>CM060868.1:31866045-32285325 GCA_030737845.1 Acorus calamus | reverse complement strand
ATTAAACCATCAATTGTTGACATGAAATAAATTCATCACAGAAAGACGAATTCACCAAAAAAAATAAAAAAAATGACAGATTTCACAACCACAAATTAAATTAAAAACTAAAAACTCCTATTTATATAACATCAAGAATCCAAAATCCAAGACCACCACCAAATTCCACATAAAATCAGAAACACAGATTCAAAGAAACCGCATATACGATAAAAAAAGAAGATCGATTTCACGCCATAAAAAACAGACTTGCTCGAATCTCCAACAACAAATCCCCGAACTGGCGCCAAAACAAAGATTCAACGAATCAATCGCGAACACCGTCTATACAAGATCGGACACAGATCATCAGGAAAGACGGACTCACCGACTCGTTCGGGACGATCGATTTGAAGGGGTCCTCGGACGGTCGGAGACGCAACTCTGATTCTTCGCCTACCAAAAAAAGAATATATGAAGAAATAAAAAACAATATTAGCTGTACCACCAAAGACGCACTCAATTGGAGTTTTTTGGATATCGATGGCGTTTCGACCGTCCATCACAAGGGAATCACGGTTAGGATCGCGTATTGCATTGTTTGGACCGTTATACCCTTATGAGTAACGAATATTTACGAAACTGTCAGGGTTAGGACTTATAGGAAGTATTGTTTGCCTGTGTGGCTACTGTTTTGGTTCTGGTTCTGGTTTTGGTTTTGGCAAACCATTAACCATCGACAAAAATCAAAAGTTTTGTCCCTTCAAAATCTTATATATATTTTTACAGAGGCCCGGACAAAACGATACAGTCCCAACAAACATGCATTAAACAAGACTACTACCGGTACATTGATTAATGTGCTAATAACAAATTGTGGATCAATCCCCGATAACAGCCACTGGGGCTGCTTAAACCATTTTTTCTTCTTCCCTTGTCATCAACAAAGTTGAAATTAGGTCAATCCTTTGAAAAAAAGGCATCCAGACCACACAACCAAAGCCATTGGGACTTTCAAAATCCTATACTACCTGCAACATATATGAATGCCCTTGTAACTAATATTATTATTATTATTATTATTATTATTTATTTTTTTTTATTTTTACATGAAGGGTCAGTGGGTCAAAAGAGACGAGTACAACATCAAGGCTTGATGCTCACATATCAAAACTCACTAAAGGTTAAACATCCTGTGAGTGGATTATCGGGACTCAAATCCATAGCCTCTCAAAAAGGGAGAGTGCATTTTGTTGATTTTTTGAAATGTTTTTTAAAAATAAAGTTTCAAATTTTATGTTTAAATATATTAATTTATTTTGACTCCAAACTTGATCCCTCACATGCTTTAAAATAATCACCAATTAGCTAATTATAGGGCTTGGATATAATATGGACAAGGGCTATATATGTGGATGTGAATTTGGCATGTGAATATGGACTTGGCATGATTCATGTATATTGGTGGAGTAAGTACAGCATTGGATTCTATTAATTGTTGATTCATGTATTAACTTTGCAAGGTTCATGTGTGTAGTATTTCTATGATGTACTAGGTTGGAATGAACCACATTTATGACAATGAATGTTCATGTCAAGGATGTACCTAGGTGAATACATGAACCTTTGCATGGAAAAGTGAAGAGTCCCTATACATGTACTTTGAACTTGCCACCACCATTGATATGGAACAATGAATCATGCATGGAATAATTGTGAGTCCTTATTCCTAATTGAATGGGTGCCTTGAATTTGGAGGTGACTCTTGGGCAATTTAGAGGCCTTGATGGCAATCATGGAACATTCCTACTATGCATCTTTTGGGTATCATGTAACAAACTTCTTTGCACCCAGCAGCAGATCAGGAACACCAGAGGACCTCAAATATCTGATAGACAAAGCCCATGGTTTGGGAATACATGTCTTAATGGATGTCGTGCACAGCCATGCAAGTAACAATATCACTGATGGTCTCAATGGGTTCGATGTCGGCCAGCGTACTGAGGAGTCTTACTTCCACACTAGAGAACGGGGTTACCATAAGCTGTGGGATAGCCGGTTGTTTAACTATGCTAATTGGGAAGTGCTTCAATTCCTTCTATCTAACCTAAGATGGTGGATGGATGAGTTTAAATTTGATGGGTTTCGGTTTGATGGGGTGACTTCAATGTTATATTTCCATCATGGAATCAACATGGGGTTTTCTGGAAATTATGGAGAATATTTCAGTGAGGCAACCGATGTTGATGCTGTTGTTTATATGATGCTGGCTAATTGTCTGGTTCACAACCTCTTGCCAGATGCAACTGTTGTTGCTGAAGATGTTTCGGGGATGCCTGTCCTATGTCGGCCCGTATCTGAAGGTGGAGTTGGTTTTGATTACCGCTTGGCCATGGCGATACCTGACAAGTGGATTGATTATCTGAAGAACAAGAAAGACGAGGAGTGGTCGATGAAAGAAATTGTTTGGAGCTTGACAAACAGGAGATATACTGAAAAGTGTGTATCTTATGCTGAAAGTCATGATCAGGTACTGGCTTGTTGCTCTGCTGGTTGAATTTTAGTTTCAACAGTCGATTGAGTATTTGGAAATAACGGCTACTTAATTTTTGTCCATATAAATGTGATTCAGCCACCATGATAAGTAAATAAACGAATTATACCTCAATTATCGGCTGTGTAAAGTCTGGCCACTACATCGTTGCAAATATTATGTAAGCACAATTATTACTTGCACCAAATTTCAATATGGGAAAGGTAAGAAATTTAGTTTTGACTACCAAGCATTCACATTCATGATTAAAAGAAAATTTGGGATACCTTCCATGTGCGCATATGGGTGTGTTTTGTTTTTCTTTCTTTTTGTTTTGGGTCAGGTTGTTTTGGGTCAGCATATGGGATATAAGCCGTAATTGGTCAGGTTGTTACTATACATTTTGCTTATGGGCCTGTTTGATTACTTTTGTTGCTCTATAGGTGGAAACTAATAATAATAGACAGAATAAAACTCAGCTTCTGATTTAACTATATGTCATTCTCTCATTCAATAGGCTATTGTGGGAGACAAGACCATTGCATTTTTCTTAATGGACAAGGAGATGTATTCTGGAATGTCTGATCTACAGCCTGCTTCTCCCATAGTTGAGCGAGGAATTTCACTTCACAAGGTTTGTGCCTTTGCTGCCAGGTAGACATTATTAAGCATGACATTGAATATATTCAAGGCCCGAGTAAAATGTCGAGTACCTTTGAATATCTTCTATAGATGTTAAGTGTTTCTTTTGTTCTCACTGATAATATATACTTTGTGGCAGATGGCTCTAGGAGGTGAAGGATACCTCAATTTCATGGGGAATGAGGTGAATTTTATAGTTTGTTCTTTATGTGATTCTGGTTTCTCCATCCTTCAACAGTTTTCTTTAGGACCTCCTTGTTTGTTTCATTGTCAAATAATTTTATTGTTTTGTTATAGTTTGGTCATCCAGAATGGATCGACTTCCCAAGAGAAGGCAATGGTTGGAGTTATGCAAAATGCAGACGCCAATGGAATCTTGTTGATACGGACCGCTTAAGATACAAGGTAAAAATGTGTATCTTGTAGTGTACTGCCATTGATTTAGAGAATGTTGTTTCTCTTTTTTAAATAATTCTGTAATGGGTGATTAAATGACAAAAATCATGTTTCTTTGTGCATGAAACAAACCATGAAACAAACCCAGTACATGAACGCTTTTGACAGAGCCATGAACTTGCTTGATGAAATTTTTTTGTTCCTTTCATCAACGAAACAGATAGTGAGCAGCACAAGTGAAGAAGATAAGGTTTGATCATTTCGAACTTTGTGTAGATGCATGTTCTTTGTGTAATTGGTAGACTACATCGTTGCATCATGCACGCACATTGTGGTATGCTTTCTCCATACTGCATTTTAGGAAAAAATTTGAATAGTGAAGTACTTCTTTTCTCTCTCAGTGCGTCTTTTCAATTCTTGAGATGATGCTTTCTTTGAATATAGCTACTCCTATTAACCACAAAAAACAAGGTCCTTTATTTTTTTTAATTAAATTGTGTAGTAGATTTTCCTTACATGCATGCATTTCAGCTTCTCTAATCTTTGTATCTTCAAAATTAAAATCCAGATCTAATCCTTATTTTTCATCTTATTGGGTATGTGTTAAAAGATATCTTAGGTTTAGCAAACCAAACTTTGATTAGTTGGCTACCACCTCCCCTCTCCATGAATGGGGTAGGGTATCAAACCCAGGGGAGCAACCATTTTCAAAAAGAAGTCTGCGCATGTACTTTATTCTCATTTCATTGATGGCCTTAGTACAGATATTGAATGGATATTCATCCTTCTACAATTTTGCAGCAGAGGTTTTGCGTTTGTTCTCTTTTCGGATGCTAATTTTTCTACATTATTTTTCTCCATATAAATTTATCATACTATTTCCAGCCAATTACACAAATAACTTAATAATTTACATTCCATTTTAGGTTGAGTTGACGTCTGCATCTCATCGATAATAATTGAATGTGCAAATTTTTCTGAGATGGAGCCTAGTGAATGCAACTTAAATTTCCATGTTGGTGCCATTGGACAATTTTTCAAGAACTAAGCTTTATCAACAGTAGCCCATCTCACCGCTGAATTCAAGCAAACCGCAATCATAAAATAAAAAGAAAAAAATATTGTTCTCTCATTGTGAAGTAGATGACCAACATTATCAAATAGCAGATGTAAGTTCAAAGGACACACAGGACTAGTTGCTGGCATGATTTGCATTTCATTTCCAAGATACTCTTTCCAGTTTCTGAAATTCATGAACAATGGGGCACAATAAAATCTTACTTTGTTTTCTCTCTGTGAGCTACTGAGATCTTTTACCTTCAAATGTGGCACACCAGTTTCTTGAATCATTGTCTCACATGACAGGTCATTGTTTTTGAACGTGGAGACTTGGTATTTGTGTTCAATTTCCATCCAGAAAACACATATGAAGGGTAAACGTATTGTTTTTCCCTGCAAAAGTTTGCATGTTTAGACTTGTGGAAGACCGTCCTGACTTTTTTTTAGACACTACAGGTACAAAGTTGGCTGTGACTTGCCTGGTAAGTACAGAGTTGCATTGGATAGTGATGCTTCTGAGTTTGGAGGGCACGGAAGAGTAAGTCCCCCTTTTGCATAATTTTGTAAATGTTCACATTTATCAAAATCGGGACAAAAAGAGGGGATAAATTTTATTCCACCCTTTGCGTGGAACATATCCCCTCATTTATCCCTACATTTACCCCCCTTATCCCACCATTTTTATCCTTACCAAACTAGCCAGAGGTTATATAGCACTAATGCCTATCATGTTTGAAGCCACTCTCATATAGTACTTTTTTGCCTTAACATTTTCCGGTTGGTCATGATGTGGACCATTTCACTTCCCCGGAAGGCATACCAGGTGTACCGGAGACTAATTTCAACAACCGGCCCAACTCCTTCAAAGTATTATCACCCCCTCGTACTTGCGTGGTATGCCATTCACTAGTCACTCCTACTATTTCTATATCAAACTGGCAACTGATATTTCTAAGGATACCTGAAGGAGTTCAAAATATTATGTATTTTCTCAATCAACTGTTTTATGCAAGGGGATGTGAAGAAGTAATGTAGTACCCTCCATTTCATGATTTCTGAATGTCATGACCTGCAATTGAGAATATCATCTCAGGTATATTATAAGGTTGAAGAAAACATAGATGTTGGCGATGGAGAGATGGGCACTGAGAAGCGCTTTGATCAATAGATTGGATCTTGACCGCATCGATTGAGGCATCAACAATGGTGGTAACAAACCTTAGTATGGATGTGGAAGATAAAGACAATCCGGGAGACCCTACAGAAGAAGAAAGTACTCCATGTACAGAAGAAGAAAGTAAATTAGGCTAGAATATGAGAAATTGCATGGTGTTGCTTGGCTCTTGTTTTTCAGTGATGAGAAAGAGTCTCTCAAAAGCTTCCAATGTTTTACTTTTGCTTAAATATCTGTGTAACAGATATTGTTACCTGAACAGTACTAAAAGCAAATCCAAGGTTAATAATGTTTATTGAAGATGATCCCAATATAGGACATAATGAATGGTGAAAATAATGGGCATGATTGTTCCTGGTAAATCAAGCATTTTCTAAGACACCCTCTTATTGTAGGGAGTTTTTTTGCATGAAATTTTGAATAGATTGTACATTTATACTTCAAAGTTAGAATTTGAATCATTTGAAATCCAGTCCCTTTCAATGACATTTATGTTTGTAATACCTTTAGTCTTAAAACAGACTACTATATTTGAAATCCGATTATCCAATTACACCAGTGCAAAGATGGCTGCCTCTCATTGTTTTCTTATAAAAATTACGGGAACTGGACTTTTACATGGCCTCCCTTCCAGAATATCATCTATTGGACATTTTATGTAAGATTTGAGTAACTGATTTCATGGAGTAGATTTATGACACCATAAATAGAATACACCATTCTAAATGAATTTTCTGGTCATGCAATCTTTCGAAGCTCTCCAGTGAGCAAGGCGAACTTTCGATGCTGTGATAAGGTGGAAGAGACCCTGACTTGTTCGATTCTCGCTGACAAGCTCTCCCCACCCGAGCCACTGTGTTGCTTAGCAGCATGGACCACTGTTTGCAAGATCTGAAGGGGATCGCCGTGGCTGACAATCACGACTGCACACCTACAAGAGGGTCCCATAGACTCAATATAGGGTAAACAAGGGTCAAACATAAATATCTGAATATTCAATTTTGTTATTCACAAAACAATGACTAGACCAAAAT
This sequence comes from Acorus calamus, assembly GCA_030737845.1. Classification (NCBI taxonomy): domain Eukaryota; kingdom Viridiplantae; phylum Streptophyta; class Magnoliopsida; order Acorales; family Acoraceae; genus Acorus; species Acorus calamus. Next base: position 32,278,508 of record CM060868.1, on the reverse strand, counting down.
AATGGGCAATAAGCAGATGAAGAGTTCAAAGTCAATATACATGTGACATCTCATTAGCAAGTGATGATTTTACTCACTTTTTTTTAAAAAGGTAAGACTATACTACCCAAAATTCATAAAACATTAAAATATTTAAGTATATTAGTCTGAATTTTGGGAGGGGAGAAAAGAAAGGGACAAGAAGAAAACAAAACAAGGCCAAACAAGGCCGAAGAGAACAGGGTTGAAATATTAGTCCAGTAGAAAGAGTGATCTACTGAAATGAACGCACAATCTGTTACATTATAACCAATAGAGAAGAAAGGGAGGCCTGCAAAATGCTTACATATGGGAGGTTTCTTTTATTCCCTATTCTTTTTGAAGGAGTAAAAAAATTTCTGTATAATTCAAAATTTGTGGACTCAAATCTCAGGACCTACTTTTCATTGCTAATATTTATACTAGAATACAAATCTACATCAACAATATATAATGCAGCAACCAAAATTTTATTGGGCAGAGTTGAATATATATAACTAAAAAGGCTGTCACCCGGAACAGATCCGCCATATAGGGAATACAGTCCTCAAGTCCTAACATTTAGCCTTTTTTGGTACAAAATGACCACTTTCGGGACTCAAAACCAAGACATGTGTCCTGTTAGCGCAAACAATTTACCATTGCTCCAAGCAATAGCCCACTAGTTGGTGAAATAAAACACATTAGCCCCTAGTTGGAGATATAAAATTGGTTCTGTAAATGAAAGTGTGGGACTAATACAGATATAAAGGTTATTTATCAGTCAAAAGCTCTGAAAAGAAATTATGGTCTTCCATGTGGCAAACATACATACATGCATGAGAAAAGTGTGGGCATATTTATTACCAATAATATGACTGAAATTAAACTGACTACTATTCACAAGGAAAAGTGTGTATTAGTACCCCTGACACTCTGCCTCCATAATTTCCAAAGCAGCTGCCAGTCGAGAAGAAACATCTGATACACTTTCTCCACCTTCAGGCCCCAAGAAAGGATCTTTTTCATCAAGTGCCCATATCTCCGGATACTGAACAATAAGATTAGAAGAGTAAAATTCTATGTGCTTTAACACAAAAAGAAAAATAAGCAACAACCCTTATCCTCAGTAAGTCAGAAAGGCTCATCACAAAACTGATGATATAATACATTGATGGTTAAGACACACTTCAGAATGATTCCATCAGGGTCTCCATCTTAATGAAAATTTCAGATTTCAGATTTGCACCCACAGATACATTGTATATTTGTATGACATCTTGACTAGACACATTAGATTTTAGTAATTTACATATAAAGCATAAAATGATAAAATCTTACTTTGTCATGGGATTGAAGTTCTAATTCGGGCCCAAAGAAACGTTCACGAAGCTCTTCCATCGCCTATACAACAAAATATAGATATGTGTTCACATATATCAAAGCAACAAGGTATACGAATGATAAAAACAACAGAATATATTTTGATAAAAAAAATGATTTCATAAAGATATCTTTAAAATTCAATCAAAATGCAATTAGCCTAAAGATCACAATTTTCAAAATCCACTTATTTTTGGAGGAGGTAACATATGCAGTTTCTTAAGGAGATTGACTGCTTATTAATTATACCCCTGATGATGAAATAACTTGTTGACTCTAATTCAGATTCAAGTAATTAAGCTAAGACTAAGATTCAGACTTTGTATTGATTTCTAATCATAATACAAGGTTTATCTTCGGCTCAAAAAAAAAAAGTAATTAAGCTAAGATGTAGTCCAAAAGCTTCCAAAGCAACAAAAGAACATATTATTGGGCAGCTCAATGGAGTTCATCAGATGTAAAAGATATTTTGTCTGTTTTCCATACACATGGTGTGCCAACACTTGCATATCTTTTCCCTTTCTTTGGAAAAAAAAAAAAAAAAAAAAAAAAAACAAACTTGCAGATATGATTAAGAAGCACCAACATGCATAATACTCTGTTACCTTCAGTTTAGCCAATAGAAGAGGGAAACATGTATAAAGGCATGACCCGTTCTGTTACTATACATGTTAGTACACATAACAGAAACGCCAGACAATTGATTAATACTCACCTTGCATTGTGGAATCTCAAATGGAACATTCAACACACTAGCAACTGTTTTAGCAGTGTTGGTTGTTCTTGAAAAGGGAGAATAGTAAATCCGAACATCTTCAATTGGTATGTTATTTTCCTTCAGCTCCTGGGTAAATGAATGTAGATTTACAACAAAAGAAATTATCATACAAAGCTTATGATTGATCTAATCAACCAAAGCACAAGGTACTGTAATATTTTAGTGTCTGAAAACGGCAGCAAATAGTCAAAGCATACACCTAAGCTAATTACCATGTTATAGAACAGTTGATTTGTGTTCAAATTTATATTTTTTTGGCCTCCATTTAGTAATGTTATCATTTCTTAATGCCAGGCTTACATCTAAACTTTGAATTTTGAAGGCAACATTTTTTTTTTTGGTGATGAGGAACCCAACATTATTTCTTTTTCTTAATATTAGGAAAACAATGGATGTCCAGTATCACCCACACACCCTGCTCATCAGATAAGCCTGGAGGATTTGAACTCAAGACATATAGAGAGCAAATCCATGGCTCTAACCAAAATGCAAACCCATGTGAGTTTAGACAACAACCTTTTGCCTTTATTAGATAAAATTGCCTTTTATGAAGTTGTGCCACCTTGCGATAAGATTGATACTGTCCAGATGCTAGGCCTTAGAGAAACTACATCTATATCCATGGGGTTTGTTGGAGCATTTGGCTCGCTTGGAAGAATGTAACTTTCAAATGAAAAAGGTAAAAATTCAGAACATTTGGGTGACAATCAAGGTGTTTCTTGGAGCTCAGGTTACCGTTCCTATGGAGAGGATTCTACCTCAAGACATGGGAAATAAGTGGATAATGCAGAGTTTTATTCATGGGAGGTGTAAGGGCTATCCCCTTGTGTTTTGGGGACGACTCTTTCTTTTGTTTTCCTCTTTGTTGTTTTTCTTTCTTGGAGATCCATCGTCTCCATCTTGTCTAAGGGGCGTCATTTGATTTGATATAAATGTTCCAACCGATTAACCAAAATAAAATAATAATAATAATAAATCTACATCTCTATCATAAAATGTTGTTTGAGGCTCATTTAGTATTTTTGGTACCCAATATACAAAAAACATACAAAGCTAATCATGTGAGTGATGATATAGAAAAACACCGAAATAACCATAAGACGAGAAGATTCAAAACATACAGAACATAGGAGTTCTCCCGCCAATCGGGCTTGGTCTATTCCTTCAGGAGCCAATGCGTATTCTTCAAGTGTACCATTTACCTATAAAGAAATGATCAGTAAGAAAATCACCAATTTCTTCCACAACATATATGACCATTCACACAAAAAAAATCAATTTTTATCAACAGATCAACAGGCCATAACACAATACAACAAGATGAGATATAAAAAAGCATATCTAAATTGATTCCCAACAAGAACACCCACCTTATTAGTTCAAATCACACAAAAGAAAATGAAATAAAGACCATATGAAACACAAAAAAGTTTTCTCATTTCATAAAAAAAAAAAAGCGAGTTTGTGTGAATCAAAATGTAACCCCAAATGACTTCGCTGATCCACAAAAAATAACAAAAAATGTTAAAAATCAGAGAACGGTGAGAGTTAGAGACGACCATAGAAGAGACGATGATGCCTCTCTCGTTGGGGATGCTCTTTCCATGCCTGAGAACCCAATATCGGTTTCGAAACAGAAACTGACCCCGCCATCTCCAACGGCAATCGAAACAGAACAAGAGCCTTTCGTTTTTTTCCTTTAAATCGTGGAAGAGGAGGACATCCGCGCCATTTGGTTTCCTCTCAGGGGCATATCGGTCACTCGAACCCTAAACACCTTCCAAGCCATCGAAACTTCGCCCACAAAGGCAGAGACCCGAAACGTCATTGACAGCCACAAAAGACGGTTTTACCCCTCTTCCTTTCTGTATTACCCCCGGTGTTCCAGGTCACCGTCGTCAATGGCGCTCAATCTTCGCCAAAAACAAACAATTCTCTCTCTCTCTCTCTCTCTCTCTGCGTATATTCTTCGATCTTTCTCAAAAACGAAACTGCAACTAAAATTGGGCGGAAAAATCTCTCTTCGTTCGTTAAAACGCTAAGTAAACCTAATTTTTTTTATTTTTGCGACCTCTCGTTCAATCGAAGATAAATTTTCTTCAACAGAGAATAGAAGCAATGGAAACAAACAATAAGCACCATTACTTTTTATTTATTTTGTTTTCTTATTTTTTGAATGGCTTATTTTTTGATGATTAACAAAATAACAGAAAATGTAATGCTTTATTTCAATCAATTATTTGAGGACTTAGATGTATATGATATTTTTCTTTTTGTATAGCTTAGATCGAAGAATATAACTATTGTTTTGTCATTAATTGTATATAGCATTTGTTAAATGTTTCAATGAGTTATATAAAAGATCTACTTCTACTACATGTTTTTTTGTTTTTTGTACTCTCAGATTAAATAATGTAACTAACTTATTTCATGAATTGTGTGTTACATTTGTTAAATGTAACTCACAAACAATAAGATGTTTTGACATTTTATAGAAATTGTAATTGCCTATTAAAGAGATGATATATTTTTATCGGACGGCTCTTAGGCGTTCGTTGTGTATTAAAGGTAAAATGGTTTCAACATTTCGAGCACTGTTCGTTTGAAAGTTCGATTGCATAAGAAGAGTCCTATGATAAAAGATAGAAGAAATATAAAATTTCAACTAAGATAATTTTATCTTTTATCATGACTAATTTATCTTTATAATTGTTTATAGGGGGCTATACAATTAAATTTGAAAAAATATTTTGTGGAGATTCTATTAAGTTTTGATAAAAATCTAACCCAGTGATGATGATTGGATTTTTGTGAGTTTTCAAAGACTCGTATGTTTGCCTCAACTTTAATATGGATTTATATAAAATTATCCATGTTTGTAGATACTTAAATGCCTTTAACCCAATTTTTAATTTTTTGGGGTTGGTTTGAGTACTTAAAGGGTCACCAAGGCCCCCAACAAAAACTTACATTTAAAAAAAATCGGGCCTGAATCCAATCAAACTTGAATATCATCAATACCATCAATATCGAACTACACAACCTGTTAATTGAATTATACAGCCTATGAATCGAACTGTACAGCTAATTGTTATGTACAACGTTGCTATATATACAGCTTGATTTATAAGCTGTGTAATTCGATTAATAAACCGCACAGTTCAACATTGATAATAATGATGGTAGCAGGGATGACAATGGGGCGGGTTGAGACGGGTTTTATGAATCTCAATCCCAAACCCGCTCTCAAAATCTTGTCCCAAACCTGTGACGGGTTTAGTTTTTTCATCTCAAACCCGTCCCAACAATTATGTAAAAAACCCGAACCCGATCCAACCCGACCTGTCCCATTTAGGTCGTGTTTATGTAATATTTAATCTAAGTTAGAATTTTAAATAAATATAAATATTTATTAGAATAAATTCTACAAAATAAGAAATATAAACTTTCAATTTCCATAACAAGTGATAAATATAAATTTTTTTTTGGAATGCCAAAAAAAACCCATGTATGTTTATATAATTTTAAATTTCAATTAGCGTTTCAATTTATTCATTTTTATTTTTTTGATATTTTTTTGAAACACTAAATATAAATTATGTAATTATTATAATAAATATTTAATCCTATTATTAATAGCAACCGGGGCGGGTTTGGGACGGGTTTTGCTAAGTAAACTCATTTCCCGTTCCAAACCCGTCAAGTTTTATATTATGTATCACAAACCCGTCGTAAACCCGAACCCGATCCGATCTAACAGTGTCGGGTCAGGTCAGGTACACTATTGTGACAGTCCCATTGCCATCCCTAGTTAAGAGGGTTTACTGGATCCGCAGTTCCGCACTGAGGAAAATCGTACAGGTCCCACCTAACAGTGGTACCATAACACTGACCCGAACCAAGAACAAAATCTATGGGGACCCTTATGAACCCCATGATTTGATCCTCACCATCCGATCCGGTAGAACCCATGCCAAATAAGTCTCAACCGACGAAACGATGGCTCCCTCTGAACCAGTCGTCGGTGGGTTTAATAAAGTTTCAAATCATAAGTCCAAATCCAAATCAAAGAATCCAAATAAATCATTGCCCCTCGATAAAGACAAATCACCCGACCCTCTCCTTTTCAAAATCTCCCATCAAAACCAATCTCCACCGTCGGATAAAAAAAACGACCGTTGGAGCCTCCATTCAAAAAGCACCCTCTCTCTCCCACTACAGAAACACCATCAAAAACACATCCCAACAAAAAAAAAAAAAAAACCCAAATCCATCAATGAATCGAAAAACTCCATTAGAGACGAAGCCTCCGCCGGCGGTCTCCCCACGCCGGCTCCGTCCCCGCCGCATATTGCGCTCTGAAGATCCCGTCCGAGCCCTTCCGGGTCTGAATCTCTTCTTGATCTCTTCTTCTCATTCCATCAATTGTTACTAAAGTTCATGTTTTTTTACAGCCAAGTCTCCGATGAAGACCAACCCCCTGACCCGTTCTTGCATCATCGTCGAGAAATCGCCCGTCCGTCCGGTTTATGAGGCGATCTCGTCGGATCTACGGGCGCTGGCGAAGAGGGTGGAGCAAGAATTCAAGGAACCTGTTTTGGCCTTGCCCGACGACGGGAGTCCTCCACTGTTCGAAAGGGGGAGGCTTTACGAGGTCTACTCGGCCCGGAGGAACGAGAGGCTGAAGAGGAAGAAAGGGGAGATCTTTGTGGAGGAGACCCAAGTTTCGGAGGCGGTCGTCGTCAATGGTGATGTGGATTTGGGGGGGCGGAGGAGGACTGTGAAGAAGGAGGGGGTGTGTCTGAGAAAGTCGATGCCGCCGGATTTCTCGGTCGGGAGGCTTCAGAGCTTGAGGTCCTCTGTGAGGGTCAATAAGGAGAACAGGAGGCCTTCGATTCCGATGGCGACTCCGGCAAGGCAGACTGTGATGGATGGTGGTGGTGGCCGGAAAGTTGTGGTCCGGACGAGCTGTAGAAAGTGAATTTGTTGATGGAGTTGGTTGGGGGTTCTTTCCTTTCTTTTCTTTCTGTCTCTGTTTGTTTTGTTCTGTGTTGATTATTTTTTTCGAGGGATGGATGGATTCTCAAAGATTTGTTTGTTATGCAATGGGATATCTAGTTCATGTATTGTAGTAATATAAGCTTCTTCTTTTTTATGGGTGATGTGCATTCCAAATGTAATTGTAGATCTTATTAGTAATCAAATTGGTACTTGTAGAGACCCAAGCAGCAAAATAAGGGGCACTTGGATTAGAACTTCTGATGTTTTTTTTTTCCTATTTATTTTTCCTAGGGTGGAAAGAAAGTTTTAAAACATTTTAAAATTTTTTTTAGAGGATTAAGATTGGATTTTATGTGTTCAATAACCTTTTGAATTTTAATTTATTGAGATTGACCTTGTATATTTAAGTGTGGACAGTTCAAATGACCATCGGTTCAACTTGTGGGTTGAGTTGTGCATTTTAAATTGGTTTGATGATTAACTAGAATTCAGACCATCCAAGGTTCAACCTACAGGTGTTCAAAACACTGAAGGTATGTGAACATCAAGGGCCGTTGAATCTCTGTGCATCACGTAATCTTTTATTCTTTTTAAAGTTGTAGTTATAAAAAAATATTCAGAGATTCTGAACAAGGGTTTATTCTACATGTCAAAACATGGATAAAATCTACAAACGGTTTAGGAAAGTCTATATATACCAAAGGATGGAAATCCATTGCATTCTCTAAGGTTTCCGTCCGATCATATTATCTTGAGAATTTTTTTTTTTATAACTGAGATATTCAATCAGATTTAAAAACTAAAATAAAATTCAATTAAATTTTTATCATTTCTTTTTTTTGGGATGCCTTTTAATTTTACCTATCTTGAGATAATATGATACAATTGTCCAACATAAGTTGGACCTAACCCGGTCCCTTAAAATTTAGCTTAGCATAACCACGTTTTGTTCCTGCAAGCGTAGAGTCAACCAAACTGTATTTCCAAATACAACCTAAGAACGATTCAGATTAATGGTACTTAAAAGAAACCAGCAGACAAAAAAACACCAAAATACATTGATGGCAAGGGTTTCATTGGTTTATCTGCAATTTACATAATTGACTGACCAGAAAATACAACTAGAGCAACATTTAGTAGGCTCATTTGGATTTTTTGAAAATCGAATGCTTGATACATCAGTCTTCCACTTTCTGCATTAACCATACTTTAGATATATAAATACAGCAATAATAGCATTTGGGGTCACCTAAGCTTGAAATGCTTGAAAGTTGGCCGCAACAAGAGATCAGTCTTCCTCTTCTTTCCAGATTGATCAACAGTCATTCTTGCGTTGTTCTTCGAATCTTGAAACCCCAGTACATGTTCAGTATCAACATCATCTAGCTCTGGAAGGGTCACAAACTTCCTCCGCCTTTTATTGTGAGCCTCCAAACTTTTACGACAAGTCCTTTTGGAACCATCAAACTCCAATAGTTCATGAAATCTGCATTACAAAATTATATCATACCAGAGAGAGGATATAAACTAAATGTATTGGATGAACAAAACGAGTCTGTACAATATCATATGCAAAACAAACAATAAGGCTTAAAAATAGCAGGGAAAAAAAAGTAACACACGAAAGGGATAATAACCACACTCTACCATGTAGTCTAATTCACAATCCATAAGCATTACCTGTTTGTGAAACATGCTAAAGAATTAGGAATTTTTTTACACGGTGGTTTCACACTATCAATTAACTCACCTCTCTATATATATCAGAGAACAAAGTATAATGTAGTGAACCTACACAACTATGTTAGCCAGTAGATAATACTTGCTAAGAGAGAAAAAAAAAACTGGCATCCATACAGATCATGATTCTTATTACTTCATATCCTGTATGATGTATCTTCCACCAAAATATAATGCCAGAAGGGCATGGGAAGTGTTTTGCAATTTTCTATAAAAGATGGCTCACAGAAATTTGTCTGATTCTGATATCAATCTGAGAAAAAAAAAAAAACTGAACATTGATTCTGAGGTCACTAATCAAAGTATAACTGACTAAATAGCATTTATCAACTGGAGAAATTTGTTTCCTTGTTTGACCTGGCATTTTTAAAAAATAAATTGATAAAAACTTGGAACTTAAAATTTAAATTACAAATTCAAAACTTATGATTGGAACATCAGCACAACTATTCCGTCCTTTACAGAAATATGAAAGCAAATATGGGTTTGGCTCTTTGGCCAGCGCCATGGTTTGTTCCCCATAGGACTCAAGTTTGAGTACCCAAGACTTACCTGATGCACTGAGTTCGCAGGTAATCATGTCATCCAGGGTTTTCCAAACATGTGTCACCCAAAAAAGGGTGTTCAGGCGTAACAAATGAGCCAGAATTGGATGCCTACTTCAACAGAGATTGGGAACAGTAAAACTATATCTAGACATTTAACCATTCAATGAGTGAAAGCAAGTCAACCTGCTTTAAAAACTAAATAATCTCCAACTGATCTTGTCAGCCTATCAGGCCCCTCTGGATGCACCATGCCCCAATAGTTTTACCGGCACAAGAAATCAGCGATTGCAATTTACATCTAATTATACCACTTGGAGCACAACTTGTGGTTTCTAGAATCATGCATTACAGCTACTTGATTAATTGTTTTCAAGATTCCCAATATTTTCTTTCCAGTTGTCAGCAAAATTACATATGGGGCGGGCTTAAATCACAAGAGGTCAAGATTCCATGGCATTATTCCTAAATCAAAGCAACAAAAAAAGTACATTCTTTCCCAATACTTTACAGAATTCAACTGCTTGCGCAATTGAGACAAATTAATCAACTAAAAAAGAACAGAAGCCCTCAATCCTGCTATGACTACAATCTCAGAAAGTACATTCATGAACATATATGTAGATACTAAGCAGTACCTAGCCATACTCATCAATCTGAACTTTCAGTCAAGACCTATATGTATGATATCATCCCCAAAGATCACTCTCAAACCCATGCCCACCAAAAACTGCTCTTTTAAGATTTTACTTAATCAATCAAGACTTCATTGCTCAGTCAATCGCCATACCAATACAATAAAATGTTCACCAGTTCATAAATAAAACATACATAATGTCACTACAATAATAACCCTCAAAAATAAGAAAAGGACAACAAAGAATGATTTCAATGACAACAATACATAAATTCTAAAATGTATAACAAGTTTGATAGTGCCAAGTGCTAAACTGCTAATCACTATTTCAGAAGTCAAGATTCCCCATTTAGCAGTGTCAAGAGTTTTCTTGGATGTCTAGCTATGCGGAACTTTCTTTTTTACAAGATGGATGTTTTAACCTGGATGATAATCAAATTGCACACATGAACGTTTGCAGAAATATCAATTATCAAGGAGGACTCACATCACCAGAAAAACTGAACATGCTGAACTCTACCAAATAGGCATGGAAATAACTAAAATAATCAACAGAAGAGCTATATAACTATTCAAATCATGTTAGCAGAGACTACAAGACAACATCTTTAACCACAAAAATGAAACGAAGAGCCCGAGCTAACCTGGTGCATTGTTGGCAGAACCGCTCCCGGACGCCGCCATTCCTGACGACGGGAGCCTTGTAATGGCCTTCGCAAATCTTGTGATTCCTGTAGTATGCCTTGGATCCCGAGATGTCCTCCTCACAACCTTCCACCTGGCACTTCAATATCCCCCTCCGCTTCTTCGGCGTCGCTGTCGCCGTCGCCTTCACCACTCGCTTCTTCTTCTTCGGTGGCGATGATGGCGACGGTAGAGGGGAAGATACCTCTTCTTCCTCCACCGCATCCATTTGATAGATGATCTTAAAAGAGACATCGCTGTCATCATCGTCATCCGACTCCACCTCCTCCTCCTCCGCCACCGCCTTGTGGTCAGTCATCTTATGCTTCACCTTCTCTACACCGCCCTCATTTTCTTCTTCGTTTTCTGATGATGACGATTCGAATAACAGACATCTCTTCACCATTTTTTCTTGCAGAAGCTCTACGAGAGAGAGGGGAGGGGTAAAATTGGCGATAGAAAAGATGAGGACACGTTTGGGATTTCCGTGTATGGTTGGTTACCTTGGGTGATTTTAAGGAGAGTTCCAACTGGCAATTACCCAAAAAATCAGAAATTATCAAATATTTAAATATTCACTTACCAAAATACTAAAAAAAACAGGAATACAAAAATTTTGTCTTTAATTTTAACAAATATAGCATCTTCATTACTAATATACTAGTTCTGTTTCATGCAAGTGGTGTATAATGGAGATAATGTAAGTTCAAGTTCAATAAACATGTATAGATTTGTTTATGAAAATGTATTGAAGAAAAACATCTATTCAATGGAAGCTAAGTTACACATCAATATAAATATATCTAGATTGATAGAGAACAAAAGGAGTAGAAAAAATATTGTGAATGTTTAAGATTGAACTCAATATTTACTTAAAATTGAACTCAGCAATCACTGTGAATCCCTTGTATAGTTGCGCAACATAAATTAATAGACAATTTCTATCAAACAGATATGTCAAGAATGCTTAACAATATGGAGGAATGATCATTTAAATGCATCATCTCATCAATGAATTATATATGTTGATCCAAAATCAAATTTCTCCTCATAATAAAAAAATAATAATACCAAGAGTAGCGCTGCAGAGCAAAAATTATAAATTGATACTCAAAACAAAAAATTGATATATGCTTAGAGATTGGGTGAAGATGATTATTCAAGAGGAAAATCCTTCATCTATTATGGGTCCTTCATGGTTTGGGAGGAGTTAGTGGTGTAATTTTACTTGATTGGGAAATTTCCCCTGACCAGATTTTGCTTTTTTTGGTTTGGAGATCCCTCATCTCCTCTTGTTCGAGGCTTTTATCTATTAATAAAAGTTCCTACCAATTTTTAGGGGAAAAAACAACCTTTTTTTTAATAAAACACGTGGTCTATGATGGAAGAATAATAAATTCAATAGACATGATTCAATTTACATTTAGCTTATGTTTTATGATAACATGCGAGAATAAGAAAAATGTATGTGAACAACATAAAAAGTTGAATTTAGAATGAGGTGATTTGTACAACCCTGAAGAGAATTAAAGAAATAAATCTATATTGAATGTGGTTTATGAATGCAGTTTTATACATAGGATGAAAAGTATATTCTTCCATGAGAACACATGAAAGAATCATCTCTTTATATATCTATTCAAAGAAATACTCTTCCACATGAAAGAAATTCTTCCATGATGACATTTTCATGAAGATACATGAAAAAAATCATCTTTTTATGTATCTATATTCAAAGAAATATTCTTACACAGTTTGACTTGGGTGTTCATCATGACTTGTTTATGCATATTGCTTGATACATTCATTACGAAAAGCACAAGATAGATTGAAAAGATCATTGTTGAAATGACACATAAATTACACCTGATAGCTTATTGTTAAATGTTGACACATTGTTGAATGACTTTGTAAAAGTTATATTTAATGGTTTGATGGAATCAAAGGAACACTGCATGGTAGTAAAATATCAATGAAATTAGTCATGTTTATCTTCGTACCATGGTTGAAACAACAAAAGATCAAAAGATATTAATATCATGATTTTTTCTAAATTATAAAAGAGCATAATTTGGCATTATATTTCCACTGAAATGCAATAAAAGGTGCTTCCCTTCGTGAATTTACATCTTCAAAGATATCTCATATAAATGTCAACCTCATGTCAAATTGTCAATAACATTCATCAGAACTAACATTTTAAACTTGAACATTTTAAAAAACATCAGCCTTGTATCAATCTAGATATGCATATAAACAACTAAAAAATAAACATCTAGAACTCCAAATAAACAATCACCTTATATCAATCGAAGTTACATAAACATTCACAAATAACATTCACTAAAAAAAATTCACAGAAAACCTTCTATATATAAAATCGAACTTATATATCAATATGCAAAATCCAAAATCCTAAGCCTTAGATTCGAGAAACAGATCGACTGAAATATCAAAATTTGCATGGGGGGTGATAGAAAGGAGTTTGGGGGTTTTGTGTTGTTAGGGTTACCCGGATCGTCGCCGTCAGATCCATTGAAAACAATCACATTGGGGCCTTACATATTATATATATATAATATAAATATGCAGCCAAAATCGAAAACCAAAAAAAGGAACAAAAACTAAAACGGGATTTATTAACAAAAATGAAAATTTGAATAAATGGATGAGCTAGAACACGTTTGGAGAAGATGGAACTCATCAGAATCACAGACCCTGCAGAACCGAAACCAATGGGAAAAAAAACGCAATATTACCTTTCATTGTTGATGAACCGCCATGAAAACCTCGCAATCAGAGACCGCTCAAGAACCGATTCGAGGTCGTTTGAGAACGAAAACCAGACCGAATATCGATTCGAAATTAAGTAGGGTCTTCGTAAAGGGTGCCTCTATTTGCACCCCTCAAAATGGGGTGCACACCCCTTTTTTATACACCTAACAAAAAACAATGAAACCCTTTTAACACCATTTTTTTTGAATCTCGCGACACAATCACTGTCAACATAAATATCAAATATCAACACTGATAGTGTCGTGAATGATCCAGTGCAACATAATTTTCTGAACCCCACGACACAATAACTGTCGACATAAATACCAAATGTCGACACTGATAGTGTCGCGAATGATCTAAATTCTACGAGTTTAGTTTTTTGAACCCTACGACACAATCACTGTCGACATAAACACCAAATGTCGACACTGATAGTGTCGTGAATTATCCAAATGGGGTGTGCACATGATCCGATTATAAACGAATCTTTTATGCATTACCCATTTATGAGAGGTGTGCACCCCATTTTGAGGGGTGCAAATAGAGACACCCCTTCGTAAAACCCTAGCGAGATACGCGGCTCATATTACAGATAGGTGGTTTTTCATTCAGGGCCCATCTATTCCCACCCGTCTATTTGTGGTTTTTAATTTTTAGATCAATCAGGGGTCATTAATTTTTTTTTATGACTTCTCCACCCGTATGACGTGGAACAGAAAGGCAAGAATAAGAAAGAATACACGAGAATAACTCAAAAAAACTATTTGTTTTGATATAATAAACTCTGATAGTTATGTTTGGATAAGTTAAGATAATGCCTGATAATTATTCTAAGTAAATGTTGAAATTGCTTATCAGGGCTTATTTATGTCAATGGATAAAAATACTCTTATATGTCATTTTTAAAAATTCATTTCACCTAACAGTCTCACACAGATTTCAAAAACTGTCACATCTATCAAATCAATCATACATTTCTCACACTATTCCCTAGGGGCATAATTGTTATTTAAAAAGACATAAACTCTTATTCATTTCTTATCAATCATTTATTATCCAAAGTGAACTAAACAACAAAAAAGTCATTTTTATGTTTCCTAATGAGAATAACAGAAAAAGACAATAAAACAAAAAATTGCTTATTCAACTTGGATTGTTATCTATTCCAGTATAACTATCATGAGCGAATAACTCAATGCTACACCGGGGGGTCTGTGTTTTTTGTGGAATTCCTGATTCTGCCATTCTTATTTTTATTACTGTTGTTATTGTTATGATTTGGTTGGTTTGGATGTCATTTTTTTTGGGTAAGTAAGAGACCAGTTGTATTGCTGTTGTGATTATGCAAATGTACAAGAAATGAACATTTACACAATGCCCTTTAATGTGAAGGGCGTTGAAAGTCAGCACACAATCACAATTAAAGGGGAAGACACATCATGTGAAATTCAATACATTAAAGTGAAGCAAAATTGGATGCATAAAGCTCCTCAGCCTTCTCAGGGTTTGCTTTTTTTCTTTGGTAGAGTACCCCAAGCCGGTCTTTGTGTAAGGCGTCATCGAGCTAGGTCCAGATGTCTTGAGCTGAGATGGCTTTAGATCCCATTGGAATCTGAGATGGTTTAGATGTCATGATAGCTGGACTGATTTTACAAATTCAAATATGTAGACACTGTGTTTTTGCTATCAGTTTTGATGGATTTTATTTATTTATTGCAAGTTTGTGGTTGATGAGAAATGTGTTTAATTAGCAGTAGAAGATTCAGTGTAGTTTGTAGATTGAAATAGAATTAAAACAAAAACAAACTGTGTAATGATGAGCTGAAAAGAAATATACAAAAGCAAATGAAGGAGAGATGGTGAAAAACAATGATATTCAATGGGGTTTTTTTTTCATACTAGTTGACGCACATGTGCGTTGCACATTAATTGGTTTGTTAAAATATAATAGAAAAATAATAGTTGGAATAATAGATTTTTTTCTTAAATTAAAGGTTGAAAACATTCTTTGTGTGATACAATTTTATATTTTTTATATATAAATATAAATAGCAAGCTTACAAAGATACAAGACAGTAAAAATGAAACACTTTGTTAGATATTCATAACTTATAATTGTGATAGATGAATAGAATTGATAGAAAATTATCTCATGTAATTGAAGTAATCATGGTTTGTAGAAGAAATGAACATCTAATAACTTATAATTGTGATAGATGAATAGAATTGATAGAAAATTATCTCATGTAATTGAAGTAATCATGGTTTGTAGAAGAAATGAACATCTAATAACACTAATCAATAACTTATAACACATTTAAGATATAAAATGCACATATCTTATGGAAAAACCTGATTTACTTAATTTTCAAAGTGTATGGTGGACTAACAATTGAGTAGCAGATCTCATCTCCCTGATATCAATGGAAATACAAGTACTGATGAGTTTACAAAGGGCCACTTTACAAGACTGCAAGAAAGGAATGAAAATATCATTAGTTGAAATAATTCAAGACACTTGGATTCTCCAATTGTAGTGGCATATTCGCACAACATGAGAAACATGCATATTAAGGAATAATTGCTCGGCACACATAAATTGGCCATTGATGACAAGGTAGGATGTTGTTGAAAATGTCATTCTCTGGAAGAAATAAAGGCAATTTTAGAAACCTCATGAGCAGTATTACAAGATAACACAAATGATATTTTGTGAAGATAAATGTTCTGCATAACATAGATTTCAAGAGAGGCAGTAGCAGAAAATCAATGACCTATTACATTGCAACACTAAAGGGTAAATATAATCTATCTAATGAGAAACTGAAAATATAGACGATCTAAATTGTGATGAAATGTAAAACAGAACTTTCTACAAAATTAAATGTCTCATGGATGCATAGCATGTCATTTAAGATGAATCCATAGACCAAGATATACTTACCGAAAACCTGATGGTAGTAGTAGTGAGTCATCACCAAAAGGTGCATCAATTGGGAAAATATGATTTCAGCGCAGGTACCTATGACATTATCATCTACTCCAATACTGCAAAGCTACAAAAACCAGTAGAATGAAAACAATGGTCAATTTTCCAAAATAAAAGATATGGTCATCTGCCATATAAAGACTAAATTGCATTATGATTACCTATTACGAATAAACATGTGAAATTTTATTTTTTTTAAGAGGGTTTTTTTTTTGTAACAATTGACTCTTTTTCTGATTTTAATTAATCACGATAGCTAGTCCATAGTTCTCTAAGAAAAAACATTACCAAAAGTGCTTACTTACAAGAGAAAGAGAACGCAAGAGCTAATGATAACTTGAAAATGGCTAATGATCTCCAATTTAAGCATGTTGAAGAACTGTATTAAATGCAGAAATATGGCAAAAGTAATGAATACAACCAGTCTAATCTAAATTTAAAACTTGTGTCCAATGATATTAATAATGGAAACATGAAAGATGAAAGGAAATCTCCATAGAATTGTTGCTAGGAAATCTCCATAGAAATATCATGAGATTCATTGTCATAAATGAAATATACAGAATTATTGGAGCTTGTATTTGTTTTGTATTATAATTTTCAAAGATAATAGACATATCATCATATAGGATAGACAGTATAAGACTTACATAACTGTAAATAATGTGTTCTAGACATGATAAGATACAAGAAAAGGCATAAATAAGAAGTATTTTTTTATCTATCAAAACTGGAAACATAACATTTTTGGCTGTGTAATATGGAATTTTCCCCCTTCTATAAATGCACATGTAAATTTCCTGGATGGACAGATATCTGCAGACAAGCGTAATAATACATAAACACAGTGTAACTCCTCCTTAAATAAATAAATAAATATAAGGTGTAACCCCCCTTTGAGAACATGCAAAGATGTTTAGCTGCCTATCAGGAGTAGATTATTCAGCTGACTTACAAGTCGTGGACCCCATTAAACACCATGTTTTCAAATATAATTTCACTCTCATAACTTGGCACGATGATAAATTTCCATTCAATGCAATTTCCAGAATGTTGCATATAATGGATATTTAGGCTATGCCACATCATTAGCATTTTCTTTTTTAAACAAGTAGTCAAATATGCTTTATTCTGGCCAACATCTCATGATGAAAAGTCATGCAGCTTATGGAATCAAAATCTGGTCTTTAACCCTTGAAATTATATGAAGATTATATGAAGATGCATGAGAACTATAAATTCCCTAATTTCATTATATTATATACACATAAAAGACTATAGAGTATGACAAGCGGGTGGATATCCATGCCCATCACAAGAATACAAACCTTATTTTTAAATAAAGAGATTACAAACCTGTTAATGCTAGCTTTAAACCTGTCTCTATTTCGGGGATCCGTGGAACCAATACACCTGGGGAATCCAGGACATATATGCTAGGTTGATGTGCAATCTGTGATCATTTCATGCTTAGTATAAATATCCTGAAAAGAACAGCTCCCCAAAGATGGAAAATTCTTTTACTTGTAGAAAGCAAACATTCATCAATACTCTGTGCTTGTGAATTTTAGACAAAAAAAATTCTCAAGTCACCTAGATCAAGATGACTGCCAATAACTGTTTCATCTTTTTTTAGAATATAAAATGTGAATCATAGAATCTGATGTCATTTAACACATCAACGCTTCTCCTAGACTACTATAACAAACTACTGTCTCTATATGCTGAGACAACTAATATGTTGATAGTTGGACATATAAGATCTAAATCAGAGCAGTCAAAGGTGACAAATGGAGACTTACATGCATCTAGGTCCTATGCCAGATGGTATCAATCAACCAAAAGGTTCAATTTATTATAAAAGGCTCTAGATTGGCAATATGAACATCTACAAATTCCACTGTCCAATTTTTCCTTCACCGAGAGTCTTCCTCAAAAGGGAGCAAGCCTATGTCTTGACCCTCACAAATGAGGGAAGTATATACCACCAACACCATGACACTTGCTAATAACATAAACTATCTAATCCTAGAAAATGATTATATCTAATTGAATGAGAACCATAGACATCAGAAAAAGAGAAACCACTTGCAGCTAAGCAGATAAGTGCAAACATTTTGATCTTCCATGTAATACTCACCTATCTCCCTCTTTCCATTCCCTATCTTCCTATTTGCAGCCAGACAACTATAAATTTAATTAAAAAAGGCCACTACCTTATATCCTGCATTATCTTGGGTAACTCCTGGCCATGGTCCTACAGTAGTTCGCTTCATCTTCTCCTACACTATGTATTTTTCAAAAGTTAAAATAAATTATTTTCATAAATTAACACAGAAAAATGATAGAAATACATAGAGCACTCTAGTGGTTATTAAAATATACATATTGCAGTTGTTAAAAAACCATATTACCAGGAGATCGAGATGATGCTATATGATGAATAGAATTGATAAGAGCTGACTTGCCAACATTGGGGACACCAACCACCATAACAAGAAGCGTAGGCTCCTTCGGTATTTGTTCTTTTAGTTTCAGCTCCACAAATGAAATAAGCATATGCAAACATTCTGAGGTATAAGGGAGAAATCTATCAGCATATGCAAACAACGGTGATTATGATCAATATTCTGAGAAACGTGTGGATGTGTCTGCACATGCATATTGGCAGTGAAATGGGTGAAAAATAAATTGCAGGGTTTCAATATAATAAAGATAAACTAACAGAGCAATTGAAAACAAATCAGTGCCAGGTTGTTCAGCATATGATACTTCCAGAAAATAGTAACTATCTGAAGGCATTGACTGACCTTCTTAACAGACCCTGTGCTGTGGGCATTAACTGAAATGCAATCTTGCTTGCACGAATCGAAATACTAAGTCCATTGCTGAAGATTTAAGGAATAAAATTAGGCCATGAGAGATGAAACAAATGGAAGTATATAGATTTACAAGAAAGAACAAAACATGAAAAATAAGAATAACCAATAATTCAAGATATGGGCATATGGCATTTCAACATTGTTGGCACCGAAAAATGTTAGAAGTAAAAACCCAGTCCCTAATTAGTGACATTATTTGATGATGTAGTGTGATAGCCTGACAGGTTCACTTAGATTTACTTGTTGATCCAGAACCACACTATGCTTGATGAGCCCATAAAAATAGGATCTATTTATTCAAAGCGATCAGTTACAACAAAAACAACTGAACATCCGGAGGACTTGGAAGAGTAGACAAGACAAGGTGGTAAAAAATAGTGTACTATTTTATCAATTCTATACATAGGATCCTTCAATTCCATACACAACACAAATTGGAGACCCACAAATTCCTTAGATCTCAACATCTCAAACTCCCAAAAATCCCAATCCCACAGACAGGAGGAGGTTGAAGAACAAAAAGAGTAACTTTATTTGTTCTCTTTGCGGTCTTTTTTGTACATTGTGATGTTCTACTTTATTTTATTTCATGGAACTATTAACCGGTTGAAAGATGTAACAAACATCTCTCTCTTGAGGAGATTCGGATGGTGTTCCTCCATTTTTTTTTTCAAAAAATCAAAACCCGCAAAAAAAAAACATGAAATACTAAAGACAGTCAAACAAACACACTAATCGCATTCATAATTTTTCCTAATAACATAACTATTCTACTTCAATACATATATCAAAAATAAATTTCATAATCCATATAAACCTTAGGATACACACAAACTCAAGAAAGTAATTCTTTTTTTCCTTGTTATCTTGAATTTTTATATAATTCATTTGAGATAGATTTAATAAATATCTTTAATTTTAAAATATTAAAATTTTAATATGTTGATATCTTTACATAAATCCGATTTTGAGATAACATTTGAACAAATTGGGTAATTGTTAAATTAAGGAAAGGGTATAAACGAAAATAAAGAAGCGCTTGCATAGAGGTCAGAAATCTAACTTATTTACGGCTAGATAAGCCACTGTAATCCAGTACCGAAGTATAGCATTAATGGTGTCATCTACAAGAAAGGTGAAGGTCATGGGCAATAGGCAAAACAAACCACCAGACAACATTTCAACCAATCAGAAGGAGTTGAATAAAATTCAAGAACCAAATTAGTTTCTCACACCAGGTATCCTCCATCACAAAAAAAAATGTTATATCAAAATGATGCATAGATTTTAAGCAAGAACAACTAACCTTGATGAAGCCAATCTCCTTCGCATTGCCGCGGAAGCACTGTCTGCAGCACATAAATCCATACTTCCTGATAATGGAAGTTTCCATAAATTCGGATGAAATAAAGAATAAAGAACATTCTTAGATGAATAAAGTAGTAGGAAACCTAGACTATTTTTAGTGGTTTCATAATTAGGGTGTAAGTAAAATTGTAATAGAATACAAAAGAAAGATAGTGAAGCCCAGAAGCCCTATATATCAAAAGATTCCATCTCCTATTCCACCAAATACCAATAACATTTTCTTCTTGGAAGATCTTTTCACACCAACATAGAGTATGAGTGTTATAATCCTTAGAAAGAAGGGTTTAACATTCCTGATGATGTCCACAGAAAACAACCATGTTGCACTTTCGTAAATACATTAATCATAGAATTTGTATTATATATTTAACTTTTAGATCATATTCATAGACAGTGGCGGAGGAGGACGCACCAATCTTAAGCGGAGACATGACCGCCGTGGGCGATTCAGACGGATCCATCGGAGGAGGAGACGCCGCCGGATGAGAAGAGGTTGGTGACAATGGAGGCATCGGTGCCAATGATGGGGAGGGGGGAGAGAGGGGGGAGCGGAGGAGGTGGTCGAGGGAATAAGAAGATGAAACAATAGAAGAAGATGAGAATGAGGTGGTTTGGGAAACAGCGAGAAGATGATTAGTTGGTGAGAAGATGAAAAGGCGCTTTGGATAAATCGGTTAACTATTTTCATTTAGGATAGGGATAGAATTTCAGAATTTGACAGGGATAAAATGGTCAGGTGAATGTTTTTTCAGGATCCGTGCTTTTATAAGTAGTATAGATATAGATTTGAGCCTAGAGGGGGATTTAAAGCCTCAAGTTCCAAACGGTTGAGAATATGACCTTTGGGGAGGATTAATCGATCATTCAATTTTTGGTGATCAGGGGCATTTTAGTTATTTTAGAGATCATTTTGAAATTTTTCACAAGTTTTTTCTGAATATATAAGAATATTCTTTAATAATAAATTGATATTTGATTCAGAGGCCAAATTGCTTAACCAATATAAAAATCAGGGGGTTTTATGGATTTTCATAAATATGAGGAGTTTAAGTGGATATTGGCAGACTTTCAGGGGGTGAAATGCATTTTTTCATACGATACGATATTGTCCTGTACATTAAATGGACTTGATTTATGAGCCCAAACCCCCGGTTTCCGTATAGGACCGCGAAACAAATCGAACGGTCAATAATCCTCGAAATGATCAGGATCGGACGTACTGTAGCTCATCTCATGTTCCTATAAAATTCTTAACGTCACTCTCTTTGTCTCTCCTCTGAAAATCACTCAACAGAGACGAACAGATTAAAAAAAAATCGATCAAACGGTGCAGTCACACTTTCGAGTTTCGAGAAGCTCCGTTGTTACCGTTTGGATCCGAGTCCCACCCGCGGTGGTGGTGGCGGACGCCCGCAGACGCAGACGCTCAAACAAACGGAATTCGCAGCTTCTGCGTTTGCCCCGAGTTTGTGCGGTTCATGTGTATTTGTTGCTCGCTTTCCCAACGCCTCAAAACATAGATTCCCTAACGCATGCTCGCTTCCGCCGACGCAGCTTCCTTGGCATCTGAGGTTTGCGATTTCGTTTCGTTCTAGGGTTTACCTGCGTTTCTTAGGCGTTCTGAGTGTCTGAGCCGATCGATCAGCCTTTCATTATTTTTAGATTAGATTGAATTTGGATAAATCGTGGATTTTTTTTATTTTTTGTATTTTTTTCCGTTCCCGATCGAGTCTGGTTAAGAGTGAGAGAGAGAGACCTCCATTAGTTTGAGATGGGGAAGAAGAAGCCCGTCGCCGTAGACGACGACGAGTACGCTCTCCCCGACGAGAATCCCAATGGAATCGACCCCTCCATTAACGACGAAGACTCGGCATCTGCGGTTCCCGCCAAGAAGAACAAGAAGGGTTCGAAGAAGCAGCAGAAAAACACGGCCGTCGCCACCACGGACGAGGCCATGGATCCTGCCCCATCTGTGGAGGCGGAGCACGACGTCGATGAGGAGATCCAGCTCGTCTTCTCGGGCAAGAAGAAGTCCTCGAAGTCCAAGAAGAGCCAAAGCGTCTTCACGAGAGTCTTGAGTGCCCTCTCCGAAGAGGGAAACGATGAACCCGACTCAGTAGATCCCGAGCCGGAGCCCGAACTCAAGTCGAAGGAGCCCAAAGAGGATTCCAGGGATGCCGCGGCTGAGGAAGCGGTGGATGCCTCGAAGAAGCAAAAGAAGAAGAAGAAGAAGAGCGGGAGGACCGTGCAGGAGGAGGATGACCTGGAAAAGATCCTTGCGGAGCTTGGAGAGGGCCCGTCTGCGCAGGCTTCTTCTGTCCCTCCGCCTGCGACACCTCTACATGTGAAGGACCCGGTAATTCCAGCGGAGCATGAGAAGCCGGAATCGGTGGAGGTCAATGAAGAAGATGTGGGAGGAGGAGGAGGACCGAAGTCGGCTGCTGCAAAGAAGAAGCAGAAGAAGAAGGAGAAGGAGAAAGAGAAGAAGGCTGCCGCTGCAGAGGCGAAGGAGGGGAAAGAGGAGGTGGTGGTGAAGGTGGGAGTGGATAATAAAAAGCTTCCGAAGCATGTGAGGGAGATGCAGGAGGCAATGGCGAGGCGGAAGGAGGCGGAGGAGAGGGCGAGGAAGGAGGAGGAGGAGAGGCTGAGGAAAGAGGAGGAAGAGAGGTTGAGGCAGGAGGAGGAGGAGCGGCGGAAGGAGGAAGAGAAGAGAAGGAGGAAGGAGAGGGAGAAGGAGAAGCGCCTGAAGAAGAAGCAGGAGGGGAAGATCTTGACTGGGAAGCAGAAAGAGGAGGAGAGGCGGCGTGCGATGATGAGGAATCAGTTCCTCGCGAGTGGGGTGGAGATTCCGATTGCTGATGGGGATGTCAAGAAGCGGCCAAAGTATGAGACGAGGAAGTCGAGGTCTAATACGAAGGTGGCGGAGGAGGCACAACATGAAACCGAGTCTGTGACACAAGAGGAGGAAGTGGAGGAGGAGGGGCAGGTCAAGGAAATGGGGATGGAGGAGCAGCTGGAATTGGATGGTGGAGAGGAAAAGGAGGAAGTTATGGAGGTGGAGGAGGAGGAAGAGGAAGAGGAGGAGAATTGGGATGAGAAGAGCTGGGACGATGTTGATGTAGGGTTGCATGGCACAAGCACTTTTGGCGAGGTGGAGGACAAGAAAGAGGACGAGAAAGTGCGGCCGGAGCCTAAGAAGAAATCACCTCCCCCAACTAGTAGTTCCGCGGAAACCCTGAAGTGCTCTGCTTCTGTTCCTGCAAAGCCTGCTGCTAAGAAGGCCGGTGCTTCTCATCCACCACATTTGAAAGGGGAAAAGGAGGCCAAGTTAGAAGCTGAAGCTAAGGGGGGCAAGAAGAAGGGAGCAGCACCTGAGGATATCTCACAGAAGAGCGAGAGTGATCTCCGTTCGCCAATCTGTTGCATTCTTGGACACGTTGATACGGGTAAGACCAAGCTCTTGGATTGCATTCGGGGAACTAATGTTCAGGAGGGTGAGGCAGGAGGTATTACCCAACAGATAGGTGCTACTTATTTCCCGATGGAAAACATAAGAGAGAGGACAAAGCAGCTGAAGGCAGATGCGAAGTTGAAGGTTCCTGGTTTGCTTGTCATTGATACCCCTGGTCATGAGTCCTTTACAAATTTGCGATCAAGAGGGTCCGGTTTGTGTGACATTGCTATCTTGGTCGTTGATATCATGCATGGTCTTGAGCCACAGACAAAAGAGTCGATTAACCTCCTCAAGAGCCGGAACACGGAATTTATTGTTGCATTGAATAAGGTGGATAGGTTGTATGGGTGGAAGACCTGCCGGAATGCACCTATATTGACAGCAATGAAAGAGCAGTCTAAAGATGTTCAAAATGAGTTCAAGATGAGGGTCAGCAAGGTCTGTGTACCTGTTGTCTATTTGCCCTCTTTTCCCCATGTGGAGATATTGAGTTGAATCTCAAGTAAGAGAATATTTTGGTTTTTTTCCAGATCATCACAGAGTTTATGGAGCAGGGCTTGAATACTGAGTTGTACTATAAAAATAAAGAGATGGGAGAAACTTCCAGCATAGTTCCTACAAGTGCAATCAGGTACATGCTTCATACCCTACTTTTTCATAGTGCTTTATTGTATGGAAATGTTGCTTATGTTACTTTAATTTGAGTTATAATGCTCGTCTTTTACAGTGGTGAGGGCATTCCGGATCTTCTCTTGTTGTTAGTGCAATGGGCACAGAGAACTATGGTGGAGAAACTTACATTCCATAAAGAATTGCAGGTTTCCTACATTCTTCTTAATTCAATTCTCAATACATTTTCCCTACTTTTTTTTTTCCAGGAACTCTTCTTTTTGGACTTATAATC
Source organism: Acorus calamus (assembly GCA_030737845.1). Taxonomy (NCBI): domain Eukaryota; kingdom Viridiplantae; phylum Streptophyta; class Magnoliopsida; order Acorales; family Acoraceae; genus Acorus; species Acorus calamus. The sequence goes on along the minus strand of CM060868.1, from coordinate 32,253,368 downwards.
ATTGTTAAATTGATGTGGGTTCCCCCAAATCATAAAAAACTGATTTGTCCAATTTTTAAAAATTTTGTTGTATCGTTTATTGGTGGGCAGTTTAAGGTCTTTATGTCGTCAAATAGAAGAATAGACTCAATCATAACATTGGTTTTTAAAAAAAACAATGTAATTTGTCTGCAGTGCACTGTCTTGGAGGTCAAAGTGATTGAAGGCCTTGGAACAACTATTGATGTCGTTTTAGTTAATGGCGTACTTCATGAAGGAGATCAAATAGTGGTTTGTGGAATGCAGGTAACCTCATTGATATTCTTTTGCATTGTGTGATTGTGATGGCATTTGTTGTGTTGTCTCCTTAATGCGGTTCCATTTTTTGGATTAGGGACCAATTGTAACCAATATACGTGCTCTGTTGACTCCACACCCAATGAAGGAGCTGCGTGTGAAAGTGAGTAACTCATTGCTTGGATCCTTACTTGCTTATGCTTTATGTCATGGGTGGCGCCACATGTAATGTGGTGGGGTCAATTGACCCCGTCACATTGTTTTTTTTTTTTTAAATTGAACTATCTTTCAAACCATGGCAACCCAACCCTCTAGTGAGTCAGTGACCCCATCAACCCACTAATTGATCCTCTCGACCCAGATTTTGTACTTAAACCAATGTTTTAAAAACTGAACCGTTCAATGAACCAAAAAAATCATCAGATCAAGGGTCACTGATTCAACCGTTCGGTCAACCAGATTTGAACCGTGACATAATTATAATTTAATAAGTATATTAATTATCAACACTACATAAAAATATGAAATATTTTAGTAAAACTTTGCATAAAATTTTTCTTTAACACCATTACATGATTTGAGTATACAAAATCTAAACTTTTTATTTGATTTCATATTTTATTAATCACAATTTCTATGAATAAGAACAAATCGGTTTAATCAACCCGTGCCGATTCACAAAAACCGTCGGTTCAACTAAAGAGTTGATTGGGTTTTACCGGTTTTTTATATCATTGGGTTTTTAGGGGTAAAATTTAACCGGAATTCAAAGCGGTTGAAAGTTTAACCGGTTTAACCGACCGGGTCGGGTTTTAAAAGTTTTAAAATACTGCTTATCCTTACCCCCCAAATTACCCTTGTTACAGTTTTACCCTAACAACCGTAGATCTAAATCATCTCTCTTTCTCTTCCATAAAAATATTACATATAAAAGTAGATTTTTTAAAAATTTTGTGAAGTTTATTTTTTTAAATGACCCTATCTATAAAAATTCATGGAGCTGCCACGGCTTTATGTCATGTTGTCATGTTAATTTTTATTTATATCTGCGTGAGTTGAAGATCGTTTATTTTTACCTTTATCTTTATTTTTTTTGTAAATGTATAATTGTATCTTGGGATTCATAGATGTTTGCTGAGCTTGGTTCTGAATAAACAATTAAGTTATTCATTTTATTGTATTTTTGATGCCATCTGTTCAATCCCCATGACTATGTTGAATTTGTAATTAGGTCTTCAACCCAAAACATAGCCTAGTCCATTTGACTGTTATGTTAAAAAAAAAACATACTCTATACCTGTTCCCCGTTTTTGATGTATACTCATTATGATATATTATCCATATTGTACTCACCAACATGCATAATTGATTGGGTTCCATGTCATGCCCCATATCATACCAAGTACAGTATATCTAAAACATTTCTTTTCTACATGGTAATTGGTGATACCAGTCCATCTGCCAAATTTTGGCAGCACACCTCATCTTATTAGGAATCAATATTAAGAACCTTCTGCTAGATTGATTCCAGCCCATATTCTGGATTGCTGATGTTTGTATGATTTGTATGATCACTCATGTAGATCCTCTTTCCATCAGTACCTCTCTGTTGTGGCTTGTCGATTTCAAACATACCTAGGGATATCAAAGCTGTACGAAAACTTATAAACATTTTATATACTCGATTACAGGCAGAAAGAAGCAAAACATGGAGCGTTATTTAAGTGATTTATTTTTTCCTTGTTAAGTTGATTTCTTCAATAGAGGAAACTATTGGTTTTTTACTTGGAATACTAAGGAAATTTTTATAAGGATCCAATTTATGTTTGACCTGGGAAAACTCTGCTTTATTATATTTCATTTTAAATTTCTGAAGAACATGACATTCATATTTAAGAAATGTTGACAGATGGAACACACAATGACAAGAAAAAAAAAAGTAAAAAAAAAAGTTGACTGAGCCTTTCTGGTTTCTATAATGTCAAAAGTCTTCAATGGTGTTTGGGAGACACAAAATCAGTATATGTGATTCATTAATTACTTTCCTGGCATTTGCATCATTTAAATTTCCACTATTAAATCACCATAAATTGGTTGCTTTCACAGGCTTAAATTGCCTTCAATGACTCGTTTGTAATTGATTCTGTTTCAAAAACTAAATCTTTGTAATCAGCTAATCTTTTCAAGAGGATTTGGATGCATAATGGTTGGAATTATGCTTGCAACCAAGACATCTTGGATTTGAATACAACTTACCTATATATAAAGACTAATGGTTTGACATGTTGATGTGCATGGTTTCCTTTTTGCAGCCTCCATTACTTTTATTTATGTAATGTTGAATTTTTTCTAATTCATCTCTTTGGTGCTAAAATAATGGCTCTGCCTTGGTATATGTTTTAGATCGTTTGATTCCATTTGATACAAAGCAAATGGCTTCTAATGTTGGAGTCAGTTGATATGAAACTGTCCTATGCATAAGTTGTATGTGGATTTGTTTTGCTGCTACTTCCATTTCCTTTTATAGTAGACTGTATCGATTTGTGGTTTGTGTTGGAGTTGGGCAATTTTATGAATGCTGTTTCTATTGTTTACTACAGTTGTTCTGGTTAGTGCACTAGTTGATGAGTTTTCATATTACAAATATAGGGATCATATCAACACCATAAAGAGCTGAAGGCTGCACAAGGAATAAAGATCACCGCACAGGTAAGATCAGTTTTTCATATACCTTGTCGCTCTTATATGTTCGGGACTGTATTTGAAACACAATTTTGTTTGTTTACAGGGCCTTGAACAAGCTGTTGCTGGTACAGCTCTGTATGTAGTAGGCCCAGATGATGATGTGGAGGATGTCAAGGAAACAGCAATGCAGGATATGAAGAGTGTGATGAGCCGGATTGACAAGAGTGGGGATGGTGTGTGCGTGCAAGCATCTACCCTTGGTTCTTTGGAAGCACTGCTGGAATTCTTAAAAACCCCTGAAGTGAACATCCCCGTGAGTGGTATTAACATCGGTCCAGTGCACAAGAAGGATGTTATGAAGGCCAGTGTCATGCTTGAAAGGAACAAAGAATATGCTGCTATCTTGGCATTTGACGTTAAAGTGACACCTGAAGCTCGGGAGCTTGCGGAGGAGACAGGTGTAAAGATATTCATTGCAGATATTATCTATCACCTGTTTGACCAATTCAAGGCATACATCGACAATCTCAAGGAAGAAAAGAAGAAGGATGCTGCTGAAGAAGCTGTCTTCCCTTGCGTGCTCAAAATTATGCCGAACTGTATATTTAACAAGAAGGACCCCATTGTGTTGGGTGTTGATGTTGTTGAAGGCATTGCCAAGGTACTGTGCCCCGTGTATCTTGTCAAACATTTTATATTTTATCCATTCCTAAGTCTTAGATTTTTTATCCAATCATATGGCAGGTGGGCACTCTTATCTGTATCCCTTCTAGAGATTTTATCGACATAGGACGAATAGCATCAATCGAGATTAATCACAAGCATGTTGATGTGGCTAAGAAGGGTCAGAAAGTGGCCATAAAGGTAGAGAGTGAATGTCAGGGTCCAGATGTTCATGTTGATTTGCATAACGTAGCTAATTTTCTGATTATTGTCTGTTCCTGCAGATTTTGGGCAGCAATTCTGAAGAACAGCAGAAAATGTTTGGTAGACACTTCGAGATTGATGATGAGCTTGTCAGCCATATCTCGAGGAAGTCTATTGATGTTCTAAAAACGAATTATAGGGTAATGTGTTTGAGAAAACTCATCTTATCAGCTAATGGAATTTATCCAAATTGGGCCTTTGCAGAATTTCTAATGGGTGCATGCATACTTATATGCGCCACATTTAGCACCTGAAGGTGCAATTTCCAAAGTTTTAGGACTTTAGCATGCTTTGAATGAATGAAATTAAGGTTTGGTTTGGTGTTGTAGGAGGATCTAACCCTTGAAGAGTGGCAACTGGTAGTAAAGCTGAAGAAGTTGTTCAAGATACCCTGATTTGTGAGAGATAAATGTGGTTGTTGCGACCATGAGGGTGTGTTGTTGTCATATTTGAATAGCCCATCCTAGTTTTCCACGAGGATTCATGTCAGATGAGATTTGGAAGAAGAGAAATGGCAGTGGCTGAAATAGGCACCCTCAAAGGGATCTCGGTTTGTATATATGTCCCATGTCCCAGTTCACCAGGGAATGCGGTTTTGACAACAATTGACGAGTTACATGTTTTTCCGGTGAGTTTTTCTTTTAAGCATGGATAGTCAAGATTGTTTTTTTACCGTTCATATAGATCATTTTTAAATATGGATGGATCGATTGAAGTGCAACTTGCATTCTCAACCAGTGTTTTTTTTAGGCGGGTGATTACTTTTCAAGGAATGTTTTGTTTAATACTATTTGAAGAAAACAATGATTATGAAATACCTGATCAATTCTGCCATCTAATAAGCCACTTTGGCATTTTTTGTTTGCTGTTCCTTTTTGAAGTCTTAACACTTGCCATGAATTCAGTTATAACGATGACTGTTAAATTTGAGATGCTTAAACTTTTAATGAATGTTTTGTTTGAAACCATATATTTGTCGTTGATTTAATAGTTTCAAGGGTCATGATGCATTGGGTTGCTCATCAAATTATGTTGTTCCTCTGGGTTTGTATGTGATGTGACATAAACTTATTCGTTCTAATATCTATATTAGGATAGATAACAATTCATGTTGAATAAACAAATTTTTGTTTAATTGTATTTTCTGTTATTTTCATTAGGAAACATGAAAATAACATTTTTATTGTTTGGCTCATCTTGGATAAAGTGATGATAAGTAATGGATAAATGATGTATAAGAGTTTATGATTTTATAAATGACAAGTTGATAACTATATCCCTGAGGACTCCAGTGCCTCGCAAGTGACTTTGGTGGATCAGACTTGAGGACTCTATTGGATAAGTCTGGACCACCTTATCTAGTCTAAACTTGACCCGTTCACAAGCTCACTCTCAACCCTATCGAGTCTTTGGCTGTACATGTTAGAGAGAGGAGGTGTGGGTGGACTCTATTGGATAAATCTGTACTACCCTATCTGGTTTAATCCTCATGGAGGATTAAACTGCCATAGTAAATTTTCTAATATTGATTTTTATTTGGAAGAAGGCCGTGCTCTCAATGTTGAGACAATTTCATGTTTTTATTTTTCTTAAAAAGTTTAAAAATTATGTAATGAGATATTTCTTTTTATATAAAAATATATATATATTAATGAATAACATATATTATATATAATATATCACTTTACGAAATAAAAATAAAAAATCATATGTTGCATTCACCCAAACAAATAAGACTGCCCGTGGGAACTGTTGTAACGTCATGAAGTTACGTGTATATGTGGGCAAGTTTTATACGTGTGGCGCTATTATTCTGCATAGTTAGTCCGTTGTGATCATATATATGTGCCATTTTCATGTGTACGCAGTATATATAATTATTTAATGTAATATATATTTCACTATGTCAATATATATTTAGTATAAAAAATATAAAAATATATGCATTCAATTAATATTAGAGCGTCTTCAATTGTCCTCTCAATCTTTAAATTTGAAAGACATTTTGCTTTAATCATAATCCAAATAGGCCTTCAAATATGAAAATTTGGACGTGGCAATCTAAATTTGGAGGTTTAGAGGTGCATTTGGAGGCTACCTCCAAAACATTGTTTTACTTTGGAAATACCTAAAATCCACTCCAAACACATTTGAAATTTATTTTATGTTCATTTTTATTTTATACAATAAATTTCAAAGTTGTGTATATTTAGATTCGCTAATTCGTTTTTTTTTAAAATAATGTAGTTGGAAATGTCTCTTCAAAATCTTCAAAATGTGGCTATTATTAAATCAATTTCCTTTGGGACTGATTAAATAGATCCCTCAATGTTTGATTAATCAATAATTATATTATTTTATTTACTTAAAAATGACTAATTTAAAAACAATTCTGAAACCTTTTAATATTAGACTCATTTTAAATATCTCAACTAGAACTTTCCAATAATATAATTTTTGATAAAAATGAATTAATATTAAATGACATTTATTAATAATTTTTTATATAATTTTAAAAGTAATATTAATGATATATATATATATATATATATATATATATATAAATGAAGAGGGATGATTGAAGTGCAACCCTCTTTAAAGAGTAATCTCCTTGAAAAATCTAGGTTTTACCCTTCATATTTGATGCTTGCATTTTTTATTTTATTTTATTTTTAGAAAAATTCACTTGGTGGGTTCTAAGATAAAAAAAACATTGAACCTAAAAGCTTGCATGGAAGATGCTCTTGTATTTGTTAATATGTATTTTATTTTATTTTAAAAATATATTTCACTAATTTTTAGTGTGTGGGGACCATAAATGGATATGAAAAAGGGGATATTTTTGTAACTTTTTGTGGCAATTCTCAGTTTTGGGGCTAGGCATGAAATTGACTGATACATTTTGTGTGCTTGCGTGCCGACGTGCCGTGGACGTGTCATTGTGTACGCGGATGCGCGCGGTGTAGGACGTCTGTTCTTGTCAGACAACGATTTTCTGTTTTTTAGGTATTTATGAAGAGACCGGATCCGGTCAGTATCGAGCTCGGTTAGTTCAGTCAGTATCAAACTGTACCACATTCAAATCGAACTGCATCACTTATAAATCGAACTGCACAACTAATTGTTGGGTATATTTTTCATTCTCTTATTGGATACTGATGATATTTAGGAATTTATATTTTCTTCAATAGTTGATTGAATCCAAAAAGTGAGTAAAAAATATACTCAACAAATGGTTGTGCAGTTCAATTTATAAGTGGTGCAATTCGATTTGTATGTGGTGCAGTTCGGTACTAATCGAACTGACCGAGGTCAAGCACTGACCGGATCTGGTCCCATTTATGAAAGGCTCACTTTTTCTCTTTGTTTTAAAATGTATGGTTTGCAAAATTGTGACGACCACTTGTCAATTCTGATCATTTGTCAACACCCTGTACCATCTAATCCTCAAGTCAGTGCTGAATTTCATACACTGAATTAATAAATGAGATTTTTATTTTTATTTTTTTTTATATGGGAGGAGTCTCATGGCTTACCTAATTACTTACAGTCATTTTTTATATAATTTTTTAATTTATTAACTAAATAGATATCTAAAAAAATTAAAACATATGTAAGTTGATGGAACTGAACAAAATATTTTTTAGTTCTCATATATATTTAAAAATGACAGAAAATAATAGAACACTCCACAACCACCCCTGTTGTCTCCACACTATTTAATACAATACAACATATAACAATAATAGATGAAATGAAACTCACGCGCACATGCGGGTTAAGCCCGAGCCCGTGGAAGCACCCGACCCGGCTCGTCTCGTGCGCAGACACGATGTGCGAACGTGCATGTTCGGTTAATTAGTTTTTTCACATGAAATTTAAGTCCACGGATTAATGGGCTAGACTTCATGTGCGCACGCATAGGAGTTTGATCCAATAAGTCTCAATAATGAAATTGTTTGACTCTATATATAAAGTGAAAAAACCAAGTGGTTTTAACAGATGTGGGATTAAAGTGTTAGGAAGAAAAATTGGTATATACAGTTTTTGGTCAACCAAGGAATACGCCATTTACATGGGCCCAACACTAACATATAGTTCAATTTGTAAATTGTATAGTTCGATACTAATAGTATTGCCAAACCTGATTGAATCTGGACCTGATATATGCAATCTTAAAACATATAATATAATGGTATGTAATCTTAAAACTGGGAGGCGCTAGCCCAGTGCAAGACACCCACGTGCTTTATTTTTTATTTTTGATGTGACTGTATCTCATAAATATAAAATAAATACATGTTCCAATAAATTATATACTCTCACTTAGAGCATCTCTAATGGGGTCTTCTAACATTTTTAAAGCTCTCCAAGATTTTGGGTTTTTAAGATCTCTGAACTCAAGATTTGATGTTTTGAAGGCCCATCAAATCTAATAGTGGATCTTCGAATTTTATTGTATGGATCTTTAAATCAATATTTTAGATTGTACAATATCTATTCTACATTTAGTTTCTTTTATCTTTATTATTTATTATTAAAATTTATGTCTCAAATATCTAATTTACGTATTTCACAACATTGGATGCTATCTCTCGTTATTGTAATAGAACCAACGTTGATAGATATATTTGATAGTAATGGATGTGAATATCTGGAGGACACGTAAAAAAAAATCACATCCAATTTTGGATAGTAGTTGTCTATAAAGTCACATCCAATTTTAAATTTCAAACTTTTCAAATTTGAAATATGAAATTCAAAAAAATTTAAAATTTGAATTTGAAATTGAAAAATTTGAGGTATAAAATATAAAACTTTCAAAAAATGTTTTAAAATCCATTTTGGCCCAACTGATTGAACTGTTCCATAAACCCAATAATAATCACACGATTCAGGTCCGGGTAACTTAACGGTTAAAATGATTACTTTTAAACCATTCATTTTTCAATTTAATGAATGATTGATTTAAAAAAAATTATTAATGTATAAAAATTAACACACATTTGAATATAAATATTAATTTTTGATTAAATACAAAGAATAATTGAAGATCTATAATAACGTAGATTTTAAATTTCATTTATACAAGTATTTGAGATATTTTATAGGAGGATGTGACATTTGAAAACCATTTCTCCAACTATAGAGGTCGGTGGGTTTTTGGGGTTACAAGACAAAGATATGCAACCCCTTTGAAAACAACCAGCGTCTATTCCTGGGACATGCATGTATGCAAGGCGGTCAGAGATGCTCTCATGAATTACTTTTTGTATTTATTTATAAAGAAGCACTACCAAACAATCTCTTGAGTCCTGACGTGTTAAAAGAGATTCCATCACTTGAGGACCTAAGATTCAAACTTTACCCTTGCTGATGTAATTAATAGCATACAAGTGATAGATACATAATACAACGTAACTCTCGTGTTCCCATCCCTTCCTCTCCCCCATCATTTTTGGTGGTTGTCCACACCTCAGACCCATGAAACCTATCTTTCTTAATTTATATTATATTATATTATATAATATATGGTCTTAATTTATATTATATTAGTTAAGGGCTCGCGCAATGTGCGTAATAACAAACATGAATAAGTAGTATTAACTTCTCGACATAAAATAAATAGCAGTAACTTGATAAGAATATGAGGAACATTATCGGACAAAAAAATTATGAGATATTGTAAGAACATTTGATTAAAATTAAACTTTCATCCAACAAGATTACATGTAAACGAGTCAATCATTTGATCAAACAACACTAAGAAAAAGAATTGAATAAATATAATTTTTTAATAAATAAAAACGAATGAAACAAAACTATTGTTAACTATTCAAAATAAAATATTAAACAAGATAACAATCAAACAACACCAAGAAAAAGAATTGAATAAATATAATTTTTTTAATAAATAAAAAAAAATAGAACAAAGGATCATTGTTAAAAATTCAAAATAAAATATAAAATAAGATAACAATTAACAGATAAACACGATAAACTAATAAATTTGTTATACAATGAAGATGAATCAAAAGTAAAAAAAAATGAAAGCAAAATCATAATTATATGAGATGAAAAATTACGTGATTTGACAAAAAAAATTACCTACATTTATGAAATCCATCATATATTACTAATATATAAAAAACACTGCCATAGAAAAACTAAAAAAATACTTATTTTTACATCTAAAAAAAATTGATACATATAGATCCAAAATCAATTAAAAAAAAAGAAACAGAACAAGTTTTAAATTTAAAAGCAAGACATCCATCAATAATTTTATAAGTGTAAACAGGTCCGATTCTATTTGTAATTTTTGTATTTATTAATATGACAAAAATATTTATATTTTATAATTTTATGAGTATCTTAATTGGTTTATTTATTAATGTGACTAAAATATTTATATTTTATAATTTTATGGATATCTTAGTGGTCTGAAAAATCTTTGAATAAAGTTTCATGAAATTTGAAGTTCAAAAAATCATGTTTTGAGATTAAAGACCTGCTTATAAATCTTAGAATTTGAATGATGGACCTATTTATAACACAGATAGGGTCTAGTTGTGAAACTGGTAGAACATGGGGGTGGATCTACAGAAAGCCCAGGAAAAGACAAAATTAGCCGTTTTTGTTAGGGTCCTAATTGTAAATATGAGGGACTTGTTTATAACACGTGTAGGGGGTTCTTTTGTAAAATATACAAAATCTGGGGGTCTATATGAAAAGACCCATTATCAATATGTCCGAATGGATCTATCTGCAAATCTAAGAAGCATGTGTAATGGCAGTTAAAGTGTTTCAGGGATCTGCTTAGAAATACGAGATATTCAGGGATCTATATGCAATTTTGTCAGTTAAGGTGTTTCGCGCTGGTCTTCCCTGGCGTTAACGTGTCCGGGCGAAATCGATTTGTCTCCATTTGAACGGTCGTGCATTAAAATGTATGTTAGATATATGGACTACCTTCCTATAATAAAAAAACAAACAACATATGACTGATGATGTGACAATACCCCCATCTAATTTGCCAAGGCCTACTATACATAGACTACATTATATTTCACACCACCCTTGTTGTTTTATCCACATTATTTAATAAATTTGTGAGGGATCTAATGATTTTATAGATATATTTTATGATTTTTATGAGTTTTAAGGAAGTTATATCAATTTTTTCAAAGAAAAAAATTAAATTTAAAAATGTATTACAATAATTTATCATGTATGGTTTAAGGTTAACCACAAATCTAATTAGTTTCGGTTACAATAGAGAATAAAATAATTTTTTTTAAAATAAAAGTTTAGACTTAGGGGGATTTACCAATTTTACGGGGACTTTTTCTGATTTTCATAAGTTTATAAAGAGCTCTATTGATTTTTCCAAAAAATTACTCTCGCATGTTTTTTTTAATATAGAAGCATGTACGGACCAGATTTGGTGCAACATGATGATAATCGTTCAATCTTATTGAGACATTATGATTGAGATATTCTGTCAAATTTTAAAATTAAGATTAAAATCAATGAAATTCTAATATTTTATCTTTTAAAATTTAATTAAATTTTGTATCTTAAAATGATATAATCAGATGTTCACAATCAAGTTGAACAATCAAATCGTTACATAATTCGATCACAGAGAAACATATTACCAAACACAAATAACATATAACCCATGATGTAACAACATTCAATCTAATTGGTCAAGACGTGCTATATGACATGGACTGCATTCCACCACCACCCGCCGTTGTTATCTCCACATTATTTAATTCAGCAGAAGAAAAGACCTGAACAAATCTTAAACCCCATTTCAAACAACCCTGGTTTTTTTTATATGTACAAACTTCATTTTGATGTTATACCCCACTTAAAAAGTTTAATTACATACATACCCCTAAAAAATCTTGTTCATGTGCACTTATGCTATGAAATGACCATGATGACCTTTTTCACTATTTTGCAAGCGGTATAACTGCAATTTATAATAGGTGTTGTGGGGTTAAAATTATCTTTTCATTATGCATGGTTAGATAATTAAACATAATTAAGTCAGAGAGGATGATAGTTATTGACGGAAGGATACACATGCATGTTAATGAAGTTTATAGGGGTGTTTATGCAATTAGACCCTATGAGGCGGCTACCCCTAGGATCCGAGGGAGAGTAGAGCATGCTAACGTGTCAACTACGAACTCCTTTGGAACTCAATAGAATGAATTTTGATTTTTAAATGGTAGTTCTAAATCACTAAAAACTTTATTAATTTTGTTTATAATTATATTTGTCAAAATTAAAAAAAAGGCAAGGATAAATGCTATCATAACCTTTACATGGAATAAAATATTTTAATTTTTATTTTAAAAACAGAACAACTATGTGCAGTTTTTCTCAATTATTTTTTTATATCAAACAGAAATAAACTGTTCTCCTATTTATTTATTCCTATAATTACCCCTTATTCTACCCCTTGTCTCATTATAAAATCAGCCCTTATATAAACCATGACTCATGACCCAATCTTAAAAAAAAAAAAATCAAAACACAATCTTTTTTTCTAAGCAAAAACCAATGGAGCGGAGGGTGGGCATAGTAGGAGCCGGCGTGAGCGGCCTCTTGGCGTGCAAGTACGCCTTGGAGAAGGGCCTCAACCCGACCGTCTTCGAAGCCGACCGAACCATCGGAGGCGTCTGGGCTCACACGGTCGAGTCGACCAGGCTCCAGACACCCAAAGCCCTTTACAGCTTCTCCGACTTCCCCTGGCCCGCCCACGTCAAGGACGATTTCCCCACCACCCACCAAGTCGTGGACTACCTCGACTCGTACGCGCGCCGCTTCGACCTCATCCGACACATCAAGTTCAACACTCGAGTCCTGCAGATCGAATACCTCGGCGTCGGAGACGACGAGATCCTCTCTTGGGATCTCTGGTCCGGCACCGGTGGGGCCTTCCATCCTGGTGGCAAGTGGCAGATCACAGTCCAAGACACCACCGATCTGCAATCTGTACAGGTGGGTGGGTGTCTAGATCCCATCAGATTTAGTCAGTCTCAAGTGTTCTTATGTCTTGAACTGTGACGCAGACGTACGAAGTGGAGTTCGTCGTACTGAGCGTGGGACGCTTCAGTGGACTCCCGAACGTGCCGAGTTTTCCCCCAAATGGAGGCCCGGACGCGTTCCGTGGGGAGGTGATTCACGCCATGGACTACTCGAACATGGACAACGATGCCGCGGCGAGATTCGTGAAGGGGAAGCGCGTCACGGTCGTCGGGTTTTTGAAATCGGCGCTGGACATCGCGGCGGAGTGCGCGAGAGCGAATGGTTATGATAAAACATGATGAAATGAAGAATATTGTTATGTGTGTATATATATATGTTTGGATTTGTGGTTTTGAATTGGCTGATTTTGTTTTTGTTGATTTTGATAGGGGTGGATCGACCGTGCACGATGATATGCAGGACCCCGCGTTGGCTGATCCCGGACTACAATGCCTGGGGAGTCCCTTTCGCGTTGTTCTACCTCAGTCGATTCTCGGAGCTTCTCGTGCACAAGCCCGGTGAGGGTGTCTTGCTTGCGCTGCTTGCGAGCTTCTTATCTCCTCTGGTGAGACATTTATGACTCGAGTTTGGATTCAACCAGGCTTAATATTTACTATCAGCATCGAATTACATAGCTTATGAATTGAATTACATTATGTAATTCGATATTGATAGTATTAATGGTACCTATATCTAGACTCTTGTGACTCCTCCAAACTTCTTTATTTTTTATTGCATGGGTAGCTATCAACCGAACAAATTTCTATTAGTCAAACGACTCAAACTATGCAATTATTATTATCATTAATATTTGGATATTTGTTTATTTATGATGATTTATCATGTTTTTCGTAATATAAATTAGCCTTAGTTATTGTGGCATATAAAAGTTTTAGCTAATGTTTTTTTGTAAATTAATCATCAGAATACATATTAAAAACACAGTTTAATTATCTTCTTATTTTTACTGTGTTAATCTAATATCATTTTTCGAATGTAAAACTCTTGTTGACTATTTTGTCAAGACATGAACATTGTTGCCATGACGGGATCTTTTTATTTAAAATAACTTTTGAAAATAATTTTTGAGAGAGACCACTTTTTGTTTAGCAACAAAAAATTATTTTTCTGTCTTTCTGCTTTTATCAAAGGGGTGATAGTTGAGGCCTTGAGGGTGATTAGAAAAAAGTTTGATGTAGATATAATTTTTTGTTATAACCCAATCTCTGAAGATTGTATTTTCTAAACGTTTTCCGTGACTAGTGAGTAGTAAATGTGAAACAAATGGTTTTGGTTGGTTGAGGCTGGCCTACAGTACTAAATACAGTACTAAATACGAACAAGCACCTTCTATAAATATATAAATTCTTAAATGGGGAAATTTTTTTTTTTTTTGGTTTCATAAATGGGGACCATATTTGTCTGTACAATACGTGATATTTGTCAGAGATCTAAAAGAAGGATGTCCCAATATGCCACGTATCCCTCTGAAAGTGAGTGGATGAAAGTTGTGGAACTGAATTAGAACATTAATATTTAATTTGTATTAAATGCATGACCTAGTCTGGCTTCCTCATTTATTTATATATTTATTTTTTCGGAAAGGCATTCTATTATAGCTTTTATCAATCAAATGTTACAAGGCCTGAAAGCCCCAAATAAAGCAGAGTTGAAGAAGAGTAAACAAACAAAAAGCAAAACGAAAACTGTGATTGAATCACAAGAGATTTGCACTCCACTGCAATTGAATCAATCAAAGGGTTCCTCAATTTTTATTTATGGAAACCAGTGCTATGTTTTAAAAATGAATTTTTAAATGTTATGTAGGATAATAATAAAGCTAATTTGTCAATTATAAATAAACAAAATTGAAATTTAAGAATAAAAAAATGCATCTAAAGAGTAGACGTGATTACGTTTTTTAACAAATTGTCCTATGTTTCCTGAAGTCTAAACTAATGAAGAATGCCATGTGACATTGTCATCCAGAGATGGTTTTTCTCCAAATTCGTGGAGAGCTACCTGTTATGGAGATTTCCATTGAAGAAGTACGGCGTGATACCGAACCATAGATTCGCCGAAGCCTTCACATCTTGTCAGCTCGCGATACTGCCTATGAATTTCTACGAGATGGTCGAGGAGGGGACCATCGTATTGAAGAAATCAGAGTCTTTCAGGTTCTGCGAGAAGGGTGTGATTGTAGATGGAGACGGAGAGGACGAGCTGCTGGAGACGGATCTCGTCATCCTCGCCACCGGTTACAAAGGCGATCAGAAGCTCAAAGACATCTTCAAATCCGCCGCTTTTGGAGAGGCTGTGGTGGGGACATCAGATTCAACTGTTCCGTTGTATAGGTACGTACTTTTTAAAGTCTCTTTTGAATATGATTATGGTCTGATTCAATGTTTGAAAAACTAAAAATTTCTGAACATATCTAAACACTTTATCGTGTTTTTAGCATTTCAAATTACTTTCTTACTTTTTTTTATACTAAAAATACTGTTACACGTTTGTTTTTCAAAGCTTGAAAAGTAAGATTTTAATAATCTCAATATTTTTACTGTACATCTAAATACAGCCTAAACCTTTCCAAAATCATCAATATTTTTAGGTTTATAGTTTTAATATTTTGATTTTAAGTGTATAATAAAAAGGAGCCTTTTTAAAAAAAACAAAAAAAATCATTTTCCTTTTCAATTGATTTTCATTGAAGTTGATATTGGAGCTTTGTTGATGCACAATCTTCGATGAAAAACACAATAAAGTAAAAGACGTTGAATCCTATTGAAATTGATGGAAATTTAATTATAATAGAGTAATAAAGAGAAACTTTTCCCCGCCACGTTTTTAACTAAAATATTTAACCAAAATATTGCTCTTATAATCAAACGAACTTTTAAACTTCTATCTTTGTACTTCAACCTTGGTTAAACCTTCGTTTTATATTCCGGTAAGAGTCAACAAAGCACTTTTTCGAAAAAGCTTTTTTAAAATACCATTTTCCACAATTGTCTTAATCAAGTGAAAAGTCCATACAAATCCATGCAACTCCTTGCAAACCGTTCGATATCCATATAATCTCTAATTTTTTTTCTAAAGTCTATATAACCTCTCGAAACGTTTATGTAAATTTAAATAGCTCACTAAGTTAAATTTGTGTTAACAGATAAGTAATATTTTACGATTATTCCGTTAGATTACAATACACCAAAAAATCTCTAAAACGTGTTAAAATATGGAAAACTCATGTAAATGATTATATAGATATTGAGCAGTTTGCAAGGGGGGCGGTTATATGAATCTTTCCTTTTAATAAATTAAGAGCATAAACTAAAGAGGGGCCAATTTTAAACCATGAAGGGAGTGCATCCCTCCGCGCATACCGCAACTGGCGATCATCGGATACTCGGAGAGCCTGTCGAACATGTACACGTCGGAGATGCGGTGTCGCTGGCTCGCGCACTTCCTGGATGGAGAATTCAAGCTGCCCAGCATACGCGCCATGGAAGAGGACATCAAGGGTTGGGAGCAGTACATGAAACGCTATGCCGGGGACGGGTACAGGAGGTCTTGCGTGGGTGCCCTCCACGTTTGGTACAATGACCAGCTCTGCAAGGACATGGGTTGGAACCATAGGAGGAAAAATGGGATCCTTGCCGACTGGCTCGTGCCGTATGGGCCCATCGATTACGATGGACCCTCCCCAAAGTGAAATATATTTGTATTGGATCGTTTTGTTTCACTATGAAGCTAGGTTCGCATGTGACAATAAAGGGGGGCGTTTTTTCTTTTTCTTTTGAAAATCTATATAACCAAAAATCTATATAACCCCCTGATTGTTTGAGTTATATTGATATACTCTTTATCGTTAACATTTTAAAACTCTGGTGTGATTAATTTAACCATATATGGTTAATTATTGAATATATTATAATATGTATTGGAATATTGGATCTTTGGATGATTTTTTTTCACTTGGAAGCTAGGGTCGCATGTGACAATAAAGTGGAATAGCCTTTTTTTTTTTAATTTATAAGATGTATAAAAAAAAAAAATGAAAAAACTTCAAACAGTTAAAGCATCTCTAAAAGACTCCTTACAACACATTTTTTTCTATATAGGGAGTCAAAAACCATAAAATCATACCTAAGTTTGCCAATGGGTCGCGGGTCGATTCGGACATGACTCGATAAAATGCGAAAAATACTTGACCCAAAGAAACTGAGATCCGATATGGACCCGATCATCCATACGAGACGGGTCCGGGTCTACCCCGACCCGATCACACGGACCTGATATTATTTGAAGTTGGCTATGAATCCTAGTAATAAGTAATAACCCTTCCTTTTTTTTGTTTTTTTTTAAGATCCAACCCAAGCATCCACTCCCCAACCCAAGTGTCTACTATCCACCCAAGCATCCACTCCCATCCAAGCCCATTGTATCATTTAACCCACCCAATCCCAAAACCGTAACAAACGTTAAACATTACATTCCCCTCTCTCGACGTCGCAGGAGAAACCCAAATGACAAACCCTAACAAACCCTCTATGTACTTCACATTCTCTCTCAATACCCCCTCTTTCTCTCATTCTCCATCTCTATTGACGAAATCGACAAACTAAAAACAAAAAACTAAAACCCTCGAGCTCTCTCTGTTTCACGTGATTCCTTTCAAATGACGATTTTTATCCTCTCTTTCCCTTCTAAAACAAACACTCGCGTCTTCTCCTTCAACTCTCTCTCTCTATCTCTCTATCTGAATGCAATGAATCCATCAAAATTAGACTCTTTTGAAGAACCCATCGATCATTTCGTGATGTGGGCGTCAACGAAGCTGCATCGGAGGAGGTTCATGCCGTCGACGCCGATGAAATCAAACGGAGCGCAGAGGCCAGGGGGCCTCGGCCGGGTCGACCCAGACCCGACCCAGGTCCGTCGGGCCCGGGTCTCGGTCCTCAATTGCATGGGTACGCCGAGTTTCACCCAGGACCCATGTCCGGTGGACCCAAGCCCGAGTCGGGTTCGAGTCCATTCCGACCCGGGCCGGACTCAATCCGTTGACAAGGCTATTCATACCTCTCCTTCGTACGTTTTTCCCTAACGCACTCTGTGTGGGTAGAGAGTCAAATTCATTCTCTACATCCAAATTAAGAGGGGTATAATCTCATTTCCCTTCTTTCATTTTTTATTTCTTTATTCAGACATATTGGGTATTTTTATGCATGAAATTTTTTATATTCATTATTAATAATTAATTTTTATTAATTTTCATGTTTTTGAATATTTTAATTGACTTTTAATTAATTTATATTCATTATTAATAATTTTTATTTAAATTATTTTTTTCCAAGTGATAAATTTTAGAATATAATTTTATTCATTTGATATTTTGACATCTTGTAATTATAGATATGAATTTGGATAAATTTGTCATTTGAAATAAAAATAAGGTAAGAATGATGAAGTTTTTGGAATGATAAAAAAAACACTCTATGTGTCATAAAGAGTTTTTTCTCGGACAATATAAGGAAACATTGGAGAAGTTTTTGTAAATGCTCTTAAGAAAAAAGGAAAATACCAAAAAAAAATATGTTAAAAGTTAAATACTCAAATCAACCACTTTTTAAAATTAAACAAAAAAAAATCTAATTTCATAATTTTAGAAACTAAAAAGACTAATTTGTTCTTACGTAATTAGATGCTTAAAATGCCTTTAACCCTTGTTAGGTTATTCCATACCAAAGTCTTAATTTTACTACAAAACAACAATTTATCTTGGTATGACCCAAATTGATCCCTTTCTCACTATTGTTAAAATAAACCTTAATGCCTAGCCGATGATTTGCACTTATTATTTTATAACATTTTTATTATAATAAATTATGAATTTGATTTTGTTTTACATAATTTGATCTCTTTGATTAAATTGTGTGTTGTTTGAATTTTTTTAGAGGTTTTGTTATTATATATTATATTGTATGTTTCTTATATTTTTTTTTCTCATTTTTCAGTGTGTATAATCATAATAGGAAAAATGATAAAAAAAAATCTCTTAATGCATAAATCAACCACTTTTTAAAATTATATCCAAAGAAGTATCATTTCACAATTTTAAAAATGCAACAGATTAAACTACTCTTATGTAATTATTTCACACCCTCTTAACTTTGTTAAATATTTCAAATCTCTAAATTTTGTTAAAATATTTCACACATTCTCATGTAAATCTTTTTTTTACTCTAATTTATTTGTCATCAGGTGGTTTTGTGAGATATGTGTCAATATAATTTGAATTTTTTATGATAGACTCTTTTAAATGTTGATGCTTCATTAAAAAATAGATACATGTCAATGATACCATAAAAATATGTGAATAAGGATGTAGAAAACTATAATATCATCCGCTGATTGAGGCATAACATATATTCAAATTACAAATTATGATTATACACAATGAAAAATAATAAACAACATAATGAAAGATACAAAAAGCACAACTTTAAAAAAAAATTCAAACAACACATAATTTGATTAAAGAGATTAAAATATCTAAAATAAAAGCAAATTCATAATTTATTATAGGAAAAATGTATAGAATAAGAAGTGCAAATCAATAAGATCTACGGATAGGAGGAGGAATCATTGGTCGCCATTTACATGTTTGTTTGTTATATGCCCAAACTCTTTACATACTCAACATTGAATTTTTTTTCTTGTTTTTACTTTTGGAGACTTCATGTGGCCGTCCGTTCCTCGAGCAGGTGAAAAACTAACTAGTTAATCCTCTACGCGCTTTCCATGAATAATTTTTTCATACGTTTAAAGATAGGTATCCGTCGTGAACCAATGCTTACAATAATCCTCAATATCATATTCATCACTTATAATTGCAGGCTTGCTGCAACTGCATGCGAGCAGGGATAACCAAGGTATTCAAATTTATGACAAGTATATTTTATTTTTTTGGTCAAGCATCACAACATCAACACGATCTGATGAAAGAACTTGAAACTCAATAGAACTATAAGGCCTTACTTGAAATCCTGCTGCTTCTTCCATATTTTTTGAAATCTTTCGATAAAATTTTATCAGTGATCTTGTCTTTCATTTCCAAACCTTTAAGTGTCATTTATAGTTGAAGCTCGTCAATTTCACCCTCACTTCGTCAATAAAGCTAACAATCGGTAAAGATGGAGCCTCGCAATAAAGCATTGATCCATTTGTATACATCATCGGATTGCAATCTGATATTCTACATGACTTCGTCAAATTTCATTGGTGAGAATGCTAGATCAAGAGTACAAAACACCTGGGTTAGTACATTCTAGTTAGGGAGTATATTTGATAATCTTTGACAACTTATGCAATATCCAACAAAACCTACCCCACTAAACATACATCTCAAATATGTGTCATGGAAAGATATATAAATTTGTCATGAACAATAGACACAAAAATAAATTTATATATCATTATAGATATATAAATTTGTCATGAACAATAGACACAAAAAAACTCCTTCAAAATCAAGAATCAAATAAAAATAGAGAGTTATTTAGAGAAATATTATGAACAATTTTATGATTACTTCAATGTGATTGACCTCCATTGCAACAATTCAAAGGATCACACGGCTAGGGTTTTAATTTTTCTTTAACGGATAGGGAGAAAAGGGATTGTTTTAGGTCATATAAAGAGAGAGATTGTTTTTTTGTAAGAAAATAGGTTTTTGGTGTGAATAATCTAACAAGGGTTCATGATCTAATAATTAATTACATAAAAGTTGGTCAGTCTTTTGAATTTCTAAAATTGTGAAATGAGACTTTTTTATATAATTTTAAAAAGTGATTTATTTGGGTATTGTTAGGAGATTTTTTTTTTATCATTTTCTCATTATGATATGTAATTTGAATATTTGTGCTATGTCCCAATGCAGCAAGTGATATTATAGTATTAAAAAATTATATTCACGTATTTTTATGGTGTCATTGGCATATATCCAATTTATAAAGAAGCATAAATATTTAAGAGGGTCTATCATAAAATAATTCAAATTATATTGACATATATATCACAAAATCTATATAATGACAAATAATTTAGAGTATAAAAAAATCTACATGAGAATAAGTGAAATATTTAACAAAAATAAGAGGTATAAAATATTTTAACATACTTAAAAGATGTAGAATAACCTAACAAGAAAGTTAATTCCGATATGTGACCGAAGCTAGTTTCAAATCACTATTTGACAGAAGCTAGTTTCAACCACTTTGAGGGTGCGTTTGGTTGCGCGATTGCGCTGCGATTGCGATTACAGGAAGCTGCGTTTGTAATCGCGCAACCAAACAGTTTTGTAATCGCAATTTTAAACCCAGCGATTGCAGGTAAATAGTGCCCAAAAGCTGAGATTTCAAAAAGCTGAGAAAGTGAGCTTCCTGCAGAATCATGTTTGCAATTGCAGATTCCTGCAGAATCAGTTTTGCAATCGCGCAACCAAACGCACCCTGAGACGGAATCTGATTTCCATTCACTATCGTACATAATCAAATTCTGAATATGGGATAAAATCTAATTCCATCTAATACCTGACAGAAGCTAGTTTCTGCTACTATGTGACAGAAGCTAGTTTCATATAAACTATCGTAGAGACGTCCATCCACAGGTACATTTATAAAGAAAGACTTGAAAAATTGAATGAAATGCAAATGAAATCAATAAATCCCTCTTATATGTAACCCGAAGAGAAAGAAAGATCCATATAACCCCCCTGTAAACTCACCATAAATGCAAACAACTCCCTGCTGTTAAAAATTCTTTAATAAAATTGAAATATTCCAGACATTTTGTTATCTAAGCCATGATTAACAAATATGTATATTTTTAACCCTATGAAAACAACCAATATTTTAAAAACCCTAAAGGAGGGTAAAATTGAACATATGAGATTTTTTTTAAGTATTAGCTGTTTTTTAGGGGATTAAAAGTATACATATTTGTTAACCTTGGTTTAAATTACGGAATATGTTCATAATATTTCAACTCTCTTAAAGAATTTTTAGCCGCAAGGGATTATTTGTATTTATAGGGTGTTTACAGAGGGTTATATAGATATATTAAGATTACATGAGGTTATATGAATATCTGGAAGATTAGAGGGGATTATATGAATGTTTTCCTAAAAAAATATCTTTTAATAAATTTGGATATAACAAAGAAAAGTGGTTTGTTTTGCGTGTTGACAAGCTAATATGAGACATGAAAAAATAATAAAATAGTGAATAAGAAAATATAAACAACAGAATCATGAAAACCACGCCCGTTCAACTTATGATATATGAAACTAAACCAAAATCTCATTGTAAATTTAATTATTCAACAATTTGAGTCCAAATCCATGTGGATGTAGATGATTAATTAAAATAACAAGGAACTAAACAATTGGTGGCCAGCGGAGTCAACCGATTGCGCATTTTGTATGGTTGAATCAGAGACAATCGAGCACTTACTCCTCAATTGCACAATCTCGGCCAAGTTTTGGGAAGGGTTGGGGCTGTAGTGGGGTTCAGGTGTCAATTTCAGAACCTCAAAGAACCTTGGGAGGTCATGTCTATCCATCTCAATCAAGGAAATAAATGTGTTTAGGATCATTTTCATTACATAGTTATTTTGGTGAGGCTGTGGGCAATATGGCGCACATCTTCTATATGGAAAATCTCTGGGAAGACTCCCTCTACCTGTTGAAGGATTTGGGGTGTTTTCAGGTCGGCGCAAGTCTTGTCTTTACCTCTGGGGGTGAGATTTGGATCAATACGTGACCATCGCAGCTTGGGCTAGGGGCCTTAGTGTCTGCCTACTGTGGCACAACTCGTGCAATTGTCAGGAGTTGTCAGCTTTGCTCTTGTGTCTTGCCAGGCATGAGCTTCCCACTTTGGGTCCTCAGTCAGTCACTGTACTTTCCCAGCTTTTGTGTCTCTCTTCCCTTATGTTTGTCTTTTATTCTTCCCTATTTGGCCTAACTGTAACTCGTTTGGTTAGTTATGAATGAACTTTCTCAAAAAAAAAAAATTATCAGACTTGATTTGTTATGAAGTGAATCGATTATGTGCGGTTTGCGGTCGGTGCGGTGCGCGATGTGGGCTGTCTGATCGCGGGTCCATTGCATCCAACGGTCGACGTGAATCGCACCTGACCGTTCGATGCGATGGACCCGTGATCGCGCACCGCACCGACCGTAAACTGCACGTAATCGCGACTCTTGTTATGAATACATACATACATTTGAAATACATATATGTATTAGTGGATGACCACACTTTAAATAAGTATCTTGATGAAATGTGTCTTAATTTATGTATTATATAGTCGAATGATAAGGTGCGGCGTGCGGCGGCGTGCGGACGCGATGTCGTTCGTCCGATCGCGGGTTCATCGCATCCAACAGTCGATGTGAATCGCACCCAACCGTCCGATGCGATGGACCCGTGATCGACGGCCCGTGGTCGACGTCGCACGAGTCCGCACGCTGCACCGTATCATTCCTCGTATTATATAGGTGCATGTGTATTGGTGTGTCTTTTGAGATTTTTTCTACAATTATGATCGTGACCCTATAAAAGAAATACTTGTATAACAAGAAGAATGAGAGGAGAGAAAAAATGAATTATAAGAGAAGAGAAGTTCATGAAAAACTATATTTCTCTGCATTTAACAACTAATGTCTCAATGTCTTGCATTTTGTTTTGATCTCTCGTTCACTTTTACTTTTATAACAGATTTTTCTTAATACTATGTGGTATTAATTGTTTCTTTTGTCATCCCAATGCATCCATCCACAACTGAAGTCTCATTCAAATATGTCTTGAATTGCCCGCCATCACCTATTTAATTGTTTTTTTACAGACCATTCTTTGTTGACAAAAATGCGTGTATGAGGGTGTGTTTGGTTGCGCGATTGCGTAGCGATTGCAGGAAGCTGCGTTTGTAATCGTGTAACTAAACAGTTTTGTAATTGCAGTTTTAAACTCAGCAATTGCAGACAAATAGTGTCCAAAAGCTGCGATTTAAAAAAACTGAGAAAGTGAGCTTCCTGCAGAATCAGTTTTGCAATCGCAGATTCTTGCAGAATCAGTTTTATAATCGCGCAACCAAACGCACTCTGAGTATGAAATGTTGCCGAGTATGAAACGTTGACGTCCAACGGACGGCATTTGTAAATTATTTTTACTTTTAGTATCTGACTTGAATGTCTTTTTTTTTTTTTTATATGAATCCGTTCCTTGATGAAAAGCAACAAAACCATACCCTTGATCGATAATTTTATTTTTGCACTCACATTTTGTTCTTAAAAACCTCCACCTCCCTCTTTTTAACCATCGAAGAGTCATACCGAGAAAGAGAACTTTTTCTTAATAATTCAGTTCTAAATTATACAAAAAAATATTTAAGATTTTCGAATGGGGGAATAAAGGATTTTAAAAATAATTTTTTTCAACGTCCTAAAAAGAAGAGAATGAAAATAAACGTTAAACTAATTAATGAAATTACTGTAAAAATATATTTTATATATCACTTAATAGACTTATTAAGAGATTACCCTCGTACAATAACTGCTTGTCATTTGTCTTTACTTGGACATTTCAAACACGAGATTCTCGATGTCTGCCTATATGTCAGATTAAATAAAGATTATGTGACACATTGCGGGATTATCACATTATAATATGGGTAACATCTGATGGCTATTGATACATCATGTAAAGTGAATGTTTTTTCTTTTTAAAATTCATATGCATTTATAATTTTCAATACACTGAAAGTTAAATAATATAAAAATATATAAAAATTAAGTAGAAGAAGTCCACTAAAAATATGATTTGGTGGACCTAAATCCACTAAAAATAAGCGCAAACAACCAAATCCCCCGGATTCGGTTAATCTAAAGAGGAACCGCCGCAACAAGTGACCAAATCTGAAACTCCCGATGTATGAATAATGAAGCTTTTATCATTAAAAAAAAAAAAAACACAAACCAACCAACCTCCCCCCAACCATGGCAGACTCCACAGAGAAGAAGAAGCCCACAACAAAACCCAGCCCGAGATCCACCATGTCCATACAAACCCTCCTCTTCGTGGCCCTAACAGTCCCCGTCGCGGTCTTCGTGGCCCTCTACAACCTCGACCCCTTCGACCCGGCGCCCATGCCGGCCCACACCACCTACACCTCGGTCCACGTGCCGGTCCACTTCAGCGCCATAGTGGGCCGCAGCGAGCGCGTCGCGGACGGGCTGGTCCACGGCCCGGAGGACCTCGCGTACGACGCCGGGTCGGGCTGGCTCTACGCGAGCTGTTCCGACGGTTGGATCAGGCGGGTCGGGCTCGACGGGCCGATGGTGGTGGAGGACTGGGCCAGCGTTGGGGGTGGGGTCGGGCCAGCCGGCCACTCGGGATCGCGTTCGGGCCTGATGGACGCCTAGTGATCGCCGATGCATATAGGGTCAGGTTTGATTTTGAATTGTCTTTTAATTTTTTTTATAGTATTATTTTATATGTTTTAGTAGATCTGATATATAAAGCTACATTGATATTAATTAAACTCTAACTAATTTGAAATTCAATTAATAAATTAAGCGAGTTTAAGCAATGTTATGCGCTCTCGTTCTGATTGGGAATACATAAAAAAGAGGTGTATGTATTTATATTAAATTTTTATGTCATAACATGTATCACATAATTCTGATGAGTTATACAAATCTATAATTTCCTTAAAAGGAACACATGCATCACATAATATTCATTTACCCCAAGCCCTCTTGTGTTTTTTTCCAACCTAGCTAATGTTGTTATAGATCTTAATTTATCATAGATTTATGAGACTGCAAAAATCTGTTTATATGTTTTTATTTTTAAATAAAAAAAGAGAGAAACAATAAAGATCTGCATTTGTAGTAAAAATGTTTGTTCTTTAGTTCTGATAAAGGTTTGCGTGCATCTTAACACTCTACCGATCAGAAATTTTTTTTTGGGGATATTTTAATATTTTATTTATTTTTAAAAAAAGTGACATGACCATTTTTTTGGATCTAAATGGTCGTACAAGAAGCATGTGACGTGTCCAACTCCATAAATGTCACGGCTGACGTGTGATCAGAAATGTTTATAAGCATTTAGAAATGCTATACAAGTGAGTGAAGTGACTACCAAAAAAAAAAAATTATATATATATAGAGCATAAAATAACAAATAGACATGGATAAATAGACAAATAGTTGACTTGGAAAAAGCCAATTTTTTTTTTAATTATTGACAAGTCCCACGAGCGGCAGATACAAGACAGAAGGACCTACAGCAACAGGAGATAAAGCCAACTTGAACAAATTTAATGGGACCATGTGATGGTCAACATTTGCAAAGGCCGTGGAGTACGGTATCACTGACCTTTTTTTTTTTCTGCCTTATTTTTATTTTTTTGGTGTCATGGTATTCACACCTTTGGTCAAGGCTTTTGATTTTGGAAATGGTCTAAGCAACAATAATAAAACATGTCTTCAGTAGTTTACTTGTGTTAAATATAGGTCTTTTAAGTTTGAGTTTTAGCTTGACCACTTATTTATTAGTAATTATTCGAAAAAAAATTCGTGGTTTAAAACAAATAGACGGAAATAACTTTTTCAGTTTGACTGTAATGTTAACTACATGAGGTACATTCGATATAAAAAAAAAAAAAAAAGTGACACTGGTTATGAATATTCAATACCAACTGGATAGACTTTTAGACATCCACATCTACATTAATACCTGTTAGAGCATCGACAACAGCATTTATATTTGGAGGATGGTGATGCTCTACCAATATTCTAATAAATAGGGGTTCTATATTTGGATGATCCTCTAAATTTATTTTTGGAGGATGGTGGTGCTCTACCAATATTCTAATAAATAGGGGCTCTATATTTGGATGATCCTCTAAATTTGTTGGAGTGATACACACACACACACACACATACATATACATACATATACATATATATTAAAACAACACTAATTTGTGTTATGTAAATTTAGTTTTTACAAAATTACTATCATTGGAAATATATCATTGCGTTAAAACTGATGGCAATATTAAATATATAGTCAATTTTTAAAAAAATAATTTAAAATTATTTAAATATATATATTATTTACATTGATTTAATTCATTTAAAATTCAGGTTATTTTGCAATTTTTTTATAATGACCTGGTTTTTCAAAAAGACAATGTGATTAAATTTTAATAGATAAACATTATTTAAAATAAAATGGAGATGAAAATAAAGTGTTGGGTTGGGATAATATGTTACCTGATCTTCCAAAACGGAATTGATTCCTCTAAAATGAAGTATCTTATTAAAGATGTTTTTAAAACCTCAAATGCAGTATCATTTGACTGCCTCATATATTTCTTTAGAAACATTTTTATACTAAAACAGTACATATAATTTCTTGAAATTGTATATTTCGTTATACAACGTACATTTTCAAAAATAAAAGCTTGTTATCTGTTCTAAATAGACAATCAGTCAAAGAAAAAAAAATCCATTAATTAATGAAGATGAGATTATGCCATAAACAGGGACTGTTGAAGGTGACGGAGGACCAAAAGGTGGACCTCCTGACGGACGAGGCAGAGGGGGTGAAGTTCCGACTGACGGACGGCGTGGA
This sequence comes from Acorus calamus, assembly GCA_030737845.1. Classification (NCBI taxonomy): domain Eukaryota; kingdom Viridiplantae; phylum Streptophyta; class Magnoliopsida; order Acorales; family Acoraceae; genus Acorus; species Acorus calamus. Next base: position 32,225,727 of record CM060868.1, on the reverse strand, counting down.
TGTTGCTTCGGACGGCACGATATACTTCACCGACGCGTCGTACAAGTACAGCCTGCACGAGCACATGGAGGACGTGCTCGGGGCCCGCCCGCACGGACGGCTGATGAGCTTCGACCCCACAACGGGGGAGACTCGCGTGCTCGTCCGCGACCTCTACTTCGCCAATGGCGTCGCTCTCTCGCCCGATCAGGACCATGTCCTCTACTGCGAGACCCTCTTGTAAGTCTCTTGAGACTCCTCTACGTTAACTTCCTTTAATGGATGATGTTTACTATTTAAAAAAAAATAAAACAATTAATGTAACGCTAACCCACTGGAAGGATAAAAAAGTTGTTCATCATCATTCGTGTAGGAGGAGGTGCATGAAGTACCACATCAAAGGCGAGAAGAAAGAAACAGTGGAAGTGTTCATCGACGACATCCCCGGCTTTCCAGACAACATACGTCACGACGGGGAGGGCAAATACTGGATTGGATTGGCAACGGTGAGCAACCCAAAAAATGGCTTCAGCCTTTTGTTAGAACAGCTGTTCTGATAGTTGTTCATGTTTTGATGGTTTTAATACAGGGGATGACACTCTTCTGGGATGTTATATTGAAGTACCCGTTTCTGAGGAAGATCCTGGTGATCATGTCTAGGTACGTGAAGCTGCCGGACGGTCAGCAGGATGGTGGAGTTTTGGAGGTGGACCTGGAAGGGAGACCGGTCGCGCTCTACACGGACCCCAGCTTGGGTGAGACCACGGTTGGGCTCAAGATTGGGAACCAACTCTACTATGGTTCGCTTGTGAAGAGCTGCATCAGTCGGATGGAGCTTCCCCAGTCCAGCACAAGCGCCAAGTGAAATGATATTATTATCATCCAGTGAGAGTAAGATGAAGTGATTGGTAGTGTAATCTATATGCATATAAGCATTTTGAATGCTTCAGGGTCAGTTGGCTACGATGAATAAGGCTATATAAATATTTATAAAAAAGAAAAATTAATTTAATATATAAACCCCTGGTACATATACGTAGAAGTGCACAACCAGCCTGATCAAAGTATAGTGCCTCGTCTTAACAACCACTAGAGAAGTTTCTTTTGCGCAAGTTGAATTAACTATTTCAGTATAGTTGGCCCGAGTATGAGGTTGAGGTGTGTGGGACGACGGTTGATACCCTATCAACCATCGCACTATCATCTCGACTTTGAGGTGATGCGACCTCTTTTCGATATTTTGTTTTGTTTTGTTCTCTAATCCTCTCACCCCTATTCGAACTTGTAATTGCGCAATAAAAATGATTGTGGCAAGAGTCTTATCAATTTCAACAAAAATAAAAATATGGACCCTTGATTTATAAGAGATAACATAAAAATACCGAAACTAATTTATACCCACTGATTCTGACATAACTATACCCACTAATTCTTTACAAACAAAAGTTTTTTGAGCTTATTCAGCCCTATTATATTTCTATGAATCCTTTCAACACCCAAGTCTGCAAATCCAAAAACATTTGTAAGCCGTTGACATGATAAAGATTGTTTAAGCCTCATACCAGCTTAGAACTCTCAATTGGAGGGACCTAACTATTTGGGGATAAAAAAATATGAACTGCAAGGCCTTAAATTATTAACAGGTGATGGCTGGTCCTGAAGATGACAAATATTACAAGAAAACTGTAAACACGGGCTGGCGTAATAAATGCTTCAAAGCCTAATAGTTTAATATTCTGCTCAGTAATTCCTGATTATTATTAGGATCAACTGGAAATGATAAATCACAACAAAACTCATCGATAGTGGTAAAAAAGGCTAGCCTGAGGCTTGTCGTTTTAACAATGATCCGTCGCATATCTCTCTGGTCAGATAATTCAGCTGGTAACCTGGAAGTTTTATGTAGGTTAGAAGAATATGAACAATGGAAAATAATGAACAAAAAAAGGGTGACTCATAATGGAAAAGAAGAAATAGATCTAGTTACTGATCATGCTCTAGTGTATATCCAATTATGGGATGTGGATCATACACAATTTGTCATCAGTAACAACAGCAATGGGTGATGATAATAAAATGGGGATGCTGGTGCTCACCGGAAAAAGAGATTATATAAAGGCAGATTGGGACAGAAACACCTTTATTTATTACAGAAAAAAAAGTGGTATCCAGGTTCTCTAACAACTTAGTCATTCACTCACTCATTCATGTATTGGATGAAGCCCCCTGAGAATAATATTTTCTGAAGGACATTAGGCTCTTGATTCATTAGGCTGCAAACAGGTCAACTTGTTTCTGCTACATTGCAGAAAGAGGGCATGGGATACAATGCTATCAACATATACAGATGTTCCTTTCAAATAATTTCTAAACAAGATTTCTATACAACAGCAAAATTCTAGGATAATCTGCGTCCTTGGAAATCATGTTCATATGTTGTACAAAACTGTATAACAAAATGTTCCCCAACTCATGATGAATAGTTTTATTTGATAAACAATATGAAAAATTCAGATCATACGGAGACTTGATTCAAGTAGTTTTACTGTTGTGAGCATCTATCCCACTATTTCACTTACTAATTTGATCTATGAAAATACATATGATGCCTTTCTCTGGGTCTTACAAGAACAAGCCATTTATGGTTTCTCAGTAGAGTGAGCATCTATATTCAAGATTGGGTAAGTAATCATTGCTAAACAATCAACTAGAATCTAAACATAAAAAGGACAAAGTAAAATATTATGAGGAAAGTGAGAAAAAAGACTTAAGTATATGCATAATCACCAACCTCTGAAGATTGTAGGTCCTGTGCAAGAACCACCAGGGGCCTGATTTTGATCCCAACCTGGCAAAAAAAAGTGGAAGAAAAGGTTCAGAGTGAATGAAAATATGTTTAGCAGCGGTGGTCATCGGGTTTAGATATATGAAGTAGCACATGCTATAGAAGGAGAAATGAAAAACAAACCAATGCTTCATAGAATTCATCTTCAACATGAAACATCACTTCATGAATGGATGCGTACAGAGACCACACACAAACACACAAGTCATATGTGACTTCTAAAGGTAATTGTTTCTTAACTTTATGTTTCAGAAAATATTGATGATTGCAAAAAGAAGTTATTCAAAAAAAAGAAAATCTAGTAGGAGATGGCATGTTTCATACATAGAGAAACAAGACTGAATTATTAATCATATTATAAATTGGAATATTGGGAAAGAATGCAATAATGTTAAGGACATAATCATAGATAAAGCAATTGGAGATGCCGTGTTAAAAGGAGGCAATGAGAAAGGTGACAGCTCCTCTCTCTCAGAGAAGTTTCAAGTCCCAATACAACATTCAACTCTTTGACCTAAAAAATGATATTGTATAATTTTCCACTTCCATATATGTGACACCATCATGCATTTCTTTGATATAACTATGACAAAATATTACTACTTTTACATTTGAAAATCATACCTCCAAAATCCAGCCAACATACGCAAGCTCATAAAAAGAGTCAGGCCTGACCAAACTCCTGGAAGGCCAAGACCTGAAGATGCACACAGCAAAAATGTCGAAGAAATAGCCCCAACCACCATCTGCACAGTACAACAATGAAAAAATTAGGGCATCTCCAAAATAAAGTGCTTTTATTGGTAATTAGTAATATATGTAAATGTTACAATAATTGAAAAATCTGGGGAAGCACCATACCATTGACCAAGCAGCGTATGAGAAGTCCGAAACACCATAATGGAGACCATCAAAAACAAAAGCTAGGGCATTGATGGGTTGGCTGGCACTAACAAACTGTAGCAAACAGAGAGATTACGTCAATGCCCAAGTCAGAAAGGAGTACATCAATTCAGATAGGAAGACATACCAACAACCCAGATCTGACAACTTGTAGCACTTCAATGTCCTTAGTGAACAATTAAGCTAGTGATCCAAATGACGTGGAAAGTACTACAGCTAGAGCAAGACCAGTAAATAATCCTGTCTGAGCAAGAACAAGCATGTTTACAAAAATTATACACAAAGAAGTTTAAAACTATTTGAAACAAAATTTAGTAGACCCCTGCACTGAATACAATAACCTAACTTGAAAGATCAAACCAAAGAAGGTCAAATGATCACGAGATAAGTCAGAGAACCATCACCTGTAGCACAAAGTATGTTATCTCTTTCACTCTTCTGTAGTCAAATTTTGAGACAGCGCTTGCAATTAATGCCTGAGAATAAACAGTCGATGCTTATTTTAATTATACAAATCACAGTGCAAGAAATTTTTTTTATCAGGTATGCATGACTGTATGAAGGAAATTATAAATGAAAATGATCAAGAAAAGAAGTCTGTCCATATAGCCCCCATTTGGTTCGAAAATAGGAATAAGGTAGAATAGAAATAGTCATTCTAGTAGCTATTCTGATTTTGTTTGGTTAATCTGTGCATGAAATGGGAAAAGTGTGGAACAAATCCAGGTCAAAGCTATTTGAGCCACCCCTTCAAATAACTGTTTAAGGTTTCTCCAGAGTAGATCGGGATATGGATGGGCCTTATCCCAGCCATTTTTGGAACCAAATAGATTTATCCCCCCAATCCTGCTATCATTCCAGCCTCATCCTCAAATCAAACAGGGGATAAGTGAAAGCAAATGCAAAATATTAACTCCCAGGCTAGTTCATGTATTTTCACAATCAGGAACAAACAACACAAGATTCCCTTGTTCCAGCCACCCACTAGATGATCTACTCTGAAGAACAGAGACAGCCTGAAAATGTCAGCATCCATCTATTTTGAAATCCTTGCAAACCTCTAATTCATGTTGAAATGGAGAGGGAATACATGGTTTCTCAATGGTAGCACGTCTCTCAAGATAGTAAAATTGTATAGTATCCCAAGCAAAGATACTCAATATGATTGTTCAGATAATTAGATCTTTTGCACTTAAATTTTAAAAATGAATTGTTAGAAATTTCTTGGGCCTACATAGATCACATTCTTAGACATTGTTGACTGTCAAATAAAGAATGAGTGGTGTTGATTATACCTATTGAGTTGTCATTTAATTTTGATATGATTAAATAACACATCTCTTATACATGCTCAATTACACATTTATTAAACGAGTACAAATTCAGTTTATTTCAGTTTATGTGTAGAGACTTATAAACCAATTTGTAATTCTATTCATTATGATAGGCAAAAACGGAATTTGGGTTATCTATATAAATGGTCGAGGTCCCCACTCTAAACCCGAATTCTCTTTCTCATACCCATCCCATCATTGTGTGAGAGAAGGTCAAAAAGTGAGAGGGCCTTGGAGGTGGAAGACCTACCATCAAATCTTCAAAGCAATGACAATAGGTACGCATATTCTTCTCTTCTCTTCATCAAACCGCATGAGATCTAGGGTTTTGGGGTTCTATTGTAATCCCAACAAGTGGTATCAGAGCCTCTTACAGAATCAATGAAGAAAAGGAATAAAGTTTCATTTTCTAATCATAAGCAATATGATTTATGATTATATTTCGGCATATGCGGTATGCTTATGCTTGATGAAAACATCAATGCCAAATATGATGATTTGGTCAATTTTCACGGAATCACAAGGATGAGCATCTGATTAAAAAAAATTGCTTGAAATAATTTGGTTCGTGTATGAAAGGGTATTTGATCCCTTCAACATTTTGGCTTTGGATCCAATGCATTGGCACTATTTATTCATTTTTTTAAGTAGGAGATGTGATCTTCTTCAAGAATAAAATAAATATAAACCCAACATAAATAGCCTTGTAATTCATAATTGGTCATTTATGAGGACAACGATAACAGCTATATCCAGGAAATCAAAGATACAAAACCCTAACTCTTGCAGAAGTATATGAGACAGTGGGACTCTAGGACTCTATTTGGTAGAAGCCAGTTCTGTTTTATTTGGGAAAATAAAAAGTCATCAGAATTTGTGATATTAAACTTACCAAAAAAAATTATGCAATGTAATCAGGTCATACAATTTGCATGGTTTGAGTTGCTACTAAAAATTTCAAAGAATTTGGTGAGATGTGAAGGGGAGAAAAAGGTTTATTGGATATATCATCACTATCTCCATGGTTCCACCAGATTTTTGCTGCACATACCCTGTTCTCAATTGGAATATTATCCCACTCCCACAGGTTAGAATGTTGATTATAGTAACTAATGGTATAGCAACAAAGAGTTGGTAAAACTGGAATAGCAATTTCATATAGAACGCTAGAAAAGTGAAATAATCGTTATGAAGCTTGAATATCAAGGAGATAAAATAAGAAGAAAAAGAAAACAATACCTGGCCAGACAAAGCTAAAGCATCTGAAAGAAGAGACACCGCCAACCATACTTGCAAACAAATCTGATGAGCTGCCATGGCAACTGGCCCTTGCCGAGCAGCCATTGATGTGCCGAGAGTCATGGTAATCAGCACAGCCATAGTTCTCCCAAGCAGCAAACCACCTGAAGTAGATGAAGATGAAGAATTGTTCCAGTAATTAAAAAACAGTATTATTTCCAAAAGATCAAGCTAAAAACACAATTGCAGATGGTGAAGAAAAGAAAATTGCACATGGAAAAGAACAGCAATCCTATGACTGCCAATTTTAACCATGAATAAAACAGGACAACAAAATCCTTTAAATTCTTAATTGTTAAGATTACATGAAACAATGATACAATGCAACTGTGCTGCTTATAAATCAAACAAATTCAATATCAGTAGCTTCAACTATTTCCTAACACTGACCAGATTTTAAATAGCCACCAAACTGCAAATCTTCAATTTTGGGAGGCAATAAAACCGCTCTTTTACTCAAAAACCATAGGAGCAAAAATGTCATAATATACCTGAGGCACCAAACCAGATGCGATTAGAATTTAAAAATAGTGTTAATAATTTGTTTTGGAGCAACAGTCAAGTAGCAGAAGCATATTGCACATGCATCAGCATAAAAAAAATTCTGGGCTTCTTAGATGCCCTTGACATCCCAATAGAAAGTATCAGCATGCAACCATGTGACTATGTGATTATCAGAAGTGTCACACACACACACACACACACACACACACACACACACACACGTGCTGCTACTTTCATTCTACAGCTGAAAGAGTTGTCCAACTTGTGTTCACTGCACATATCTACCAACCGTATGACATGAGTGCTGATTTAGGAAGCACAAACACTTCAATGAACATGTTATGTCTGTGTCCGACATGTATCGGACACACGACATAGCACATGTTGGACATGTATCAGACACATCCCATACGTGTCCAAAATTCAAAATAATTTTTTGAATTTTGGACACGCATTGGACGCACGATGGATATAGCATGGACACGCGACACTTATACAGCTCAAAATTATAATTTTTCTCTTACCAACTATTTGTAAGGTCTACGCTCACATAAAACCTAATGATGTTAAAAATCTTAATGGAGTTGATAGATAACACACATCCAATTTTCCATACGATCATAATATAAACATATATATTATTTGTTTATTTATTCATTGTCATGTCTTTGCCATGTCACCATATCCGTATCGCGTTGTATAGGTGTCCCATGTCCATGTCCATGCTCAATAAGCTGCTGATTCTAAGTATATTAAAGTTAATATGACCCTTTACAAAGAAAATATCATACCAAAACGATCAATTGACAAGCAAAAACTGAAACTACATAATGAAATGTCAAGTAACGTACTGAGATGCAACAGTGGCGATGGCAGCACCAGTTATACCAAGTTTGAAAGAATACACAAGTATGGGAAGTAGGGCTACTGCTGAAACATTACCAAGTCCTGCATATAGACAACCCAACAATTACAACTACTGGAGGGCCAAATGCAACATTTGTCAAACTCAATAAATACTATTAATTAAAAAAAATATCAAGTTTGAACAGATGACATATTGTTATAACATTGGGTAGCATTAATAGGAAATGCAATACAACTTTATTCACAGATAAGATACTTGGCTGGCAGCCCATGTCTCTAACCTAAGGTTCCCAACATATCCTCAAGTTTTATATTAAGCTGGTGAACAAGTAACCATATTGCTATATGTTTGGGAGCTCAACAGAAACATTGTCAAGAAAAGCAATACAACTTTTATAGTAAGGGTGAGGCAACCAGCAGGCCTCCCATTTCTCACTTCCAAAACTTCCTGAAATACAACTAGCCATTATGGTAAACATAATGGTGAAGGTAGTGGTGCCAATGGAGAAGGTGGTGATGCTGGTGGGTGGAACAGTGGAGATGGTAGTGCTGGTGGTGGAAAGGTGATAATGGTGCTGCCATTGTCGTGGAAGAAGAGTAAACCAGCAGTGGTCAAGGGAGCAGCTGGGGACAGGGTTGTAGTAGTGATTGGACTGCAACAGTGGGGAGGCACTGATAAAGGTAGAAATGGATGTGATGGTGACACGAGTAAATGACTAAGAAAATTTTGTTGTAATGCTGTGATATTAATGACAATTACAAAGGTGAAATTGGATACAGAAGCCGATGTGAGAGTGCTGGTGTAGTGGTGGTGATCACTGTGATAAACTGCCAAGGTAGAGGAAGTGAGAGTGCAAGGTAAAATAATGTGCGGCAGCAGATGCTGCTGAGATAGATGAAATAGCAAGGTGTTGCTTGAAAATAAATCCAAGGCAGCGGAGAAATAGAAAACTAGGAAGGCTGTCGATGCAATACCGTGGCTTGTAAGACAGAAGAAATGAAAAGGCAGGCAGAGAAGGCACACTACACAGGAACATAAAAATATAACATAACAAAACTCAATTTACCATATAAACAAGGTTCTTTTTACCCTTCCAGAAGATATTTGCAATTGTTTTGCACATATTTCAAGCAAAAGAACAAATAAATTTCCTAGATCCTCAACCCACCACAGGATACACAATGCACATCTAATCCTTTTGCCAATATATCATATCAATAAAATACTGAGTAGTTAGACACTTGCCAACACATAACAGGGGCGTCTTTGTATCCTTAAAACCACGGAAGACACCTTGAACAGCAAGAGACACGACAACTGCGGGAGCACCCAGGGCTCTTAAAGAAAGAAATCGTTGTGATGGATGGCGCATCGGTGAAGCCTGTTGAGAAAATGAGTTTAGGAAACAGTCCTCACCTGTAAGTAAAAAATCATTTATGAAAGGATGAAATAACAAAATGAAAGATAGTTTGGAGGGATGCATTAATACTGAGGTGAGACAAAATGAAAAAGGAACTACTGTCCAAAAAATTGCAATAGCAAAATAAGGATCCAGCATTAATTTGGGGTGGGAAAATTTGAATTCAAGAGAAAATCAGAAAAACCGAGTAATGTGTTGGGAAAAAACAGAACAACCAAAAATGAAAATAAAAAGCATAGTCTAAGCAGGCATTCAAAAGGAATGTGTACATTCCATTTCTTGAAAATCGATTCGGAGAAAAGATTTTTATCTTTTGGGCATATATTGACTGGTGCTTTATATTTATCAACCCCTCTTCAGAATTTCAAGGATCATGTCATTATATTCTAAAACCGATGAAGCGTTCAATGCAGCAAGGAGAGAGATGGTAAAGGAGAGAAAAAGATACCATGACAGTATAAGTAACAAAATAAGGTATAAATGTCTAAAGCCACCCATACGATTATGACAGTGATATCCATGATTATTTCACGTGCAAACAACCAAATATGGCCTTGTTCTTTTCTAAATACGCAGGCCTTTATATGCTTTAGATAGAATAAAGATGGGAGGAAAGGGAAATTTAAATTTATTTCCTTACAGATGATATGCCCATCAGGTTGAGAAAAAATCCAGATCCAAAGAAAAGGGCTAAAGCTTCAACTGTGCCAATTCCTGTAGCTAAAAGCAAGGCAGTTGAAACAGAGGGTAGTTGCTTCCTTTCTGTTCTCTCATCAGAATATGATTTATTGAGATCACTTCCTCCTCCAATACCTTCATCCAAAATAAAATCAACTTATGGTCAAAGAAAAAACACACTAGCACAAGAATTTCTAATCTAATAATATAATAAGAACTTCAATATATGCATCCAAAATAAAATCAGCTTATGGTCAAATTTTTAGAAGTCTATGTAGGAGACTGTTCCATCATTCAACATACCTGAAACTGGATCTCTAGTGGCATTTTTTGAAATGTCTTCCGCTACAAATGAAGTTGTAATGCTTAGGAGAGGAACATTAAAGAGCTTTGAAATAATATTGAAGATTGATACAGAGACACCAGCTGAAGCCAGCTCCATGGACCCTTAACAACACAATCAACAATCCAGAATTTGAACAGATTCAGTACGATAAAGAATACATCAAGTACAGAACATGGAAAAGCTTTAAGATTAAAAATCAAAATGAATATAATGATGAAGAAAACCAACAGAATTAAGTTAATTGTCAGCCAACAGCATCAATTCAATTAGTATCTCTTATGAAAATATGGAATGGCACAGATAAAGGTATATCTCTCGCAAGGCACCAAAAATAGTGTCAGGATAAGACAAAAAGGCAAGTTATGTGAATATTAAAGTTAGGATATTTCTGAATGAATAATGAAGAATTTCTATATTTGGTTAAACATGGATGAAAGACCATTTGTTGGAAACTTGTATAGTACAGGGAATGTGGAAATATAGAGAGATTACCTAGTCTACCAATATAAGCAGTCTCCATCAGTTGGGCCAAAGGATCCACCGCCTGTCCAAAAATTGCTGGTAAAGCAAGAAACACAAGCTCACCTTTGACACTTCCATTTTGCAGCCCACTGGCAATGGTCAGAAGAAAAACAGAAAATAAATTATTTTAATAAGTTAGAAAGCAGATATTTGAAATATACAGTAATCAAGTATCATATTATGAATGCAAACATATTAACATTATAAGAAAAACAGACTTCAAGAAAATCATAAACAAAGAATATATTATTTCCTGGATTTTCCGGCGTATTCTTCCTCATATAATATTTTTCTCTTTTGGTACACTTTAAAGTCTTACAATATACCTAATTATACACTTCACCGAAACTGTTTCATTTTTTTATCTATTAATTTTGTTCTCCCATTATCAGATCCATGTGCCATAGGGTGAGAAAAAGTAGATGTCATGTAGAGACAGCTTCTGTCAGGTGAACTTTGTAAGTGACATATATAAAAAACTTGGAAATTCTAAGCAGTAAAATTTGGCAAAGTCAGAATTTACCTACCATAAAACACACATACACAAGTCATACACACACACACGGATTCATTTTGGTCCTCACATGCTCACCAAAACACTCTTCAAGCTCTCATTGCTCCCAAATCTCTGAAACCTCTTAATCATAGCTCACTTTCTCTCAATTTTTCATTTGAACCTATTGTTTTTTGTGTCTAACTCCTTCAATTGTTTGAATTTCCTTATAGGAGGTTCTTGGAGGCTCGTGAAGTAGCATTTGAAGATCTTTGAAGGCTTTTGTAGTTTATGGAGAGGAGGCTATTAAGGAACTCATTAGTTGTCACGGACAACACTTATTCTTTCATTTCTGCGGGTGAACTCATTAGTTGTCACGGACAACACTTATTCTCCTCATGCGAAGGTGGTCTCACCTAATTTGGACACTGTGTTGCACGTTGTATAAACTTAAATCATTAAAATTTATAAATAATAAAGTATGACTATTGTAGATAAAGCATGTAGAATTTGTGTAAGTATGTATAAATGCTCACAACTTCTCCATCTCAAGTTGGAAAGTTAAAGTAAAACCTTGTAAAACTGTGATGAAAACAGGAAGGTTCATTGGTAAGTACAGAAGAGGACTGCAATGGTGATGCTTTGCACCAACCAATGCATCATCTATTGAAGCATTTAACTACTAAGTTATAGCAACGTCAAATGCAATCTAAATGCACAATACACAAACATAGAGATGAAATGATCCATGATTTCTACATATATAAAACTGCAAAAACAGCATACTAAGAATTGTTCCAATCTATTTTCCAGATCAGACCCAGCAGTGAAAATTTTGCAGCATTTTCATGAAAACTATATACGAAGTGTCATATGAATTGCCAAAGAAAGGATCTAAATGCCCATCATTTAATACTCACACAATCCTGTCCTTGAAGCCCCAAAAATTCCAATTCTTCTTCTCATTGTACCGTTCCTCCGGCTTCAACAGATTTATGTCATCGCCCGCAGAACAACATCTAATATTTACGGGAGTAAAAACATGCCCTCTCAAACCAGTCAAGTGTGAGAGTGTGAACTGAGAATTTCTTAATCCTAAATGAGTACGCCTGTTTACGCAGAGATCATGCACTGGAACACAACGTTGATGAGAAGAACATCTAAATGAATTTCTCAGTCTCCTATCATGAATATTTCTTGCTAGTCCATTACAGAAGAAGCTACTCTGCTGTGTAGCACTCATAGTGAGGGCTTCCTAGTTCTAAGCAGCAGGTATACTGTCATTCACTGTAATCTGCGACATTAAAGAAAATAATCAGAATTCACATCTCCACATCATCAGAGTGAAAACATAAAAATCAGTACTTGAAAATTTACAAAAATAGAGCATGTAAACCTTCCTAATTATATCCATTGTCAATGAAACAGGAAAGCATAACATATTATTGTCAGTTATTGGTACCAAATCCAATGTAGCAGCAATGGAAGGGAAATAATCTAGCATCTCAAAAATTATGAAGTTTATTATTTTTGGATTACAGAGAGAACCTATTTGAACAAAGACATTTCAGATCCCGGCACAGTAACATGTAATACAATCAGAACATGAATACATGGGCCAGCATACTGGATCACCTAGAATGATCATAACATGGCGCTTGGAGAAGATCTAAACCACAATTTATAGGCAAAATCGAACAAAAACTAAAACGGGATATGTTGACGAAAAAGCAATAGCGATTTGGATAAATAAATGGGCTAGAAAACCGAAACCAAAACCAATGGAAAAAAAAAGAAGCAAAATTACCTTTCAGTGTTGGATGAACCGTCATGAAATTTCAAAATCAGAGACCGGTCAGGAACCGGTTCGAGGTCGTTTGAGAACGAAAACCAGACCGAATATCGATTCGAAATTAAAGTAGGGTTTTACGAAAACCCTAGCGAGATGCACAGCTCATGTTACAGAGAGGCGGTTTTTTTTATCATTTCATCTTCATTTGTAGGCTAACGTTCTGATTGGCGTGCTCGCCAAGCTGTCACGGGGCTTCCGAAGTGGAAGATTTGTTTTTAAATTTTTTATTACAAGAACAGCCGCTGTTTCTCATATAGCGGGTCCTCAAACGCACCGTTGGATGCGCGTGTTGCTGTTCGATTGATGGCTGGGATTGTTCAACGTGGAGGATGGTTAATTCTGTGACTTTGCACGTGTAACGAATCTACTGTCCTGGTCGAGGTACCCGGTATTCTGTAATCTTTTTATTAGTGATTAACAGCAAATAAAATGAGAGCGGTAATCCCCCAGAGATGGCCTTAAAATAAAGCATTCTTTTGCATGATCGGGTGTTTTTTTTTTCTTTTCAGAATTGGTACGTACAGTTTTTATTCCAGTCTCATTGTTATTCTTATATATGTTCATAAAAAAAATATTAGAACATATATTTATTTTTTGGTAAAAAAAAATCATATTATCTATAAATGCATTTATGTAATTCATTAAAATATGTGTTTCATTTTTATAAAAATATGTAATTTGTTAGATGATGTATATAATTTTTAAAAAATTCAAAATACTCATGTACTGGATTTAGAGCGAGAAAATTGATGTAATATTATCCTTTTGTTTTTTTCATTTGACCGTTCTCAGCATGAATCACAAAATAACAAAAGAATATGTTATCTTATATTTTTGGTAGGTGTTCAATCAAATTTTTTTAATTAATCCACGTCAATATAGATCATCAAAGTGTTTTTTTATTAGATCATTCTCTCACCTCGGGTACTTGAATATTTTTTTTTGGGGAAAAGTCCATATAAACCCCTGTAAATTGCCTGAAATCTAAATAACTCATTAGCTTCTCTTAAAGTCTATAGAACCCATGAAAACACATATGTAAATCCAAATAACTCCATAAGTTAAATTATCTTTGACAAATTTGAATTATTCTCTGTCAATATTTTGTCTGGTTAACTCTGGTTAAAAACATAATATATCATAAGGTTGTTGGTTTACGAAAAACCTTTCTATAAATAATGATTTACGGTTTTACCCCTTCAAATAGAATTTTATAATCTATTTGTAGGGATAAAATAATAATTTATAGAGGTTTTTTACATTTTTAACAAATTACATAGGGTTGTTGGTGTATAGTGTTTTCAATCAAGATTAACCAAATAGAATATTTACATAATATTACTCATTTGTCACCATAAATTTAACTCAGGAAGTTATTTAGATTTACATATGTGTTTTTAATGGGTTATATGAACTTTAAGAAAAGTCAGAAGTTTATATGAATTTTAAGTAATTTATAGGGGTTATTTGGATTTTTCCTAACACTTGAGGGGGCTAACTCCTACGAGAAAGACACATTCTATAAGCTACTTTGATATTTATTCTTATTCTCCTTCTATTTAAACACACAAAACTTTTTGCTTGGAATCTTTTTATTCATGTATTCATGACAAAATTTATATTTTCACATAATCTACATTTTTGAAAAAATGTGAATTTATCAAATTAATTTTTAAGTCTCATGGACTATAAGGCAGACAAATCACATAATGAAAAGTCTAAAATGGATGATTGGTTCAGTTCATAGTTATTGTTTCCATCGTCTTAATGGATCAACTCATGCTAGCCCACACCTTTCCTCGTTCGCCGAGGTGGTGAGTGTACCCGCCTTTGGGCGGTGTATCCGGGGTTCGATCCCCGTCCGACCCCTTGAATAGGGAGTCCTCGACCCACTGGGCTACTACCAAAAAAAAACTCATGCTAGCCCAGAGATTTTGTCCTTGTACCAAAAATGAAATATTACTTAAAATTAGGTACATATATATGATTTAGATGAGTGTTTTAACAAAGAACATGCATAGAAATAATAACCTTTTACACCAAAAAAAAAAAAAAAAACAAATAGAGAAATAATATTCTTACAAATTATAAAGAGGGGTTATTTAGTGATCTAAAAATTAGTTAATTTAGTGATCCACCATAAGAGAACATATCATTTTTAACATAGTTGTACGAATCATATTCTAAACCCAATGGTATTACACCACGTATCCATGGTCCCTAATCCAATCAACAAGGGCCCACGACCCGAATAGTGTTATATAGAGGGGGTAACAACCATTAAAATTATACTGAAATCTCATCACGGCACGCAACTGTTAAAACCTGAAACACAAATCTGATTCCCGGACAAAAACCCTATTCAATTTAATGTACCATAAAATCATCACCAAAGACCCTGTAACCAGTGAAGATAAACAGGATTTCAAACTGGGCAACAAAGATTGATATATCTAAAACATGTTGTCCGGTCAAAAATAATCTCCACTTAATGACATGCAACAAAGGACGACCTTTCATTGTAAAAAATTCAAATAGACATAAATACACTCGCACCACCCTATGTCCCTATCACAACAAAAATCATCACTCATACACATATAACAACCTGATCAAAACATGCCAAGACTGAGAAGGCCCAGATTAAGCACGACAAACACATGCCCCCAACCCACCCATGACGAAAACCCGCAGACGTGCCGTTACAGTACGACGTATTCGCAACGGTTCCTGTGATTATCATCCGGTTGTTGTAGCCTTCGTAGGCGCACGTGGTGGAATCGCAACCCTTGACGTTTGTCGTGCCGAGGGTGAGGTTGCCGTTGCATTGCGTCGATGGACACCGCGCCCATACCGACGTGTTGCGCCCGATGAGGCCTTGAGCGGGCTCACATGCGAGCTGCCAGGAGGAGAAGGAGCAGGAGCACTGGACGCAATCGTTGGCGGTGATGGCGTAGCTTCCGTTGGGGACGAGGAGGTTGTGGTCCATGGACGTGTTTAGTATGGATGATGCGCAGGCTGTTTGTGGCATTCATTCAAACTGAAGATTAAATTCCAACTGTCTAATAATAACCCTAGCAAAATCGAAGTGGATTAGGGATGAATAAGTTTCGAGTTTATGAATAAATGAGTATGATTTTACCAAAATAGGTACAAAAAATGAGTTGGTATACTTTCACCTAATCAATTCCATTCTATTAACATGAAAGGGATTCACATGTCAAATCGAATGTTCACACTTTGATGACTTACATGTTAAATCATTATTTACTTTTTATGTATTATTAACCACAATTTATTAATGATCAACCAAACAACAAAAATTTATATTGTGTTTCTAAACAAGAATAATTATAAACACAAAAAAATGGTTTACTAGCTCATATAATTATATATTGAAATAATTATCTAGCTGGATATAAATCAGTCGTGTAACATAATTTTTAAATATTTTTGTGTATATAAAACTAAATAAGTTATCCATAACAATAAAAAGAGTCTTGCTACACAGGCCCCATTATGTGTCAATGTGTTATTGGTTTCCTAGTTGACTTTTACAAAAGTACAAAAAAGAAAAGTACAAAACTACCCTTATTTGAATCACACCCAAACTTTTTTTTCGTTCATATTTCCACCTCTTGAAACGCATTCCAAGAATATCTAACCAATATTTTTATAGACATTCTCCACTTAAAAATCATTCCGGCCAACCTATTCATCTCCGGCGACCGGCATTACTACCACATGATTCATCTCGTCGCCCTCTATCATATGAGAGGTGGTTCGACTACTTTTTCAGTCCTCCTCCGCACTCCACATTTTTTACTCAGTTACATTTTGTGATTGTAATTTATTGTACAAAAAGTTTAGTTACATTTGTGAATGTAACTGACTTTTATTATATAAGACATATAAACATCAATTACATTTCAAAAATATAATTGACTTACAAAATATAATGCATAAATATTCAAATTAGTTTAAAATGTTACACAACCACACGCTAATACAATATCAAATTCTATAAATACTCAAAAAAAAAATTTAACATCAAATGTCGGATTCAAAGAAAAAATGATAAACAAAAGCTAGATCAAAGACTGTCAAATTTAATATCAAACACCAAATTAAAGAAAAAATTGTAACAAATGCAAGAATAAACAATAACAAAAGTCAAACCTAAATTGACAGACATTGAAAATGATAGCCAAATCGATCAATTGTTCGCAAAAAAGATCAGTTACATTTGTGAATGTAACTGACTTTAGCATCAGTTTCAAGTATTGGCTTATATAGTAAAAGTCAGTTACATTCATAAATGTAACTAACTTTTTAAAATATTGCATAATATGATTAAAATAGTTTAATATTCAACTGACTTACGAATGTTACACACACATAGCTATTAATATGAACTTCACTCCACGGTAAAATGTTTAAACGGATGAAAATGGTTTGCTTGAGATTGTTTAAAAAGAAAAGAATGTACTAATAAAAAATAATTTAATATCAAACACTATTTTCAACGAAAAATATATGTAAAAATCAGATGATTAAATCTCAATTGCATAACTAAAAAAATAAAAAATACACACCTGAATCGACATACATTAAAATAATAATCAAAATCATTCAGATCAAATTAATTGTTTGATGGATCTTCAAAAAAAAAATTTGATATTCTACTAGATGTTTTTAAAAATAATAATGATGTTTTAAGAAAGAAATGAATTATGGATGTATAAATAATTCAATTGAAATGAATCCGAAAACCAAAAAAGAAATTTGAATTATAAATGGAAAACATTTATTGTCAATGTCATTACTTGTTCTATATAGGTGGAAAGGAGTAATTATAATTGTATCCTTGATTATAGGAACAATTACCGAGTAAAGAAAAACCACAAAGAGGATAAAACAGGAATTATACATATGAGGCTTACTTGGGACCTACAAAAATGGGACATGTCAATCATTTTCCCAATAAAAAAGGGTATACACAAACAAACGAGCAAACAAATAAATGATTAAATCCCTTCGTATAATTATCTATATATTATCTATATATTGAAATAATTATTTATCCTAGATGTATCGGTGTCTAGCATAATTTGTTTTTTAAAAATTATTCATAAAACTAAAATAAGTTATCAATAAAAAGAGAGTGGGATTCAGGCCTAATACCATTAATATTGAACTACACTGTCAATTAATCAAATTATACATTCTAATGATCAAACTTTAGAGAGAGAGAGAGTGACATTGTACACAATATTAGAGTATGCTGTGTAATTTGATTAATTGATAATGCAGTTCGATACTGATTGTATCCGGACCTAAATGGAACCCGACTAATGCAAAGAAGGGTCTACAGGGAGGGACAGACCTCTAAGAGGGACGTCGAGAATCTGACCGACCTGGAGGCTCTTTGGGTCGTCCATCCCGTTGAGCCTCAACAGCGTGTCCTCCCTGGTCCCGAATTCCGCGGCGATCAGCGCGACCGTGCTCCCGGAAGCCACCACGTGTCCGTAATGGACGGTCGGGATCCCGTCCACGGTGTCGCAGTTGCAGGGGAGAGGGATCCGCAGCTTCTGCCCCACCAGGATCATGTTCGGGTCGGATATCCCGTTCGCCGCCGCGATCTCCTGGTAGGTCACGAACCCCTTGAAGATCGTCTGCGCGATGTAATTGAGGCCGTCCCCCGACTTCGCCACGTAGAACGGCTCGCGGTCCGACGAGCCCGTCCCGTTCGAGCACGCGCAGGGGATGGGGACGCGGACGGTGGACCCCGCGCAGACGATCTGGTTGGGGGACGTGGAGAGGGGGAGGCCGTTCGCGCCGAGGAGGAGGAGGAGGGAACGGACGCCGAGGCGGGACTGGAGGGTGGAGAGGTTGGTGGGATTCGCGGGGGTGTAGCCTATCATGGCCTGACACGTGGCGGTCGGGGAGGAGGTGCAACTGAAGACCGCCGCCGCGGAGTAGGATAAGCAGGCGGCGAGGAGGAGGGAGAGGCGGAGCATTGTTGGAACCGGACTCGTCTCCATCGCTTGTGGTTCCATCTGCACCGTCCATATAGTGAGATTTTATGACTATCAGCCGGTGGTAGTTGGGTTTACTCTAGGAGGTCTTGATCGTCTAATAATTAATGTAGGTTTACTCTAGCAAGTCTTGGTTGCCTAATAATTAATATATATATATATATATATATATATATATATATATATATATATTATTCTAATGTTAATGACTTGAATGTCTAGGTTTACTCTAGACAAATTTATCAAACATCCAATTTGACTAGGATGGTGGGCACCATATTTGATGCCATATTGCCATGTGTAAAATATCTTCTGTTTTTTCCTTCCATCCATCTCTTTTGTGCCACATCTCTTATGTCAGGTAATTTATTTTTTCGTGGTGTAGATTTGGACGACAACCAGTATTGACAAATTCTCTCCATCAAAACACTCTCCAAATGTCTCCTTCAACACTTCCTCTTCGACTCCTCCAACGCAACTCACATAAAGTACTCAATGGATATGGCGCCGAAGGCCTCCGACCGACTGTCAAGATCTCTCTCTATTAATCGTTCCGAAGTTTACAACCACCCTTTCTGCTTATTCTGTTTTTGTAATGCTGTTGGGGTGTTTGTTTGTTTGTCCAATTGAACTGGTTTATTGGTTCTTGTTTTCTCCATAGCATTCTCATGTGCCTTCTTCTGGTTCCGAGCTCGTTCGGCATCTCAGGAGCATTATTAAGGTTCATTTGTTACTTTTATTTTTTCTTTGGGTAACCCCCTTAACTTTTCAACCCCTTAAAACATCTAAATAACCTATGAGTTAAACTAAATCAACGAATATTCTGCGAATATTTTGTTTGGTTAACAAAACAGACTGGCCTAACCTATGAGCCCAACTTAAATGAGATATGATAGCTTCTTTATGGTCTAACATTCTTGCCAACACATTATCTTCATTCTGTTCCGGATTGTAATCTCTAATGAAGAATATAGCTCCATGAGCAAAGGCTCCCGTCATGATGAAACTTGCGATGTATTGGTGATGAGTATACAACGCAGCTTGAGTAGTAAAGTCTTGCGCTATGAATGCGTAAGCAGGTAAAGAGTACATGTGTTGAGCTACCAAGGAAGTAATAACTCGTAAACAGGCCAGAGCAAGACCTAATTGAAAAATGAGACCGGGTTAGGTCCAACACAGGTTAGACCTAATTCAATGCTCCAACACAATCATGACAGTCCGATCTTATTGAGTTATTATGACTGAGATATTCTGTCAGATTTTAAAAATAAAATTAAGATCAATTAAATTATAATATTTCCTTTTTAGTATTCAATTAAATTTTGTATTTCAAAGTGATAATATCGGATGATCATGATTGTGTT
Organism: Acorus calamus; assembly: GCA_030737845.1. Taxonomy (NCBI): domain Eukaryota; kingdom Viridiplantae; phylum Streptophyta; class Magnoliopsida; order Acorales; family Acoraceae; genus Acorus; species Acorus calamus. Next base: position 32,205,282 of record CM060868.1, on the reverse strand, counting down.
AGAGCATCAAATTATCCAACGCGTGTTGGACCTAACCCGGTCCCACCAAAAACATCCTACAATTGGTTAAAAATGCAAAAAACCCTATGTAAATGACGATTTACCTCTCTGAATAGATTATAAAACCTTGTGAAGAGGGGTAAAATTGTCATATAATGCCTTGTAATTTTGAATTTTTTGGGGAAAAAATACATATAACCCCGTATAAACTTCTCGAAATCTACATAATCCTCTGACTTTTCATGAAGCCTATATAACTCCCAAAAACACCTATGTAAATCCAAATAGTCTTTTAAGTTAAATTTTCGTTGATAGTTAAATAGCCCTCTGAATAGGGTTTTATAATCTATTTAGAGTGATAAAATCATCATTTACATATGGGTTTTCACATTTTTAATATATTGTAGGATTTGTTTGTATACTATATTTTTAGCCAGAATTAATCAAAAGAAATATTCACAGAATATTCATCATCTGTCAACATATAAGTTTAACTCATGCAGTTATTTGGATTTATATAAATGTTTTTAGGGCATTATATGAATTTCAAGAAAAGTCAAAAAAATATATGGATTTTGGGTAGTTTATAAGGGGTTATTTGGATATTTCCCTTGTTTATGTGTTTTTAGGTTTTGAATTGAACTGGGGTTTTCAGTTTTTGTTATTGAAAATCTAATCCAAATTTTGGTTAGGAAGAGATGGGTTTTGATTTGAGCATTCGTTTTTTTTTATGTAGAAAACTGCCCAGGTGAATAGTTCTGTGATATTTGGTGTGTTATGCTTGTTATAAGTGGTATATTGTATGAATTGGGAGGTACCTTCTTGGGGTTTAAAATTTATTTTTCTGATTTATTGTTCTGAATTTCTATTGAATGTGTTATTTTCATTTTTTGGGGTTTTTGGTATAATATTTTTTGTTTAGTAGAGAATTGTTTTAGTTAGTGGGTATCATGTGAATTAGGTTGTTTAGTATGTTATTGGATATGTGGATTTAATTTATTTAATTTTGGAAATGTGTAATAGGCACTATGTGAGATAAAGGTGGGGTTATTCGAGATAATTTTGTGTATATTTATTTATTTTAAAGTGAGTATTGTGTGGTTGAATGTGTGTGAATCTATTTGTTTGATTTTTCGAAAGATTTGGGGACTGTATGCATAATAAATTTTAGGTCTTTGTGCGTGTTTTTCATGTGTTCTTTTTGTATCTCCAAATACGACTATCAAATCAACTGTGTGTGAATCTTATAGGCAATGTTTAAATGTAACGTTTTTAAATTGTTTTGCTATCAACTCTTTGTGGAGTATGCCTTTAATTTCTACTCTTCCCATTGTGTGTGTTGCTTATTTCCATTAAGGCCGATTACAACATTACTTTCAATCACAGATCTTGTTATCTATGGAGTTCAATTTTTTTGGGTTTCCATAGTGTGTATTGTTCATGCTCTTGCTTTATTTTGATATGGAGGATTTGTACATGCATTTTACTTATAGGCTTTACTGGTTTCCAATAAGGACACGAGAATCATTTGTTCTTACGATTTCAGTTTCCATGCTTTTTTTAGGGAAATGTAGCATTTATTTGTATTTCAATAACGAGTAGAAAAATAAATAATATCTGAAGGGATGTGAGAAAAAATCATCACTCATACATATAACAACCTGATCAAAACATGCCAAGACTGAGAAGGCCTAGATTAAGCACCACAAAGACATGCCCCCAACCCAACCCATGACAGAAACCCGCAGACGTGCCATTACAGTACGATGTGTTCGCAACGGTTCCTGTAATTATCATCTGGTTGTTGTAGCCCTCATAGGCGCACGTGGTGGAATTGCAACCCACGGTGAACGTCATGTTGAGGGTGAGGTTACCGTTGCATTGCATCGACGGACACTGTGCCCATACCGACGTGTTGCGCGTGGTGAGGAGACCTTCAGCGGGTGCGCATGCAAGCCTATAAAATGAAAAAAAAAACATGCGTTGGTTGGTGTTGGTGATGGTTGGTGTAAAGAAAGTGAAGGGAGGGGAGGTTTTACTGATAGGAGGAGGAGGAGGAGCAGGAGCACTGGACGCAGTCGTTGGCGGTGATGGCGTAGCTTCCGTTGGGGACGAGGAGGTTGTGGTCCATGGAATTGTTTTGTATGGATGATGCGCAGGCTGAATGTGGCATTCATTCAAACAGAAGATAGACAGTCAGTTTTTTTTTGGATTTTATTGGGGTGGGTTCACCAAATTCTGGGTAGAAATAACCTCGCCCGATTCCTCTCAAATATTAAATTTCAACTGTCTAATAATAGCATTGGCAATATTCTAAGCCCCTATCGCCTATCGGGCTATAAGAAATGTATCAGAGGTGAATAAACTAGGTAAGAAATTTTACTTGTTTATAAAAAATAAATGAGTATGATTATGGTAAAATAAATAAATATAAATTGATATTATTATTCCATATCTTTTGAAATTGTCTTATTACAATTTGTTTATTATATTGATAATATTCAGATGTTAAATCACATGTCATCATCTATTATTATATTATTTTTTTATCTTTTATAATTTACTAATAATATATAAATTATTCATGATAATTAAGATGTGTTTGTATTGAAGGAAAAGTAATGAAAGTAAAAAATAAAATTCGACCATTTAAAAATGGTGTGTCAAACAAGAAAAAGAACAAAATTTTTATCATTTCCATCTCATATTTTACTTTATTAAAAATATGAAAAATAAATTTCATTATCGATGAGAATTTTAGAAAAAAAATAAAATAATTTTCACCATATATACAAACACTGTTAAAATTAATAAAAAATATATATTTTATTTTTCTCCGCTTTCCTTTGACCTTTATTTTCTTTCATTATCCTTTTAAATTTGTGCACAAAATACAACGTAAAAAAAAAACTTTATTCTCATATTTTCAAACGAAAATAGTAATTAAGAACACATCTAAACGAAAATGATTTATTTGTACCAATATAATTATTTATATTAAAATAATTGTCTAAATAGTCTATGTCATTGCACAGACGGTATAGCATGTTTTTTAAATATTTTTACTAATATAAAATTAAATTAAGTTATGTATAGGAATATAAAATAACTAAGACGTACGGTATACAAGCAAAAAAGAACGGTCTACAGTAAACTCTACTGCAGTAATGCTGAAGGGGGAGAAGGTTAGGGACGGACCTCTGAGGGGGACGTCGAGGATCTGACCGGCCTGGAGCTTCTTCGGGTCGTCCATCCCGTTGAGCCTCAACAGCGTGTCCTCCTTGGTCCCGAATTCCGAGGCGATCTGCGCGGCCGAGCTCCCGGAAGCCACCACGTGTCCGTAATGGACGGTCGGGAGCCCGTCCACGTCGTCGCAGCTGCAGGGGAGCGGGATCCGCAGCTTCTGCCCCAGCAGGATGATGTTCGGGTTGGCTATCCCGTTCGCCGCCACGATTTCCTGGTACGTCACGAATCCCGAGAAGATCGTGCGCGCGATGAAATCGAGGATGTCCCCCTTCTTCACCACGTAGACCGGCCCGCGGCCCGAGGCGCCCGTCCCGTTCGAGCACGCGCAGGGGATGGGGACGCGGACGGTGGACCCCGCGGGGACGGACTGGTTGGGGGACGCGGAGAGGGGGAGGCCGTTCGCGCCGAGGAGGGAGAGGAGGGAACGGACGCCGAAGAGGGACTGGACGGAGGAGAGGGTGGTGGAATTCGGGGGGATGTAGCCTATCATGGACTGACACGTGGCGGTCGGGGAGGAGGTGCAGTTGAATTGGACGGCGGAGGAGTAGGATAAGGAGGCGGCGAGGAGGAGAAAGAGGCGGAGCATCGTAACCGGACTCGTCTCCATTGATGGTGGTTTCTGGGGATTCTTTTTTGGGAGGTGGATGTTATATTGGTGTGGGGGAGGGGTTTTATTGTAAAAATGTGAGTGTTGAACTCTTTGACCTGTGGCGGTCCAGCGAAGCGAATGGAAGTCCGCGGTGTCGGAGAGTGACTGAAGTGCTGCTATTCGAGGTTGTGGGCCCGGCGAGGGTTCCATCTGCACCGTCCAGAATGTGATTTGTGCCGATCAGACGGTGTAGATGGGTTTACTCTCTCAAATCTTCGTCGTCTCATAATAAATATATTATTATAATACTAATGACTTGAATTCTATAAGCCACGGCCCACGTGTGGACTCACGCCTATCGTTCAAAAGTTGAACGCCTTTTTCAAGGTATATAAATGTAAATTGAATGGACAATTTTAAAAATATGAGCCGCGTTATATGTGCTCTTTTTTGTTGTCTTATATATTTTTGTAAATCATTTATTAAAAAATATATTTTTTTTAGATGAAGTACACATTTTAATAAAATTTTTGGTTATTTAGTTTCCACCCCCTCCTAAAACATGTAAACTATTAAAAACCCTCTCCAAAACACAATATTATTATAAACCCCCTTAAGATGTTATCAAACTTTGTAAAAAACCCTACAGTTAACAAACTAACTATATTAGAAGAATATTTCATCTCAACATATGTATATTGTCCATTTTACTCTCTCAATTAATAAAAAAAGTCATAAATACATTTCAAACTGCCCTAAAAATTTACACTATCCTTTAAAAAATTTCAAAAAGAATTTACACTAGTATTTTTTTTATACAAGGAAGAGACTCTCCGTAGCTGGCTTTATGATCGAGTTGGGTAGGCTAACTTTGCTTGTGTACCCCCAAACCCACAGAAATATACAGGGGCTAAGTCAGCACCAAACCTCGATACTAAGACCTACCCTTAACCTAAGTAAGCCCATGAACGACGCCACATGCATTATGATGGGGTCAATTAACCCCGTTAATTTTTTTTAAAAAAATCTAAATTATTACTGTTATCATGGCAATCCAACCCACCAGCGACCCCACCACTCCACCAGTGACCAAACCAGCCCAACAGTCCACCACCCTTTCTGGATTTTTTGATGGTTTATTTGTTTGAGCGCTGATACACTGAATCTGTTTTACAGCCCCATTCACTATCATAACTTAATATATATTGTGTTATTTTAGTGTATAGTGTTCTATCATAATGTATGACGCAAAAAATTGTCATTTTTTCAATGTAAAAAAAAAAAATTAATGTAACTCAGCATATACTTCATTTTATATAACTACATGCATATACTTTAATGGGAGAGAGTGCTTCTTTTTTTTAAAAAAAATGGTGTAGATTGCAATTGGGGTAGCAATGAGAGCTGGACATATCATTTTCCTTTTTTTTTTATTAATGTAGATTGTTGTTCTATTTTCAAAAAAATATTCATGTTTGTTATAAAAATATTGTAAGAGTATATTTTTAAAGTTTTTTTTATAGAATTTATTTTTTTAAATGATCTCATCAATAAAAATTCATAGAGTCACCACTATGTAATTAAACACTGACCATTGTGCAATGGCCACTGCTGGGTTACACTAATCTTTTTTACAGTGTCGTTTGTAATCTTATGTCATTTTAGTTGTCTCTAATCACACATATATATTGTTAATATTTTTATATTTTTCTATAAATAGATCTATTAGGAAATATATTTTATTTGAGTGGTTTTAGGGTGCGTTTAATTGCGCGATTATAAAACTGCTTTTGTAGGAATTTAGGTTTTAAAACTAATTATGCATAAAGCTCACCCGCCAACTTTTGGAAATCGCAGTTTTTTTGTATTATTTGTCTGAAATATGTATGTAGGGTATGGTTGCACTCACTTAAAGTTTTTTAGGGCTATTTTTGCACTATTGGTTTTTTTAGGGGTATTTTGCCAAAATTAGAATTTAGCATGGGTATATATGCAAAAATCTTAATTTAATGGTTGACAAAAGTTTTTTTTTTATGGAATGATGTATATGCATGGCCTTAATTTTATTAATTAAGAAAGTATGCCCAAAACAGAATAAACATACAAGGGGCTATGGTAGAAGAAGGATCTACCAAAACGAGAAAAAATACATAGGGACTACTCTTCTATTCAATTTCCCCAATGAAAGAATTCCGACGCGCCCCTACACATATGGTGCCCCAATATGAAATGAAAGTTGCGACCTTGTCCCATATGTTCTCCATGCACGCCCTGCGTTTCAAAGAATACAGTGATCGTGAGTGAGCTAGATGGCCCAAAGAACCGCGGGAATGAGAGACATGTGAAACCTTTGCCAGAGCACTCATGTCACCTTTGACTTTAGACAACCCACTACCCACATTCCCTCTAAATCAGTGAAGCCATCGGTGAAGCCCGTCGCCAAACTGAGACGCCTCCAAATTTTCTTGGTCGATAGTTCGCCGTCAGATGGACGATAGTCTCACAAAACGCATGTGCGATCGTCGAGAGGCTCCCATCGAATAATGTATGCCTTCGTTAAGAATCTTGCTTGGTACATCAGCCAAACAAAAGAGCCTGACTACAAGTGGGATTGAGACTCTCCAGATCGCCGAAGCCTTTGCTGCAGTCATATCAAATCTGAAATTTGGTCGCTCTCTCCACCACCAATCGTAACAACTACTGACCGAGAATGGGTGTCATGGCCATGGGCTCCAAATAACAATCTCCCCTTCAACCACCTTAAAATTGAGCAAGTCATGGAGAATGTTAGAGAAAAGACTAATTTTCTCCTCACCCACACGCCTACGTCCCATTGTCTAGTGTCCACCACTTGTTCCTACATCCCAGAAGCTATGCACCTCCCCATCTTATTAGTGGCCATTCTATATAAACCAGCATACCTCAGCTTAAGTGGGCATCCCCAACCTAAGTATCATGCCAAAAACTCACAATTCTATAATCACCAATCTGCCATCTCACAGCCTGCATGAAACCCTCCATATAGATAAGGATGGCGTAGGCACAGGAAACCATGGTCTAGTAGGATTGCCATGTTTGATACGCTCGAGAGCGCATATAGCTGAAGATATATTAGATTTGCTAATGTTATGAGATGCCTTGCATTAATATTCTAGCATAAAGGGTTTGTTCATGAAGGCCTAGGGCTTAGGCTAAGACCTCCACATACAAGACATCCTAGGTGAAATTATGTGTTCAAGTCTCAATATTTATCTTCAATTTTTTTTTAATATTCTATAACTAATTTGCACTATATTATTGGGTGAAAAGTGTAAATTGACGAAAACATTTATGTAAACATCTTTTTTTTACTAATAATGTAGAAATATAAATCCTTCAATGAAAATTATACTTCTTTCAAAGTGCTTATAATATTCAGCCAATCCCCTAAAAATCACGCTTAAAAAATTCATGCTTTTACTAGATGAGCAATGCGTACGCATATCATATTAGGTCTTTGATTAAACTGACAATTTTCCTAGAAAATTGAGATATAAACCTTGTTTCATCGACTCTTGTTATTGGGGAAAATTTTAGGTATAACCCCACTTAATAGCCTTGCATGTATTATGTGGATGTTTTTATTTTTTTTACAGATAGTGAATATCATTTAATGAAATATATATTTTTTATAAAAAAATATATTCAACTTCATGTATGGCATGAATTTTTCATTGAAAATTGTTAACAAAATATATATACCTTACACACACACACACACACACACACACACACACACCCCTCGATCAACACCTTCACAAGGCACCCCATCCCACGCCTCTCCGCCCCCCATCCGACATCCTCTCCTGGTGCACTGACACCATCAACCTCTCATTCACTATAAGAATTTCTTTAACCTTCTTTGATTTATCTGATTATTTAGGGGTTTTGAAACATTTATTGTAGCAGTGCAACTCGGGAAGGTTGAATCGGATTTGATTCGGGTTGGGTTTGGGTTGGGCTCGGGTTTGATTTGAAAAATATGTTATTTTAAACAATTAAATTTTTATAAAAGTTAATTCTTCACACCATGACTAAGAAACATGAAATGAGAAACATTTTTATTTATAGAATAAATAGTGAAAACTATAGAACTGAACGATTCTAAGTAAAAATAAATTTGGCATTTCAATTTTTATCATGCAAATTAAACAATTAAAATTTGACTTAAAATATTTAAATTATCAATTCCTACTTTAGGTTCAATTTGATTTGCTTTACCCAAACCCTCAACCCAAAACCAACTCGAATTAAGTTCGGGTTGCTCGGGTTCGAGGTCGAGTTGAACCCAAGGGCTAAAACTCCAATTCAAACCTGCCCAAATGTCAGGTTATATAAAATTCTATTGTGATAGATTTAGTGAATATAATTATTAAAATTTGAATATATTGATATGATTTATTATATCTTATTTTAAAATCTTATAATATATTATGACTGATATAAATCTGATTTAAAATCTTTATTTTTTTAATAAATAGATATAAATAATTATTAATTCATAAAAGGGTAAAAGTGGAAATGGAAACTGGATGACTTTCCTTTTATTAGCTTTGAAATCTTATATTTTGATACTTAATTATTAAAAGGAGACAGACTCAATTTTTGTTTTTGTTTTTATCATCCCATGAATTTAATAATTACTCATATCTATTTATTAAAATTTAAGTTTTCAAAGCTATTAAAGGAAAGTGATCCAATTTTCATTTTCGTTTTTAATTTAATAATTATTTATATCTATAGTAATATATATTTAGCGGGTAATATATATTAGCGGCAGAGAAGAATAAAACTTAATAATGTCATAATCCCACAAAAGGAGAGGTGGAGATGGAGTAAATCATTTTAACCCCATTTGTTCATTAATACAATTAAATAAATAAATTTGTTGTTTATGTCGTTTATGGAAATTTAAGTTATAGGGTTGTTTCTCTCACTCCAAATATTAGAATTGATTTCATGACTGATTTGTGGAATATTAAAATAAGTGGCTATTATTAATATTTCAAATTTTAATATATTCTAATTTAATTAGTTTCTTAATTAGGCCCGATGGAGACCATGTTATAATAAGGACCTGCAGCTTCATGACAGATTATTGAAGTTTGTTTCACAGTTTAATTCTCTTGATCACGTTTTTAATCGTTCTTTCTGCAACCCTTCTGGTTCGTCTCCTCCCCCTCTATCGGAAAACCCTAATAAACCTTGGAATTGATTCACATCAAATCAATTTGTCTAAGTATTTCTCTCTTTCGATTCATTGACCTGCATATTCTCTATAGATCGAAAGGAGGAGGCATCAGCTACCATTCAATGACGTACGCTTCTCATCTGTTTCGCCATTGCAGGAAGGTCACCCCTCTCTCTGTCTGAATTTTAAAGTATTCGGTTTGAATTGAAACTTCGGATCTTTTTGAAATTCTGATTTATTGGATTTGATAATCGTTTTGGTCTCTCTCTCTCTCATTCTTTTTTATCAATTTTTTTGTTGCAGTTGAGGAAGGCTCGGAACATATTCAGGCATGAGCCTGCATTCACAAGTGGAGGAGATGGTAACAATTCAATTTATCTCTATTATTTCAATTTAAATTTTTAGTTATCTTAAGAACTAATTGTCCATGCTGATTTGAGAGGGTTTGTTGAGATTTTAAAATTGGGTTAAAGGCATTTATATCCCTGCAAATATGGGTAATCCCATATTAGTCCCTAAAAACTCATAAAAAACTAGATTATCATCCCCGAGTTAAATCTTCGTCCAAACTTGACAAAATATTCCTAGAATATTCCATTACCGCGTAATTGTGTAGACATTATAGTTATAAACAATCATAAAAACGAATTGGTCCCTGTAAAAGACCAAATTGTCCTTATAAGACTTTTATATCTCTTCGTTCCCAATGAGGCATTGTTTGGGGGATAAAAATATTGGGGATAATTTAGTTATTTCATTGTATGAGTTAGGGTTAACTAAAGTTGATTGGGCTAAGGTTAACCTCTATTGACAGCAGGGATCTATATGGATTTTTTAATGAGTTTTCAAGGACTTGTACGTCGGCCCCAACTCTAACGAGAACTTATATGGGGTTATTCATGTTTGTAGGGATGTAGAAGTCTTTAACCCTTTAAAAATTTTAAAGTTTCTTGTTGATTGGATGTGAATCTGTTGGATGAATTACACAAGTTGGAAAGCGCACATTATGTTTATGGCAATGCACAGTTGATAAGAACAAGTGTATACTTCTATTTCAAAAAGAGTGTTGTTACATGTAGTCCACGCGGACAATCCATATACCTCCTCCATAGCCGTCTAACGAGATATGTACATTATCGAATGAAGTATATATCTCGTTAAGTTTTTTATATTTGCTATAAATGAGTTCATTCAATTAGTAATGGAGCGATATACACTTTTTATGAACATATATACCTTATTGGATGAGATTTACTATTTTAAAAAAATCAAAACATGTACGGACTGTCTGTGAGACTGCCCCTAACATTATTCTTTAAAAAATGGGCTTAAGTGGCACTGTCATGTTATAATACTGCATAACAAATGCTAATTTTAATGTTGCTTTCTTGGTGTCTGTGAAGCTATTAGACTTAACCAGATAGAAAATGTTTCAGTCTCTGAAAATTATTACTGAAAATTATTAAGAACTGTATGAAATAGTTGAAGTTATTTTGTACAGACTATAATCTTTGCCTGTTCGTTTTCCAGGTTCTTTAAAAACACGTCAATTTGGATACTTGCTTGGTGAGCGAGATGGATATTCTGGTTCTTCTTTTGGAGCTATTACAAGCAAAACCAGTTATTCCACCTGCAGTCATAAAACAAGAACTTTTGGATTCTTCAAGGTAACATAAATCCAGCCATAGTTTCCTGATGGTGATCATCCAAGAATATGTTTGTCCTTTTGAGATTCCTGATGGTGATCACCCAAGAATCTGTTTGTCCTTTTGAGATTCCTGATGGTGATCACCCAAGAATATGTTTGTCCTTGTGAGATTATTAGTGGTTGTGATTCCACACTGGGCAGCAACTGAGTGTTGTTCCCAATAACCAGCTCAAGCTTGGTCAGTTGGTTACGATTTTAACAGTGTAGACATGTCTAACAAGCCAAAATAAAACTGCTCTTCAAGCTTGTCTGTAAACCAGCTGAAGTAGACAATTAAAGTTGTCTTGGCTTATGCAGGCTAGATGATGTCTATGTCCGATATTCATGTAACACTGTTCGTAATTTGTCACATGTATGCATGTCATATAAGTTTTACTTGTTATATACGATGCATGTCCAAATCTATTATTATATGTCATTTGGATGGTTCAAGATCTTGAGCAATGAGATGACCATGTAAAATGTCAACATTGAACTCTTTTAACTTTAGCTTTCGCTGAATTTGACCACAGTCAACATGTACATGAGCTTGAGCTTGAGTTTAGACAAACTGAGTCTGTGCAAGTTTTAACAAGGTCACTTTGAGAAAAACTTAAAAAGGAAAAGAAATATCCAAGCCAAGCTTGAGCGCCTAATTACTTGGCTTGCCATCTTGTTTGTAATCATAATTGTATTCCTTATCTTGGCCAAGAATTATGTACTTGTAGTTCTCATGAATTGTATTATTCAGATTTCATCGTCAGAGCTTAAGTGGGAACCATATGGAAGAGCAACGAAAATGGGTCTCCCAATGATCGGCACTGGTTACAACAGTACCATGTCATGGTATGTCATTCACTCTCCTTTCATGTAATTCCACCTTCTTTTGGCAGTAACAAACATATCTGATACTTTGTCAGTAACAAACATATCTGATACTTTGTTCTTATCAGTATACAGGCAAATCCATGGAGAGGCCTTACTACGGATACAGGTAAAGTCTCTGTTCTATACAATTCTCTGTGCAGTGACATCCAGTTTGACCTCACATTTGTCATTTTCAGAAATCATAATGGTATCAGTAATAATTGCATGTTCAACCCCCAGTGTAATTCATGCTGGGAACCGTAGTATATCATATTACACAGCACCCTTAAATATATTTTTTTGCTGGTGCCAGAATCCCACTTCCTATGTATATCATATTACACACCTTTCATTTGCCAGAATCCAACTTCCTATGTTTCACACCTCTTTAATTCTCTTTTTTATGCAGCTCCTGCCTCTTATATTGTTTGAGCTGTCTAATTTAATTTTATATTCATGTCCCTCTCAAACATCTCTGACCAAATTCTATATTATCATGAATAATTACATCATGCAAATTCACTATTATCTTGTTCAAACTCTTCAGCATCATCACTTATGTGTATTTAAGTACCTTTGCTGTTTTTCAATAAAGGAAAATTTAGATCTTTCCTCCCCATTTATTTTCGTTGGATGGTTTATCTGGTAGGTGTATTACTCTTTGTTGGAGATTTAGAATTTTGTCCATGGTAGTGTCACCGAGTTTCATTTATCATCCATCTGACAATCATTCATCATTTAGTATGTTTTATTATTAATCTTGTCACAGTATTTTCCCCGCTGAATCAAATAGGTTGTTAAATAGCATGTTTACATTTTGTTGCAGGACTTCCGCCACATCAAATGATAGGAATGCCGTCTTTATCTCCTACCATGACAGAGGTATTTATGCTATGTGCACATTGATATCATATTTACTTGCATCTTCCGTGGTGCCATTCTTTCTGGACAGATGATAGTGACTCTTGTACAGGGTAACATTGCACACTGGATGAAAAAGGAAGGGGACAAAGTATTCCCTGGTGAAGTCCTTTGTGAAATTGAAACCGTAGGATCCTCACTTCTGTTCTGCATTTTATATAAGTTGCTGACTTATGCCCTTTAAAACTCCATGTCTTGACAACAAACACCCCCCCCCCCCCTTCTCCAAAGAAAATGCATATTCTAACTCTCTTTTTTCCCTCTAGGACAAAGCCACTATTGAGATGGAATGCATGGAGGAAGGCTATCTTGCTAAAATAATTAAAGGGAATGGAGAAAAGGACATAAAAGTCGGCGAGGTAGGCACTAGATACAATGAAATAACCAAATTTTTAGCAGGGTTTCACCTTATATTGTTTTATGGTTTTGGCATTTAGAATGCACATCATATCCCCCCCCCCCCCCCCCCCCCCCAACACACACACACACAGACACAAAAAAAAAAAAAGATGCAGAAAAACGAGAATGCACAGCATGGGAAAGATTATATCTTCCCTATATATTTAGTGTAAATATATATGTTATGAAGGTCACTGAGGATGTTATTGTCCTCCATTTGTTTCTTTTGGATATCTCCCTTTCAGAAAGAATGGAGTTTAAACATTTCTCTCTCTGTTATGTGTCCATTCATTAGATAATTGCTATCACCGTGGAAGAAGAAGAAGATATGGGAAAATTCAACGATTACAAACCTTCAGCTTCTTTGCCTACTGATGAAGTAAAAGAATCTTCCTCTTCTGGGGCATCTGATTTGGCAGAAGCTCATATTTCAAAGCCAATAGAAGTTGCTCGACCTGAGGATCGCTTTTTGTCAAGCCCTCTTGCAAAGCAACTGGCTGAGGATAACTACGTGAGCTGCCTTAAATTTTTTATTTTGTAGACATAGGTTAAACTGTTGCAAGAATAATGATATGATTGTTTGTACTCTCTATTCATTGGTAACTCCAAACTTCTTTTGCCACTTCCATGGAATCATGAATGGTTTTTGTTTCGTCATGTTTTCTTTCATACAGGTACCTCTTTCAAGCATCAAAGGTAGCGGTCTGGAAGGACTGATCGTGAAGGCTGATGTTGAAGAATTCTTGGGTAAGTTATGTTTCCTTTGCGCTCAGATGCAAACAGGAAGATTCACATTTCTTCTTTATGAGGTGGCTGCTTTTATTTTCAACTCTTGTCTGATCAATAGATCAGAATGTTGAATCTATTATGACCTCCCTTTCTTGTCTCTCTCTTTCCTTCATTTTAAATAGGAAATTGATGATGTTTTTCTACTTCTTGAGATGCACAATGAAATATTGATGAGATTCTTGGTGTTCTATGTTGAATTTCTTCTCTTTCTGCACTTGTCTATTTCATTCTTCTGAAGATTCTTGTTGTTCCCTGATATTTATTGCTCAGTTGCCTGTATATTATGTCTTCTGGAGATCATTTATAACATTTCGTTTGATATGTGGCATTCCTCTACTATCTTCTTCTGCTTCTAGATGATGCTTTGCGATTTTGGTGCCACTGTATCTCTTCCCTCGTGTTACAGGAATTCTGTTGTTACGTCACCCTTATCCATGACACTTCTTCATGATGTGAATATGAGACGTTTCTGTGGTTGCTTATGCTTATCATTGAATTTTTGAGACATTATTTATTTGGTTGTGCTTTTATGGTAATTGTAGCTTCCAAAGCAAAAGGGGTTTCTGCTCCAGTCTCCAAGACGAAGGATATGACAGCACCACAGACCTTAGATTACACAGACATTCCTCATTCACAAATAAGAAAGGTAATTGCTTTCAAACTGGTTGTAACTGGCAGGAATCTGTACATATAATACTTTGCTTCATTTTGGTTTCCTTTTTGACAGGTGACTGCTTCAAGGTTGCTGCTCTCTAAGCAAACGATTCCTCACTATTATTTAACAGTGGACACATGTGTTGACAAACTTATGGAGTGAGTAGTGATTCATATTAAGTTACACACCTCATATCTTGCATCGTTTTCTCTACTGAGTTTTTTTGCATGGATACAACTTTCAAGTTCACATAAGACATTGATCTGTATGTTGCAGTTTGAGAATCCAACTCAATGCTCTACAAGAAGCCTCTGGAGGAAAGAGGATTTCTGTCAATGACCTTGTTATAAAGGTGAGCTATCAGTTTAGCTTGTATTCGTAAGTTAGATGCATGATTTGTTTCAATGAAGATAAAGGTATCTTTGAACAGCGTCAATCAGATTGAAATTGTGTAGTATATTGGAAGGAAAGTTTGGATGAGAACGTGGATCAGAATGTGAATCATAAGATTGATTTCTGTTGTATAGAAAACAGAAATGAATATCATACAGAAATTAGGAGATGAAATATTAAAAAAAATCAGTTTTATCTAGAATGCATCGCTTACTACTGGAGGAGGATCATAAAACATTGTACTTCAGTTGTAGATCTAGAAACCAGATTCAGGAAAATATATCCATGAGTTATAGAGGCTGCCATAGTTAGCAGTGTACTACCATGATTGCTTCATGAGACATAATGTGAAAATGTTGAAGAATTGGCCACATAGGAAGTATACATGTCATGATCACATGCTTGCTCTTAACAAGAACAGAACCAAGAAAGAAAAAAAGAACCAATGTCCCTACTTCTCTAATATTTCTTGACTTGATTGCATTTGAGTCGAGTAAAACTGATAATGTTTGTTACATCAAAAAAAAATTTCATGTAGAATTTGATTTTTCCCCCTGATTTATTATAATTTAAAATTTGGAAATTGTGTGTTGAATTGTAGGCTGCAGCTTTGGCCCTCCGGAAAGTTCCTCAATGTAACAGCTCTTGGATGAATGAACACATCCGCCAGTAAGTAATATATATTGGCATCACACATAATATGTTGGAGTGCCATGGGTCATTTGCAAAATATATTTATGCCTGTCATGAATTCTTACTAAACATAGCTCATCTTCTACAGTTTGATTTACTATGGTAGATTGGGAGCTTGTGCACACACATTATATATATTTACAACTTTCTAATGTCATCTTCGTTTGTATTACCAATATAGGTATCATTGTGTGAATGTTGGTGTGGCTGTGCAAACTGAAAATGGTCTATATGTTCCAGTAGTCAAGGTAACAACTTTGATCTGTCCTTTCATGTAAATACTATGCATTTTACTGTCACAGTTCTGACATTTATAGGACTATGCATACTGCAGGATGCGGACAACAAGGGTCTGTCAAAAATTTCAGAAGAGGTCAAATATCTGGCCCAAAAGGCAAAGGATAACAACCTGAAACCTGAAGATTATGAGGTAAGTAAACAAGTTTCCCATAAATCTTCTGGTTCTCAGTTTAGTTGATGTCATTCTTTGTGTAATCTTTATAGGGAGGCACTTTTACTGTATCAAATTTGGGAGGCCCCTTCGGATTAAAGCAATTCTGTGCCATAATCAACCCTCCTCAGTCAGGCATCCTGGCTGTGGGGTCTGGTAAGATTCATAATGTTTATGTAGGCTTCATTTCATTTTAATAAATTTCACATCCAAAACTCTGTCATGGGTAGGCATGGGAAAGAAACAAAATAAAGATGATTTTGATCTAATTTAATAATTTTCTTTTAAACAGCGGAAAGGAGGGTGATTCCGGGTGCTGGCCCTAACCTGTATGAGTTCGGTTCCTTCATGTCAGTCACATTAAGTTGTGATCACCGTGTTATTGATGGTATGTACTAACTCCTAATTTATAGAGCTGAAATAAAACAAGGGAAACTCCTAAATTTCCAATTTCATTCTATTAAAAAAACTGTTGACAATTCACATATGTTGTTCTTCTCATTGCTTTTATATCAGGTGCCATTGGAGCAGAGTGGCTGAAGGCATTCAAAGGTTACATTGAGAATCCTCAATCCATGCTTCTCTAGTCAAAATTGATAAATTTATATTTTTGAAATTTTTGTTATATTCAATCCAATTAAGGGTTTCCTTCATTTTTTGGTTCTCTATTTTTTTATTTTCTCTCTTTCTCCCTTTTATTGATGTGGCTGTGTATTAATCTGTCATCCTGAGTTAGGACAATGACCTGTGACGGGGTGTTTTTGTATGCCTGTCACTGGTGACTTTTTCTGCAATGATTCACAATGTAGAGAGTGCCCTCTGAAATTGTTTTTGATACACAAATGTCTCTTTATGAAGATGTTATTTCAATTTCGGAATATTTTCCCAGTTGAAAATTCCAAAACCATGCAGGCTAGGTCCTGGACATTGGATCGGTTTTCTCTTTGTGGAGTTTTATTTGTATATAATAAAGGAACATCATTGTGATTTGTAATGATGTTTTTGTCTAATAACGAAAAAAAAAATTTAAAAAAAAACTAATAATTAATTGGACCAATTATATTGGTCCATGTCGTCAAAATACATCACTTTATTCTAACAAATTTATCATTCAATTCATAAATAAATTGTAAAATAAAATATTAACTAATTATCAAGATAGTTCTAAAATAAATCTGCATTATATCAAAATCTAGAATGAATCTGAATTATATCTAGATGAATATTTATTAAATATGCACGTGTCACCATCTAAAATAAGTTTTAATTCAAAATTGCATTTCAAAAATTGAAATATAATAAAATAAAAGAAATATATAATGAACCATAAATATATATCTTAGAATATCTAATATTAATTCATTATCAAGATAACTTTATCTTCTTCTAGTGGATTCCTTTCACACTGCGTTATATATTTTATTAGATGATATTTCACACTGCGTTGTATATTTTGGTAGATGATGTTTATCATCTGTAAAAAAAAATCAAAACATCCACTGAACACGCGCACACCCTTTCAACATATTTTCAATTTTTCTAAACATACTTTTAATGAAGTACACATTTTTATAAAATAAATAAATAAATGCATACTAGAACCGCAAGAATGACTATATAGTGCTCTTCATAGAAAATATAAAATGGTGAACATTGTTACAGAATTCAGACAAAAAAAGTAGATAAATCCCATGTAACATTCTAACGAGACACTACTTTGTTCCTATAATTCCATGAAATGATAAATATCAATCCAAATATTATCAATCCAAATATCGGTTTACATGAGATATGAAGAGACAAAACAATGATCTGAAACACATTTGGCTACAGGTACAATTTTTTTTTCCCCAACACATGCTTCCCATACATTTGGTAAGCTAAATATTCAGAGCCAAAAATACTCCTTAGCGATCTGTGAACGCCATGAGCCACGTCATAGGCATTCTCCATGGCTGCTTCAGATCAATGTATGGCTTCAATGGTAAATAAATTATTTCATGAATCCTGTCAGTCAATTTACTGGCACCACCTATATGTTCTCCCCTGGTGGCAACTCAGCGAGCTTTGGAGGGATGCCGAGAACTCTATCCATGTCAAAACGCACTTCAATGTTGCGGATACTGTAGCCAACCACCATTAACCAGTACAGCAACTTGGCAAGCTCAGGCGCGCTGGTCTCTACTGCTCTCACCTGAAGTACATTGTTTTGATCAGGACAGGAGCCAATTTGATGAACCCACATGTGCTTCAAATGACACAACAAACTTTGAATGCAAACAGGGAGACATTCACATATTGATTTTAATATCAAGTGAATCAAGAATCCATTGTTTAATATCATCCAAAAAAGATAACAGGCAGAAAATCAGTTCATATGATATATTAAGTTCAGTCTTAGACAGTTATATGTAGATGCTCAAAGTTCAAAATAACACCACTTTTGTTAACAACCTTTATGGAGTTCAAACCAAAGATGGAAGAGAATGTTGATGCATAAATTCATTCCAATCGTTGCAACATGAAAAAAAAAAAAAAAAATAATAAAAGGACTCAGAGCATGAACAACATGTGATGAAATGACTGAATTTAGTTCTAAATTTTCTAACCTTCATTTGAGCAGGATCTGAAACTGCTAACAGTCGTTTTATAAAAGTGTTCATGGCTAACACGACATCCTCTCCCGCACTACTTGTTAGGTCCTGCATACATTGGTCATGAAATTCAGAATCGTTACATGACTCCTCAAGTACACAATGATAACATTTTTTTGGTGGATTGTATATGTATAACATTTATTCCTGTGCTTCCACTGAACTTTATTCAATGGGAATCTTCGTGCGATGTTCCACATTCGTTCATTACCTGATATAGGTGCATGAGTGCATCCCTCTTGTGCAATTAGCAATCCTGAGATTAACCTTGTAAGGTTTATTTACCATAGAAGGAAAAAATTATTTACCATAATTTTATATCAGTGATCACCTATCACCAAATTTTGTACCCCAAATTTAAATTTTGTATAAAACCCATGATGCTCAGTAAAACTGTGAAAAAAGGAATATATCCTGATGATACTTGAAATAATCATAGCAGTTAATAAAAAATATATTCATTTAAAAATCACATAAGCAAAACAATACATATGTACAGATGCACAATTGGTTATGAACACAAAAAAATGTAAGTTTGTAACTACCTTCAAATTTTGTGGCTCAAGGGATTTGAGGTATTCCAAAAGTTCATTTTGTCCCTCTGAGGTCTTCCTTCCCAACTGTTGACTCAGTTCCTCAATCTCTGCTTCAAGCAGTTCAATATACTTCACTGCATCCATTTTTTCGGGACCAGAAATTTTATTCCATCTTATAACTTCACCACTCACTTTTTTCTGTGTGCCAGGTGCATAGTCTGGTGCATCCTACAAAAACACAGGACAATTACATGAATAAAAGAATAAAAGGCAGATACCATAATAAACTCTAAGTTGCGACATCTGAACACATAGAGAAAAAGATGCTTATGGATCTCAACGTTAAATCGCATGATTAAGCCAAAATGCAAAGTGAAGAACCATGCCTTCTGCCTCAAATCCCTGTGATACCAGAATTGTCTGTCAATCAGCCTTGTTTAATAAATATAGTAACGGAAGAAGTATCATAAATCTACAAATAATTGGACAAAGTTCCTAGTAGATATCCATATATCAAGGCTCCTCTATAAGAAATGTGGTGAATGTGTGTTAAGGACCTTCATTAAAAACCCAGATTTTATCATATCTGCTTCTTACAAATCAGCAAAGCTCAAGAAGAGCATCATGCAAGTGTATACTAAGGATTTAGAAGAGAGCTTCCCAGAGCAACTTCTGTTATACTATCAATCTCTTTATAATAGTTAAAAAATACAAAAAAGAGGTTGCATGATAAGGGGTAAAATGACTATTTTACCTAAATATAAATATCTGAAACCAAACTATTTTGATTAAAATCATAAGACCTTTTCTTTTTCAATTTCAAGGAAGAGATGGACAGAGGCCCCAAAAAAAAAAACACCCAAACCAGGTACTAGAACAATAGCACCTAAATCCTGGAAAGTTTGCACCCATTCCCCAGATTTTTTAATAGCATTCCATGACTTCATGAAATCAGCTGCCTGTCACTGCTACAAGTGATGATGAGTTTCATCAAAAAGTCTACTGCCCGTTGAGTGTCAACAGGATGAATCCAATATATAAATTCATCTGATTCATAACTTATCAGCTGCACAATATCAAAACAAAATTTGTGTCATGAAAGATATATTTAAAAAAAAAAGAGAAAATATATACTCTTCCATGTTCATGAGTCCATGTAAATATATATAATGAAAATGGGGCTGGGACTATCATATTGATCAAATGGCACCCCCTGAACAAAAAGGGGGGGGGGGGGGGGGGGGGGGGACAAAGAAGCAAAACAAGCAACAGATAAGAAACCTCAAATTATTGTAAAAGGAAATCCTCAACACCCCTCAATGACAAATGCTACAATCCTTTTCAATGATCCCCATAATTTTTTAAGATGCTTCTTCCCCAGGAAGTACGATAACCCACGTACTTAGAGATACCGCAACTGCCACCTAAATGTTATCCATGTATCTTTTCTGTTTTTTTGAAATAGTTCATTACGAATGAGCCACAAGCTCCAACAAACCGCATGTGGGATAAGAGAAAAAAAAATTCACTTTACTGATTCAATCTCCTTTATTCAATTACTCCTTCCCCGAAACCAATCCACAAAGTCACATCACATCTAAGTGTCCTAACCACCTTGTTCCAAATGTTTGCACTACGTTGGCATTCATAGAAAAGATGAGCTCTTACTTCTTCTTCTTCATCACAAATTTACAAGTAATATCCCCATCACTTGTCCACTTCAAACGATTTTTGCTTTGTCATGTAATGAGAAAATAACGATATAAAACAACATATTTTCAATAGTAATGCCCCAAATATGGAGAGAGAACCATGCCGGGGGATATCATGGAAGGGATACATGTTGAGTAGACACAGAATAGTAGAGGCATCCAGATGACTTTAAAATCAACCTAAATGAACGACTATTGCGGTGATTCAAATTTCAAATCACTTCGTCCGGACCAAGGACCAACTATTAACACATATAAAACCACAATATAAATTCCTCCTACAGAAAGAATCCACAGAAAAGCCAGGTTGTGGAGATTGTTCCAGTTCAATCGTATCTTCTTCTAGAGCCAAATTTACTCCTTGTAATAAAGCTATAAGAGATATGACCTCAGTCTCCTCTACTTCATTTGAGTCCATCGAGTCCTAGAAGGACTAAATAATGGTATTATCTCTCCACAAGTAAAAGAGACGATTTACAATATCTTTGTTTGTTGCCACCCTATAATGTTTTGGAATGAGTGAAGCCAAAAAGGAACCACAGAGCCACATAACCTTCCATAAAAGAATAATAATGCCACTGCCAAAGGTTTGGATTCAATATCATTACCAAATTCAAGGATTTGTTTCCACACCGCCAAAATGTGCACCCTTTCTTTTAGCTCAATGGATAATCCACTGTATCCCCCATAAAACTTTTCTCGAACAACACTTTCCCATAAGGATTCCAAGCCCATAAGAAGCCTCCATTTTAAACTATTTTCCCAAGAGAGCTCGATTTATATCATGTAAAGTCAGGACACCCAAACCACCTTACTCCTCACTATGACAAACATGATCCCATTTGACTAGGTGAGAACCACTAACATCATGATTAATTATGATAATGAACTCAGCTCATGTGGCAGAAGTGAGTCTATTGCATCTACATAGAGAAGTCAATCATGCAGCAAATGAAAGACCAAGAACATATTTGTATAAATTTTTGGACAAGTATTATTAGGAGAAAAGAAAAGCAACCTTTTCATCCTGAATATCTGGGAGAGCAACCTGCTCCAAGCTCTGTTGTAATTCCAAACGATATTCTGCATTTCTGAACATATAACCGGTCATTATAACACTGTACATCAGCTGTGCTAGATTTTCAGCAACCTGCATCGGAAAAGCCAATTATCAAAAGTCAGAACAACAGGAACCAAGAGAGCACCTAAAGACCTAAAGGGATGACTCCAAAAAATGTAAATTCATTTTTGGTGTCACTCCATGACCCCAAATACCCCAAAATAAAATAAGATTAAAAAAAAGAGTTAAAGGTTCAATGATATCAAGTTTAATAATTCAAAATATAAAGAATACTAAAAATGGAAGAATTATGTAAAGACTTACAGTGGTTACAGTTATAGCAAAGAATTGAGGGGGAAGTGTTCCAATCATATTCGTCACTGTGTGGCGCATTGCATCGACGACCTTCCAGAAATGATAAAGATGTTTAACCAAAGCTTAACTGATCAACAAATTCTTAAGCCAAAAGCACAAGTGGTAGCAACTATCCACGTGCACTACATCACTATGAAGCAAACGATAATTGATCATTTTTGGCAGCTTTGAAATCATATCATACACATGCTCTAATAGACAATAACCTATGAGGCAACAGTCTCTCACCTGTTTGGGTGCTCTCTTTACAAACAACTCCATAAATTCTGGTTGAACATTCCTGACATACTCCAAAAGAAATTCCTTCCTGCTCTTTGGCTGTCGCGTATCAAAAAAATATCTTCAACAATCAACACAGCATTCCATACATAACACTCCAAAAGTTTTTTAAAAAAATGGTAAGCTGTATAACAAGCGACAACATACAACTGAAACCAAGAAAAATACTTTAACGATCAGCAATTTGATCGGACCTCACTAACAATGGATAAGTTCATGTGGGTGCACATTCTATACATTATTGCAATGACAACAGCAAGCGTGACACATTTCAGCCTTTTTGGGAAAAAAAAGGATTTAATACCCCAGAAAGAAGGAACAAAGCATCATTAAAAATCTGATCCCGGGATCCCCACCCCGGTTTTGATCCCCACGAGGTGCAAATGAGGAGAAAAAAAAGGAAAATATCCTTGAGGCTTCATTTTAAGAATGCTCCAATACATTTTTCAAAACTAAAAAAAATAAAAAAACAATTTAAAAAAACTGATATACCAGATACCATATCGATCTTTCCCTTTTGCGAAAAATCCATGGCTCCAATCTGCATGCACCATGGAGTTAAATACCAAAAAACTTCTGAAAAGAAAATGTACTTGTCATCAACTACCAACTATGTGTATAACAAGCGTTTGTAGTCCAACGGTTAGGATAATTGCCTTCCAAGCAATAGACCCGGGTTCGACTCCCGGCAAACGCATTAAAAATTTTAATTCCTTAAAAAAAATCAACCATCTCTGATATGAAGGAAGTCACCTATTGATCTACTACGCACTAAACCTGATTATGGGGATCAAGACCTTATCTTGAACTGCTTTTTTTTTCTTCTGAAACATAGAAATCCAAAGCCCATAGGCTAACCAACCATCCCAAACTTTTAGATGCCTTTCCATTTCAACACCACTTAACAGAATCTCATTTTGGCCGGAAATAAAAATAAAAACTCCCTCCCTCCCTCCCTCTCCCTCATTATGCCCTTGTAACAATCATTACAATTAAATCTCACTTCATCACTATGCCATAGTGCAATCAAATAACGATTAATCGCAATCTCTCACATCTTCATGATCATAAAACTGATTCCTCACACTCTTGCTACTGATTACATAGAATTCAAGATGTCCTAAATATATCAACAATCTCCAATTGAATTAACCAAACATGCTGAACTCGTAACACTGTTTCATCGATTGGCATCAGAAAAGATAACAACAGAACCAAGTGCGGATAAAGCAACCATACCAGGGAGCCATTCGGGGGCTTCGTGTCGCCGCCGTTAGGGGTGACGGTATCAGAGCTGTGACCGCGGATTCTCAAAGGAAGGAATCTCCGGCGGTCGTTCTTGAGAGGGAAGCAGAGACGGTGAGGGGTGAGAGGGGGCAGAGCAGTGTGAGCACGCGAAGAAGAGTAGGAGCCGATCGAGACCGGCTTGAATGATATAATAAAAGACATTCTACGCTAACCCCTCTCTCTCTAAATTTGAATCGTCATCTGAGGGAAGACATCGGTTAGGGTTTTAGCCGGTTATTGAATTGCAGGCAAAACATATCAACTGATCTTCCAGACGTCTCTCTTTTCGATGTTCGTTGCGATCCGACGAAGAATTGGATCTGGACCGTCCGATGGATGGGGTTCAGACATACGACATTTTCGTAATGTGCGTTCGGGGGTCTTCGAACATAAAGGGTGACTTTGGTTGCGCAATTTTAAATCCAGCAATTGCAGGTAAATAGTGTTCAAAAGCTATTGAGAAAGTGAGCTTCCTGCAGAATCAGTTTTGCAATCACAGTTTCTTGCAGAATCAGTTTTGCAATCGCGCAACCAAACGCACCCATAAGTGCGATTAATTAAGTGATTAGTTTTTGCGATTGCAGGAAGCTGTTTCTGCAAAACAACCAAATAATTTTACTGTAATAGCTTCCTGTAGACAGATTTTAGACAAATAGTATCCAAAAGCTGCAATTTCAAAAATGTGGGGAGAGAAGCTTCCTGCATAATCAAATTGAAAAACTACATTCTTGTATAATTAATTTTAAAACTCAGATTCCTATATAATCAGTTTTACAATCGCGCAACCAAACGATCCGAGCTGTTTGATTCTGATGGGCCCATGAGGAATTCTAGATTTTAAGCATGGCCTGGCCAATCAACACGTACACCGAAGAGTATTGATTAGGCCTTTCCTCTCGAGTACTGATGAGCGCTGATACATTTAGTCCGTTTTTGCAGTCTCATCAACAGCTTCATATACTATGCTATATATTATACTATCATAATGTATAAAATTTTATCATAATAAATGACGTTAAAAAGAATTATTTTTTTAAAATAGAAAAATACACTAATGTATATCTTTATATGTTTCATTTCGTATAACAGTATGTATTTCAATTGAAAAACGTATAATTATTTTTAAAAGAAAAATGGTATAGACTGCACTTAGGGCTGGATGTAACATTTTCCTCTGCAGATACATGATCTAATTCTCAGACCCATACTATGTGATGGCAATAGTAGTGTACAGAGCTATAAATTTCTTTCTAAAAAAATATACTGATGTATCCAAATGTATATTCCAATTCATATAATAATATATAATTCAATATTTGAATGCATTTAAAAAAAAAAATAGTTATGACTACCGATGGTGTTGCACGTAAGGCTAGATATATCATTTTCTCTTTTCTCCCACCCTAGATCTGAAGCTCATGTTAATGACGATGTATGTTGGGTGGGTTCTAGAGAGAAGGGGGGGGGGGGGGGGGGGGTGGCGGCGGGAGGGAGGTGGAGGCCAACCGAGGTGGGTTGAAAAAGTGGCGGAGGTGGTGACAATACAGGGGTGGATATAGGAATTTATTTTTGAGTGGGCTAAACTAAATTGTTATTAAAAAAATTTAATTATAAAAAATACTAAGTAATTTTTTTTATAAATGTATCAAGTCTATACTCAAAATTTAATCAAGAACCACATAATGACATACAAAAGCTATGTAATAAACACCAACAAAATATTACACAAGGAGGAATTCTCTTCTTAAATTAAAATCATCAAACTAGTTTTAAAAATGATTTTAAATACTAAGATCACGGTGTTGCATTCTTTTCTTTAATTAAAATGATATCAATATTAAAAAATCTCACAAAAAATTAAAAACCACCCTAAAAAATCAATAATAACCGCATATCATTGTTTTTACTTCTTTTTTTAAAAAAAAACTGATCATTAAAAGTTTAAAATAAATGGAAAAAACTAAATAAAGAATCTTAAGAAATAACAATTTTTAAAAAATATTCAATAGAATAAAAACTAGGCCATGACTCCATTTTACTCATCCACACACTATACGCCACATACAACATATATATATTATTTTTAAACCAATGAATGAATGAAATAAAAAAATAAAAACCCCAATAAGAATAAAAAGGGGAAACCATGAAAGAACAATAAAAAAAAATATAAACATTCTTTCTCAAGATTCAAAGCCCAAATATATCAACTATAAGAGTATTTTAGGTTAAAAAAAAACAATAAGAGAATATTTCACATAACAAAACAACTACAGAGCAGTTGAAGAGGTTCAATCGGACTTCTTCACTCTTGGTCCTTAGCTATGATGGCCGACACCACGGACTGGGATGTGATTTTTCCGTCCGGCATGCGTGGAATATGGAGATTGGGGAGTTGAAGGGTTGATAAAACTAATTTAGGCTAATTTGGGGTTTTGAGGTTTTCTTGTTTTTTTTTAATATATAGTGATGATGCATGCAGCCTATTTTGCAACTCATACACTATAATAACTGCACCCATACTTGACCACTTGAGTTTTATTTTATATAAAAAAAATTATTCAATTAAGTTTGAGGTATAATCGGCCAGCGTGTAAATTAAACAATTCCTTTTATGTTATTTACTTGGGCGGTGCTGGTAAACTTAAGTTTTTTTTTTACAGTCTAAAATACAGTTTATATATTTTATTAAAAATCTAGTGAAACATATATATCATCTAACGATGAATGTATCTCGTTATTTTTTAAAAACTTATTAAAAATAGATTGATTCAACTCAAAATGAAGGGTTATACATTTTTTTATCAAAACATATATCTCATTAGATGATATTTACTATTTTTTTAAATTAAAAACATATGTGGTTTGAGTTTTAAACTGCAAAAATGATTGAATCTAACATTTTCCTACATAATTTGGTGTATTAAAATTGAAAAATGTTATGTTTAGTACTATTTCCAACCCCACTTGCAATCAACACATATATTAAATTTTTTAAGATATCTACATAGTCATTGAAGTGCACTTTTTATAAATAAAAAATGTACATACTCATTGAACTGAATGCATATATTTTCATATTTTTCATAATAGAATGTGTAAAGAGATAATGAAGCATATACTACGTCAATTGATTTTATATATTACATTAGTGATACGACAACTGCAAATCTGACTCATCCATATAAATATTGAGCGTAGGAGTTGTGGATCTCTTTTTTTATTATTAATTTTAAGAAAAACGTCTTTTCAGAAGAGTTTTTGTATAAATCATATTTTTATAATTGTTTTTTCTTTTTATTCTAAATATAGTTTCCCTCTTCTGCCCCATTGTTCTAATTCATAGTTCCGTCCCTATATACTGCAATATGTTTTTTTTCATTTTTTACCATGAAAAAAATACACTAATGTATCTTAGTATATCCTCATTTTATATAATAATTTCATATAATAGCATGCAAGTCAAAGGTGAGTATATAATTTTATAAAATAAAAATGAGATGAATTACAATCAGGGTTATGTGCATTTTTTTCCATGTTTTTTTTTGTGAAATCTGAGCCTGGGCCAGCCAACTAATGAATCCGCCTACGTGACAATGGGATGCGTAGAGAACTAGAGATGACTGACTATAAATAAAAAAATTCATTGTTCAACATTCATAAACCTTATAAGCTAGTATAAGTCTTGATGGTAACCCAAAAAGGGTTGTAATAGTCTATTCATACCTTCTACACCCCATAAAAATAATAATTACTGGAGTTCAAAAAAATGTAATAAATCATAAACTATCTCGATAACTAGGTGTCCAAGAATACCAATTTATCCCAGGTCTTCTCTCCACTTTATAGATAGAGCGCATGTCCCATCATATTGTGCATCATAATTAAAAAGTATGTACGAAAGATGTTTAAGGTCAGGACAGATAAATCATATTCTATATTTGAAGACTCAAAAAGACATCATCAATGGAACTAGATATGTTATTATATTAACAATAATGATTTTTGGGCCCCAATTGCTAGACCCCAACATAAGCCCCATGTTTGAAATACCTATATTACCCCCCAACTAATATCACTGTTTTTGTATAACTGTCCCAATTAATCCTGAGTTAGTTACGATTTGTTTTTTTGATTTATTTGATAACCGATCATTTTCCTTTAATGTATGAGCGGTTACAATATATATTAATTTTTTTTTATTGACCAATCCAATCTACCATTTTTTATCGGGTTTTTTTAAGAATCACAAAATCAGCGATTTCAGAATGTGTAACAACAAGATCAGATCATCGGCCCAAAAATCTCGTCAAGATCAATCATCAACAGCAATTGATTCATTCTTCAATGGCTATCAAATCGATATAAATCAGAGAAGAAAATAAAATATCTACCATTTTTTCCAATTGATCATATCTGAAATTGATACATCCAGGTTAGATTTTTCGGATCCCAAAAATTACAAGATTTTGCATTTTTTTTTAGTTTTCAGATGGATCGGTGGATTTGAAAACAAACATCGAATTTTATTTTTGTTTGGAGAAGAGAAAAATTTCGATTCATTTAATTTTATTTGTGACCAGTTTGTAATGCAAACAATGACTATCCATTCAGGCTAATCTTTTTTCGATCTGAATATGTTATGTTGATTTTGATTTTTCGTCATTCATTTGAATCATCATATACATGTATTGAATCTGAATTTATTTAAAATTCAGATACATGGCTTGTATCTTAATTTACATGCATTGTTGTGTACCAAGTATGATCTGTACAATCGTTTATGATTGTGTGCTTGTATATAATTATGCATATTGTGTCATTCATCATATTTTTTTAGCTTTGTATCAACATTATTCGACTTATTCAGATTCAAGATTTTCAAATATAGTGCATATTCACTTATATGAAATGTGCATTTTATTTTTTAAGATACATGTGTATCTTAAAAATTAAATCAAGAGTTTTTAAACAAATATAAGAGAAATCAAAACCATATATACCATCTATATTTCAGATACATATAAACAGGCTAATCTTTTTTCGATCTGAATATATTATGTTGATTTTGATTTTTCGTCATTCCTTTGAATCATCATATACATATATTGAATCTGAATTTTATTTTAAATTCAGATACATGGCTTGTATCTTGATTTACATGCATTGTTGTGTACCAAATATGATATGTACAATCGTTTATGATTGTGTGCTTGTATATAATTATGCATATTGTGTCATTCATCATATTTTTTTAGCTTTGTATCAACATTATTCGACTTATTCAGATTCAAGATTTTCAAATATAGTGCATATTCACTTGTATGAAATGTGCATTTTGTTTATTAAGATACATGTGTATCTTAAAAATTAAATCAAGAGTTTCTAAACAAATATAAGAGAAATCAAAACCATATATATATCATATATATTTCAGATACACATAAACAGTCATATTCCACATCAATAAATGCTACCAGATATTTGTTATTTCAGATACAATCAAAGATTTAAACATGTTTTATACAACAATTTCATATACAGTTGATTAAGATACATACAATGTTTATAAAAACATTAATCTATTTTCATCAAAGGATTTAAAAAAACAATTGAGTATTCCAAAATATAAGATTGAAGTTTTTAATACACTAGGCTACTTCCTAATAGCATGTAATGTGACTAATGAGATCTATATTGCTACATAATTGCATCATATTCATATTTATTTTCATAACAGGTTTTCAGATACAGGTATAGTTGATTAAGATACATGGATTGTCCTTCTGTAATCTTTGTATATGTTATGTTGGAACGCTAAAATTCAATTTTTTTCAAAATATGTTACGTGGGGAGCCGATTTAATGGTGCCACGTTTTGTGGGATTCAGTTGCAGGTTTAATGAGGATGTTAGTTAGTTAGAGCCACTTTTTAAAATTATAAGAAGGGTAATTTTGTCATTGTAATTTTGGTAGTTAGAAAAAATCAAATAAGGAATCAATAAGAAAGTGCCACCTATTGGGGCTTTCAAATGAGACTTAATTTCTGGGGCCCATGTAGCAGCACTGTTATATTAATGATTGTAAAGATCATGAAAGTTTAAGATCTAGATCATTATGAAATTGTTTTAATGTTTACAATTGAAACAAGATTGATAAGCTCTACATCCAAACAAATATGGAGGACGTTCCGACCGCCATGGATTTGAGATTGAAGTCTGATCAAACATCCCTTCAAGTTGAAATAAGTTAGGTATTGATAGATGATAATTTATTTTTTAGTGAAACTGTAGACACGCATCTATTCTAATATAAATCAATATGAATGAGAGAGAAAAAAAATCAAGATAGAAAAATAAAATGAAAATAGATAGATGGGCGTGCGCATGAGAAAACCAGGTTGATGTAGAAAAAGGTTTTTGTCTGATAGATGGCAACTTGGCAAAGGATGTTGGGATGTCTGCCACTGTATGTTGATAGTTTCTAATAAAGGAAACATCTCAAGGAAACATCATAAGCCACCGCATCCAAGCTTTGGTGAACACTGAACATCGAGAAGTCATGTTTGAAGATCACATCAAAAGATAACTTTTACAAATACATAGATTTAAATTTTTTTTAAATGTTTTTCAAGTAAAAAAAAAATGGAGGTTGTTTCTTTCTCGGGCCGCTAGTAACAGATTAGTAATTTTTTTTAGATAATCGATTCCAAAAAAGAAATTTATACAGCTTGCTTTTGGGTTTTATAGTTGGGTTTCATGTTTAAAGGTTAATAGAACAATCATTACATTATTTATAAGTTAAGACTAGCTTTAATCGTTGTCGCTGCATCTCCCCTTTCTACTTGGATACTGAAGCTCTTAAAAGTATATTTTTAAAGCATATTTTTAATACTTATGACCATAATTCGCATAAAAATATTTAATGATTCTGATATTTTTACACAGTAACTAATAGTTATGATATCGAACAATTTTTCCTTGAAATTTTTTTGCACATGAATTATATCACTACGCCCTGGAGCTTCTGGAATACTAGAGCACGAAATCAACACCAGAATGGTGGATCTACCTTCAAAAGCCATACATATTGTTCAAAAACCAATGATCCAAGAGTTACCAAATTTTATGTGGCAGCTTGCACGGATTCGACAACTTTTGTATTTGTAAAAGCTGCATTTTACAATCATGTGTAACCAAACAGAAAAATTGAGACAGCTTCCTGCAAATAGATTTAAGACAAATAGTGCCTAAAAGCTGTATTTCTCATTAACTGGAAAAGGAGGGAGGGGAGCTTCCTATGGAATCAATTTTAAACCGAGCATTTGTAAAAAATCAGTTTTAAAATCATGCACCCGAACACTGTCTTCAACGAACTTAGTTTCAGTCCACCTCTGTCATACTATAGTCAAGTCGAACAACATAACATTGTTTATTATTTGAAGTTCAATGATATACACACTTATTTATACAATTTTGATTGCGTATATATATACGGTTAAGTGAGTATATATTGATTTAGAAGAATACATGAATACATATATAATTTTTGTCAAATATATATTTTATATTTCATAAAAATATGTAATAAACATTAAAATAATTATATATCATGATCCAAAAAATTCAAAACAGCATTAGACAGCGTTTGGTTGCATAATTGAACAACTTTTACGGAATCTACTTCTGTAATTGTGTAACTAAACAGTTTTACTATAGCGACTTCTAGCAGACAGATTTCATGCAAATAGTATTTAAACACTAGGATTTTTAAAAGTTGAGTTGATGAGCTTCCTGCAGAATCAATTTAAAACTCAGATTCTTATAGAATCAATTTTGCAGGCGCAATCAAATGCACCATTAGACTAGAATGACCGTTTTTAACATCTTCCCCTTTTGAAAAAGTAGAATGCACTGCATATAGATTCGGATCTCCTTTTCAGCCCTGCGAGGTCACATAACTGAAACGACCATTCATTCAAAAAAAGGAAAAAAAAAAACTCTAATGGCTTCCACGTTATCTCTGAAGCTCTCAATCGGTGTTTCAACACTAAACAGTACCCTGTACTTCTCAGCTTTCTCTAAAAACGCCTGGTTTTAACCCTACATGGAAGCATCTATAAAAGTAAGCACAATGTATTATATATAATATATATTGCTTTCTTTTGTTGGGTCTTTTCAATACAAAAAAAAATAATTAAAAGTTCATATAAACGAAACCAACATGAATAACACAAACGGAGAAGCCAGTGGCAGTGCGCAGATTTGGAAGCTTGACAATAATCCGGAAATATTTCTTTTCATAATTTTTAGCAGGGCAGACTTGCAAACCTGGTTTGAATAGGGAAAGATTTTCTAAACTTCAATTATTAGACAAAAGCACTTTAGATTTGGCTGAGGATATGAAATACATATTTAATAGGACTGCAACTTGGTTGGGTTGAATTCGATTTTTATATGGGTTGGGTTGACCAAATCAGATTCGGGTTGGTCAATTCGGGTTGACTCACAAATCGGGTTAGATTCGAGTTGGCCTCACTCACAACCAACCCAACCCGAACCCGTAAACTAATAGTTAAAAAAAGATTATGACCGTTCATTTTGTAACTTCTAATATAGATATTCCAAATTTTAGGTAAGCCTAGCTAATCTTACGGGTTGGGTCGGGTTAATTTATTTAATTTACTCATCATGTTAGAAATTCGGGTTGGGTCGAGTTGGTTCAATTCGGGTTGAAAATCGGGTTGGGTCGGGTTAGTCCAATTCAGGTTAGATCGGATTGATTTATTTAATTTTGGATTGGTTCGGGTTGGTCCAATCCGGGTTACAAATCGGGTTGGATCGGGTTACGGTTGAGTAGTTTGAAATTTAAATTGTGTTCGGGTTAGGATCAACTTGAACCCAATCCACCCGAGTTACAACCCTAATATTTAACAATGCAGGACCACATTGCATTTAGCTCGGGTTGGGGGTGTTGGATAAAGATATAAAATAAATAACTGTTCTTGTATAAATATAAATATAATTAAAAAAATAGCTGAATAAATCCCATTCCGTTTTTGAAGGGACGAAGTTCCATCCATACCATTTTAAACCCCCAACCCCCCCCCCCCCCCCCCCCCCCCGTCTCATTCAATTCTTCTATTATATTTCTAGTATTAAAAATTACCTGTCATTAAAAAAAATTAAATTAACTAAATACAAAAAAGCACAATAACAAAATTTTACATTTATCCTAATTAAACACCCAAATCTTATCCAGGTCGGGAAAACAAAGACAGCGAAGCCCGTCCAAGTCACAGCAGGGGCATTTTAGGAAGAAAGTCATTCCATAAATGCCCCCAATAAAGGCAATAACAAGTACATCGAGACAAACCAAAACCCGAGAAGCGGAGATCACGTGCGAAGAGAACTTCCGTCGCGGTCCGTTCGAGAGAACCATTTCGATTCACTTATTTTATTTTTCCAATTTTTTTATTTTTTGGGTCCTCCAATGTCGAGGCGCCGTTACAGGAACCTCTGCTTCTCTTGATCGGCGTTTGAGAGAGAGAGAGAGTTAGAGGCGGAGATGGCGATGCCGAGGCGGCGCCACCACGACCACCGATGGCAGATCCCGGCCGTCAATGCGTACGCCGCCGCCGTAGCCTCGCTCGTCTTCGTTGCCTTCGTCGGCTCCTCCTTCTACTACTCCCTCACCCTCCCCGATCCCAACCGGACCGGCGGCGCCCTCCAACACATCGTCAACGGAAGAAAAGGCAGCGGCGGTGGCGGTGGCGGTGGTGATTCGTACAAGCCTCCTCGACTTGTACGGGCTTTCCTGACCTAAATCGTGGTTTTGGTCTTATTTACGATCTTGCCATTCTCAGCTTCTTCTTCGTCTTTTTTGCAGTTGAAAAACGCGCCGGATCAACAGAGCGAGTTCGAAAAGGCGGTGGCCTCCTACCAGTCCTTCAGTGTTCCGGTGTGAATCATTGTCCTTGTTCGATTTTGTGATTTGGATTGGTTCGGTTCGTTTTGGAATAGTTGATTTGAGAATTTTTTTTTTTAAGAATGGAGGAGGCAAATCTCTTCATAACTTATGGGGTTCGAAGATAGCGAAGAACTTCTATGGATGCAGCAATTCCAGTCATAAATTTTTGAGTGAGTATTTGTCCGATCTAATGCGGATTTCATATTTTGGACTTTTTTGAATGCTAGATTTTGGTTCTGTTTGATTTTTTGCATTAGCTATTGTCATCTTGTCAAGTTTCAATTGTGTTTGATTATTTGCTCGGTTTTTATTATGTGTGAATTACTGAATTATTCATATTGGCTTTTTAGTGAGCTAAAAATGGATTGTTTTTCTGTCAGCGGCTGGAAAAAACACTCACGCTAATAGATATTTGATGATTGCGACCAGTGGTGGTTTAAATCAACAGCGGACAGGAGTAAGGGGTCCTTCTTAGCAATTTATCTTCTTTGTTCTGTGATTTTTTTTCATAGCTTAACATGTTTGGATTCTCTATAAGATCAGGAACTTGTCAAAAAAAAAAAAAAATTTAGAATTGCATTTAATGAATGTAGATATTATTTCGAGCAGAAATTTATTAAATTTTTGAGAATGGCAGTTACTACTAGTGAGCCCAGGATATGGATCGATATATGTTTCCTAGGATTCTATTGAAAATGAAATACAAAATTGAAATTCTATTGAAAATGAAATACAAAATTGAATTTTTTTATTCTTTGATAGGTAATTGTTAGGACTTAGGACTCAAACCCATGACCTTTTGGTTACAAATTCTCTTGTCAACCACTAAGCACAAAATTGAAGATTTTAATACGTTCAAATCACTGATTGTGTACAGAACAGTAGGAAAACTACATTATCAGGTAATGTATTATAAATGTCGTCCCTAATTTCTACTCTGTACATGTGAGGGGATGTAAAGTGAATTTCTATAGTTGACCACTTGGAGTCTTTCACGCTCAATACACACAATTTCACCTCGTGAAAATTGTTGTATTGTGCTGTTTGGTTGCCAAGAATTCTTTTTACCCATCTTACCTGTATAATGTCATAATGCCATATTGATGAATTTTTGTAGTATCATCTTTCATGGAGATTGTTATCATATTGTGTTAACAATTGGAATTTGTATTTAAGATCTTTCCCCTATGTTGTGGTTGATGATCATGTTGCCCATAGAATTTTGATATCAGTAGTGATTCATGCATGGATTCTTGACATCTATAAATGTGATTGATAATAAGTTCTGTATAACTTGCATGATTTTTCCATGGTTGATCAAGTTCTGATTATTAATGGAACCATGCCTTGTGAAAGTTGATTTAGATCTCTACTTAATACTCTTCATCTTGGATTTTTACTCCTCTCAAGTTTCTACTAACTATATTATTATTTATGATGGTTAAGATTGTTTCCTTCAGTATTGATGAAGTTGATATTTTTTTAATATGATTTTCTGTAATTGTGTCTGATAACAAAATGTCCTTTTATCTTTGTAGATAACAGATGCTGTTGTTGTAGCTCGTATGTTAAATGCTACGCTTGTTGTTCCGAAATTGGATCAGAAATCTTTCTGGAAGGATGCTAGGTTTGTTACACATATGGTATACTTTTCTTATTTTCCATTGTATCAATAATATTTGACTTGAATCTTCAATGTTCGAGACAATTTATTTCATTTTTTGGATGGACATGTTGTGCAGTGACTTCTCCCAGATTTTTGACGTCAATTGGTTCATTTCATTTCTTTCAAAAGATGTCAAAATTGTGAAGGAGCTTCCGCAAGTGGGTGGGAAAGTTATCGGTCCATACACCATGCGTGTTCCAAGGAAATGTACTCAAAGATGTTACCAAAATCGCGTGTCACCTGTTCTGTCTAAAAAACATGTAAGTGTTAATATATATGGTTAGTGAATTATGATTATTGTGGGTAACCGCTGCACCATTATAGTAAAAAATGTAATTGAAATCTAATAGACAACATATTTTCTCACGTGATTGATTGTTTGTTCAGCGACATGTCACTTTCTTCTTCTTCTTTTAGGCATAATTTGAATCATTAGATTGGTATAATATATAGTTTACTTTGTTAGTAAATGTGTATAGACATTGATATCACATGATGTGAGAAAAATGACTCAGAGTTGGGAATTTAATAATCTGATATCACCTCGTGACCTGTGAATAACCTTTCATGCAAGGTATGTTCTACTAATCGTTTTTTTTTTTGTGTGTGTGTCAAACCTGGATGTCAAACCTCTGTGTGTGTCAAACCTGGATGTAAAAATTCTACCATTTTTAGTTTATGCACTGGAGGAAATTTTGAGTATGTCAAACCTGAATATGTCTAGTTTCTGCGTTACATGTTGATAGCTAATATGCTGCCTATGATGTGATGGTTAAGCTTTGCAGCATGTCTGTGTTTGTTGGGGTGTGGTCGCATGTTAAATTGATGATTAACTCATATATTGTGCCTGTGTTCTGCAGGATATATTTTTTTTCACTGAAGTGATTGTTAACTTTTGTAACTGTGAAGATGTCTCAATGCTGATTTCAGCTCATGATTTATAATTTATAAATTGAACTAATTTGGCATAGATGATGTCATTGAAATTATAACTCAGATATTTTTGTATATTACAGGTTGTCCGGCTGACAAAGTTTGATTATAGGCTAGCCAACAAGCTGGAGACAGATCTGCAAAAGCTTAGATGCAGAGTTAATTATCATGCTTTGAAGTTCACAACACCCATATTTGAGATGGGTGAAAAACTGATTTCGAGGATGCGGTCAAAAGGCAAGCATTTTATTGCCTTGCATCTTAGGTAGACTTCTGACTTCCATTATCCATTCCACTTTAGTTAATTAATTCTTCTTCGACTATTGGAAACAGTACATTTTCCATTACAAATATTTTTATAATTTATATAAAATTCAAGGAGTTCTCTATTATTCATGGCAGATTTGAACCTGACATGCTTGCATTTTCTGGGTGTTACTATGGTGGTGGGGACAAAGAAAGAAAAGAACTAGGGGCGATACGCAAGAGGTGGAAAACCTTGCATGTAAGACAATCGAGTTCTTAGAGAGTATACTGTATATATAATAGTCCCATAACCATGCTGGGATGCTTTTACAATTTTCTTGCAGACCAGTAACCCCGACAAGGAACGAAGGCATGGAAAATGCCCACTTTCTCCTGAAGAGGTTGGGCTTATGCTTAGAGCTCTGGGCTTCGGAAGTGATGTCTACCTTTATGTGGCATCTGGAGAAGTTTATGGAGGGGAGGAGACGCTGGCACCTCTCAAGGCACTCTTTCCCAATTTTTATTCAAAAGAAACCCTAGCCAGCAAGGGGGAGTTGGCTCCGTTCTCTTCTTTCTCTTCTCGCATGGCTGCTCTTGACTTCATAGTCTGTGATGGAAGCGATGTTTTTGTGACCAACAACAATGGCAACATGGCTAGAATGCTAGCTGGTAGAAGGTGCAGTTTCTTCTCTCTTTTGTGATTTTGTTTTGTTTGCAGAAATTTTATGTGCTCATTTGATCATATGAGCCACTTAAATGGGACCCCAGATTTGTCTCATCTGACATAAATGGCTAGTTTGGTAACTCTGATCCTGGTGGAGAAGCCCTCCTCCTTTGGGAATTTGATTCTATTCTAATAGATTCTGTGAAAAGAGGAATGAAGGGAATTTTGTCTGGGCTGCCCAGGAACGGTTACATGTATGAAAGATTCTAAATGCCATTTATCTGGGTGCTCCAGTAGGAGGATGAGAAGGATTACTAAACTGGCCCAAAATGTCATACCATGTAGGCGTAACAAATTGAACTTCTTAGAGCTCCTTGTAACGTGTCCCATGATCATGCAAATGTCTTTTTATTTGTGCCAGACTTTACATTTCATTTTAGTGGTTAAATTGTTCATGAAGATTCAAAAAAAAAAAGGAATACTGATTTCAGCCGGGCTTGTTTGTTTGACTCCAGGAGATATTTTGAACACAAGAGAACAATACGTCCGAATGCTAAAAAGCTATACTCTCTGTTCCTGAACCGAGCGAACATGACCTGGGATGCATTTTCTTCTAAGGTTAGAACTTATCAGAGAGGCTTCATGGGAGAGCCAATGGAGGTGAGACC
Source organism: Acorus calamus (assembly GCA_030737845.1). Lineage (NCBI taxonomy): Eukaryota > Viridiplantae > Streptophyta > Magnoliopsida > Acorales > Acoraceae > Acorus > Acorus calamus. Next base: position 32,167,314 of record CM060868.1, on the reverse strand, counting down.
GGGTAGAGGTGAATTTCATGAGAATCCATCGACTTGTATATGTGAAAGAACCCAGGCTAAGGCAACGCCGGATTCCACTTATCGAGGGAGGTATGTGGGCATTGAAAATACAAAGGTGAGAGAAAACAAAATCATTGATGAACCACCAGATGATGCTGATGATGAGTTGGATTTGACTGATGCGGATTATGTGGACTATGAGCTTATGGAGAAAGGACTTTCTAATGGAACAGAATCAGAAGACGATCCTTTTATCAAATCCGAAGAGCCCGAGTTGGAAGAAATCTTTTCAGACTAGTCCATATCCTCCCCAGGACAAAAGGTTTAGTTTTGTTAACCCATTCTTTCATGGTTTTATTTTTTTTTGGCTCCTTTATTGCTGTCCCTTTGAAAACCGAAAATTTTCCCCTCTGAAAGAACTATCATTGTACATATAAATCGTTGAGTGAACTGTACAGCAGATATTTATTCATCTGAATATTGAATCTGTGACCGAGATTTTCATTCTTTGTGGCTGCCATTTCATTGCGTTGAGACAAAAACATGAGAGCATCAGGTGTTGTATATGGATGGAATGTTTATCAAATGATGGATTCTGTTAACAGTGGTGAATTTTTTTATTTTTTTTATATGAAGCGCTTTGTAAGAAAGTAAGCTGGATTGGTTGTCTACTTTGGATTTTGTATTTGTTAGCTAGTATTTCTGCTGGTCATTTTAACTCTCTGGCTCTCTGCATGCACATGGTAAATCCGTTTTCTCCAGTTGCTGTCCATCAAGGAGATGAGACGGGATTCGGTCAGGCCCCGTTTCGATCAGTTCGGTCAGTACCGAACTGCACACGTTCAAATCGAACTGTACAACGTTCAAATCGAACTGCACAATAAATTGTTGATATATTTTTTACTCTCTTATTGGATAGTGATGATACTTAGGAATTCATATTTTCTCCAATAGTTGATTGAATCCAATAAGAAAGTAAAAAAATATACCCAACAATTTGTTGTGCAGTTCGATTTGAACGTGGTGCAGTTCGGTACTGACCGAACTGACCGTAGTCGAGCACTGACCGAATCCCATGGAAAGAACAGGCGTCCAAATTTAGGAAAATGTTAGGGTCATTCTTACGGTAAAAAACTTATACTACACATGTTTTTATTTTTTAAATAGTAAACATCATCTAATGAGGTATATGTTTAATTGGATTTTTAACGAGATAAATAGAATTATATTATAAGACTGTATTTTAAATTGTAAAAAAAAAATGTATTATAGGACTGTATGAAAAAAAACTGTGTACCGGCGACCCTAAATCTAAGCATTCATGTGAACTGTTCACTAATGCCAAAAGCTAAGGGTTGTTTGGTTCAGCGGATTGTTGTTTGATTCAGCGGATTGTTGATTTTGAGTGTTGATATTTTAAGTTAAAAACTGTTTACTTCGACGAGAAAAATAAATTCTTATTTATGATGCTTATAAAAAAGTATTTATGTCCTTTCTATGAATTTTTTTAATTGATATTTAATTCACCACTTTTTATAATATGGAAAGACAGGAAGCAAAATAGTGTTTTAACAATCAATAAATAAAATACTTTTTAAATAAATATCGAATTGTTTGCTTATTAAAAAAATATTTATTCATCAATAAATACTTATAATAAGCACTTAAAAAAACGCCCAAATAAGATACTTATTTAATCAATAAGTAAAATATTTTTTTAAAATAAACGTAAAACTGTTTACTTATTAAAAAATATTTATTCATTAATAATAAATATTTATAATAAGCAAACGCCCTAAGTTTCATTAATAGGTCCGATGGGCCACTAAAAAGAGCATATAAGCCATAAGGGTAGCTAAAATTTGCGTCCCATCTGCCCTGTGGTTGGCCTCTTTTTTGTTTTTGTTTTCATGTTGTCCTTTTCTTTATTTGCATGTTTTGTTTTAGATTTTTATTTCTCTTTATGAAATTGATTGGTGGCGCGTGTCTATCTCTTTAAAAAAAAATACATTACTTTTTCAGGAATAACTATATACAGGGAAATCTTTAGGCCTCATTTTATTGAGGTACCAATTAGGCAATTACAAGACCACTCTTTGGTTCCTTTCGCAGACCTATGATCCTGCTCATTAGCTTACAATTTAGATAAGGGTACGTCAAGTCCCACCAATGCCTTTTTTTACTCCACCAATCCGAAAAAGAAAAAAAAAATTGGTGTTTTTTCTATCCCCACCGATCTGGCTAGGTCGACCAAACTTGTTCATCAGTTTAAGTTTTCGACGACCGAACCGAATTTAGTCGAACATAATTTGTAATAAAATTTATAATTTTTTTTCTTGAAAACATAATCTCATGACGTGTATCCTCCTTAGATCATTCATGCCACTTCACGTCTGAGTTATAATGTAGAGAGAATTAATAATTGTTCTTAAATATAGAACGTAAGAACAATTTTTTTTATACAAATGACGGAAAATTTTTCAAAAGTCAAATATAAAATATGTCTGGATCAACTGGTATGTTTTTTTTTCAAACAAAGAATTTGCTTAACTAGGAATTCAAACGAAACTTAAAAATAATATATATTTGTCTAATAAGATATTTTTCTATAAAAAATTGAATTAATTAAAAGTATACCTACTTATATTTTTTTAGTCCCTTAGCCGTTATTTGGATAAAAAAACAAATATAAAATATGATGAATAAACCTAAAAAATTATTTGTTTATAAAGAATAAGTAAATATAGTTCTGAATCCTGTTCAACCTATTTCGGTCGCCCAAAACTTAAAATGACGACCAAGTTCAATCGTCCAAAATCTGAAATGGAATAGATAAATATAATTCTGAATCTTGTTCGATCTATTTCAGTTGCTCAAATCCTAAAATAGCGACCAAGTTCGGTCATCCAAAATCTTAAATGGAATAGGTAAATATAATTCTAAATCCTATTTGACCTATTTCGGTCGCCCAAAACCTAAAATGACGATCAAGTTCGGTCATCCAAAACCTAAAATGACAACCAAGTCCGGTCACCTGAATTGACAACTGATTTCGATTGACCTGAATTGGTGAGAACAACCGTTTTTTTTATTTTTTATTGGTGAGGCAAGTGAAACGTTTGATGGGGATAGACGTGCCCTTTAGATAAAGTATTTCCACGCACAAAAAACTCATATCCATGGAAGGTTGTCTCCTAATACCTCAAACAGATGTCTAAATAAAGCAATGCCAATAGAAAGAATGAAATAATAATTGAAGATGGAATGGATTTCTAGTGGCAGTAGTTTCAGCTACGAGATACATCTACAATATAAATATTGGAGTCCAATAGAAAATAATAATAATAATTACTGATTGCTAGAAACTTTTTCATTGTGAGGGAGGAGGTGAGTCTGGTTGGTCATCATCCGGTGGCGGCAAAAGAGATGGTGGTCCATCGTCATCTCTATCTCCACCTCCCGGCGGTGGGGATGAACCAAAATCAAGACTTGCATAGACGCCGGGCGGCCTCTCTTGGGGTTGTATTGACAGCAGCTGCGTCGAATTCCCCACAACGTCCGCCCATCCATAGTGTGGTTCAGCCCTTCAATCACAGTTTTTTTTAATAGCATCAGTTGGGTTTCAATAGAAAAAATTTAATGGGAAGTACGCAAGCTGAGTATGAATGAATGGAAGAAGTGCAACATAATGCACCAGAATGTGTAATAGAGTGACAACGTTGGTTAGATAAATTATGTCTTACTCGTAATATGTCTCTTCATCAACGACGATGTCCCAGCTTTCTCCTGTCGTGCTTTTACCATATTTGTGCACTTTCCTGTCATGAAACGTGTGCACATGTCAAACAGCAACATTCAAATGAATCTATCAACGCATACATGAACAAGAACAAGCATTTGAAGTATGTGTTAAGATGTGCAATTCCAAGACTAGAGCACAAATCTTGGTGTTCTGGTGATCATGGCTTAATACCATGTACCTATTGCAAGTGGTTTACAATCAAGAGGATTAATGAAAGGATAAAAAATGAATTCTTTTGTACTATTCCTTGATCAAGGTGGCGTAAAAACAATACATGTTCAATTTGGGATCGCTTTGCCCAAAAAGTGGCAGGCTTCATTGCAGGATGTGACATCTTAAATATTCACAAAATTGAAGGCCATTTAGAAAGTTGGCACAGTAGACTTACCCATTTCCAAAGTGCTCTTCTCCCCATGTTCTCGACCAACCTATAGCAAATAAAAACAAAGCGAAACTGCTAAATGAATAATATAATCGCTATAAGAGGCGTTTGTCTGGACACTTAAGCAATAAGAACGAAATATGTTATCTCACAAAATAAGAAATTATTTTATCACCATTATTTAAAAAACATTTTACCTGTACTTAGTTTTTTTTATTAACCATGCTGTTAAATAAGAGCTGCATATAATACATATAGGTAGCTAATTCTCTAATGCTCATCACTTGTTATGTTGAATAGCCATTGCACTATTGCCTAGAAGGAGAAAATAGTAGTGATCTAGGAAACTATGGCTACAAGCATAACTGTAGAATGAAATTAAATCACACCAGAAATTTAATGACATACGTTCGCTGGTGGTTGATACATGCCATGTCTCCCCTTGTCGAGAACCTATGCCAGCAAAGAATTTTTCCTCCCACTTGTCTCCCCATTTGGTACCTAATTCAGTCTCTGCCCATTTATCTGTCCTGAGAAGAGGGCAAAAGAATTTTAATTGCACAAGACAGAACAACAGAATAGGTTGTGCTAGATTGATCATAAAATCAGGGTAGTAAATCATATCATTGACAAGTCTATCATCATTGACTGCAGAACTTCAGTCTTAGCTCTAGCATTCATTTTTGGTAATTGCAGGTGGTTCATTGGTTGCTTAAGTGTTTTACACATTTGGGCCGCTTTTTGATATCGAGGAAGTTCTTGAAGTCATAGCAACAGGTTTTACTTGTCCTCTAATAATTTTCTATTTTCCTTAAACAGGTTTAGTAGTGATATATTATGAATAAAATTATCAGAATAACATAGCATTTATGCTAAAGAATCAGGCTCCTTTGTTCCAAGGAATAACATGATACAGAAAGAAACAAAAAACCATATTTGTAAAGACGGGACATAATCTCTTCTCCATTTAAGTAAATTGCAAAACCCACTTGTTTTATCTCAAGCTAAGTTTTTGAGTTTCGACACTGATTTGATGGAAAAAATGGCAGTGTTGAAATCAAAGTCCAACAAACACCACATAAGAGTATCATGAAGTATAAATATGAAGAGGGCGAGTATGAGAAAACCATTTAAGGACCGATCCTCTTCCATCATAGTGCTCTCCCCACTTCTCCCACCACGATTGTTCATTCAGTCTACCATACTTGTGTGCTCCCTTCTCAGTCCATCCTTTGGCATCATATTTTTCCCACCTGACAAGCATAGATGCAACAGAGTTTTGTATTTACATGTATATCAAAAAACGTGTGATAATAATTTAGAACAATGTAATGCACGTTGCACTTAGGGGTATTGGTAGCTCACCATTTTTCGTACCATCCAGCAGTCTCAGCACCTGACTTGGCTTGCTTCTGGGCACTCCTTTCTATCCTTGCAAGGTTACTGCATTTTAATAAAACAAGAAATGTATTTGAATTCTGCAAGAACCAACCAAAAGCACGTGATACACAGATTATTGTTATACCGTAATCGTGCTTGCACGATTCGGTTATTACTTTGTGACCTGCCTTTAGCAACAATGCCTACAGAGAAGAATCCTTAGCACAGTTGGATGCATAGTAACTTTCAGGGACAGTTAAACTTGTTGAAACATTGACATGGAAAATTTAATGGCCATGCCAACCAAGACTAGAGAAAACAACACAAATTTCTAGCACAGATAAGTGTGGTTTGGGGTCTCATCACAATGAACAACCTGGGTTCCATGGAGCAAATCTTCTCCATCATGGTGAAGATTCCCATGACTCAAAGAACTCCCAAAAGACTTCTTCATAGTTGCATTTTAGCCCTTATTATTTGTCAAAAACAATGTTATATGTTATTAAATTTTAAAATTAAGATCCACAATGTTCCTCTCAAATCTAAATACCCCCTTTATAAGGAACTTCTTCATGACCCACGAGATGGAATTCACCAATACCATGTCATCATGCAGCTGAATCCACATAACCTTGTAGTTTTCCTTTTCCCCAAGATAATATGGATATCTAGAATACATTACATATAGACTTCTTCTTCCTCGTTCAGGTCCACATAATAAGAAATTTGTGCTCAATGGTGTGGAGAACCTGATATGAGGCCAATACCTCATTATATGATTTGATGTAGCCAAATACACAAGTGCATGAAGATAAGTAAATGATAACTGTCAATTTATATAAAATGCTTCTGGTGCAAGGATAAACAAATATACAAGTGGATAATCACTCTCTCTCCTTTCTCTCTCTGTAACTGAAGTTGGAACTTTCTTGTATCAGAAGCTTTGTTCAATACAACAGCGAAGTGATCCTTCTCATCATTAAATATCAAAAGCAGGGTGAGAATATACACTTTCAACAAAACATATGATACCGTTAGCGATGATATTAAGAGCCGCTGCTTCAGTTCATATTCTACAATATGTACATGAGTCTGCTTAAAAGTATCATTAGACAAACACAAAATAAAGGGTAATTATAAATACACAATGCAACAATGGGGAAGAAATGATTTTGAATTAATATTGCAAGGGTTTAACTTTCATGGGCTGGACTGTGCATTATTTGTACCTTTCTCTTCAGATCTGATTTTGTTCTTTTTTTTTGTATTTTAATTTTGCTTTTCTGAATATCCTTTGTTTACTTTGTGTGTGTGGGTTGGTGGGTGGGTGGAAGGTTTGGTCCACATGATCATTAGCTAAAGAAATGTGACCCAGTATTTCTTTCAGTAAAATAATATTAATGCCCAATAAATAAATCATGTCATTTGATATGATATAGGACACACATGACAAATCAAAACAGGCCACAAAGCTGCCGTAAGATGCACAGAATGTGAAGCCATAGAGATCTATGAAGGCTACTGAAGTCATAGAGGTATGTCTGAAATGACAAGTTTCAGCATATTAATTCCGTGAGATGATGGATAGTTCATCTTTACTTCTTTTATTTGCTTGAAGAAAGGTGTTTTTTCTTTCATCTTGGCAACCTGCATATTTGAGTATATGAGCATTGCCTTTATCCATCAATATTCTGCCCATGGCAGACTTTTGGTCTGTTTGGAACTGTATGGAGGAGGAGAAAAGATCCCTATTAGATATTTTGTTGTGTGCTATACGATGTTTCAGTGTTTGCAGAGGACATAAGAATTTTCAGAGAGGAGACCCAAAATTTGTAGAGGGATAACCTTTGCTTCATTGTTTTTTTCTGTTTTTTTCTTTTAGTTTTCCTTTATGAAGATTGCACATCTTCCTTTTCTTGGATGTTTACTTCAATACAATTTAGACTAACAAAAACTGTTCCCACATTTTACAATGCACTCAAGACTACACATGCGACAAATATTTTCAACATTCAAAATGCTATGACTCAGCCATCCCTGATAACTTGCTCTATGTCAATGAAGTTATAGATTATATGAGGACACTCTAGGACATATGGGTTACGGTGACATACACAATCTTTCTAGCCATTAACATCATGTGAAAGTAGACTTAAACCTTCCATGAACCGGTCACACTTCAATTTTCTTCCCCTTCAATTCCTACATCATGAGAGCCAGTCATAAATGATGTTCCTGTTATCCTCTCTTTGATTCTGTACTTTGTTTATGGGTAAGATGACCTTGAAAACAAGACCTCTCTGAGATACTGCACTATCATCGTGAAAAACGAAGTATCCCAGATAATCCCAGATCCACAAGTTATTGAAATGAGATGTAAGCAATTTATGTGTTACTCCTGGGAAAAACGATATTGAAGGTCAAACATCCACTCAACAAGAATTCAAGCTCACTCAATCCCTCTCATGTCACGTCCCTCAATGGAATCATTATTTTTCATTGCAATATCACTCTCTTAAAAAGATTGTTAATCTTATGATTCTCGGTGTCACTGCTAAGCATCAGTGTTTGATTAGAGACTTGGTGTAAGTTTTGCAACAAGATGAATGTGGCTGATATAATTGGCCTCACAAAGTTGCAATTATTGAAAATTTCTTTGCTACTCTAGACATTCAATTTTTTTATTTTATTGTTTGAAAATTGGTCTCCCAGGGTTTGATCCCTAGACCTCCTTCATGGAGAGGGAGGGTGCTAGCCAACTTGCCCAACTTCACCGATGAATATAATAAAAATGGGAAAAGATTCTATATTCTTCATTTTATATAACTATTACTGTAGTTGAGAAATGAAGAATGCTGACTACATCACTGAATAACTTAAAAAGTACTTTGACCTAATTTTTAATTTTTTTTCCAAATACATATACAGTGCGATAAATACCTAAAAAGAGAACATTCCAGTATAACTTCTCCTCTTAAGAAAAATACTCCCAGTCAGTTTCATTCCTTTGACATTTGGAGTTCCATAATGTGGACTCATTTATGTGCTACTAAAAAGCTACAAACATATTTATCTAGCCTTTTCATATGGTTTCATCAGCTTATTCTAAATATTCAATGTATGCAAACATGTTCTGAGCTATTCCCATCTGGATCTTACCTCCATTCATCTTGATAAAGAACTTCCTGCCATGTTTCCCACCAGGAATCTCCTTCAGCATTTTTTCCAGATTTTTCTGCACCTAAGGAAATTGAAATCACAAAAATGAATAGAATAATATTAGAGAATTCTCAAGCAACATGTTTACACTAACAATGTTAGGAAAATACTGTATAAAAACAAGCAATGCTTCAACCAAATGAGAGTGACTAAAGCATAGGGATCAATGGTGATATGTAGATATGGGCAAAGTCACTGAATAATAAATATATATCCATCCTTTACTTTGCATAGAATATGGGAGAGGGTGGCCAGTGTTCAGTTGAATTACCAGAGCTAGCCAGCTATCAAAATTCACTTAAAAGGGAATGAATAAAAGACATCTAAAAAGTGCAGAATTTAAGAATACCATGATCTGAACAGACATTACAGACCAGATTAAGCATACAAATGATTAATTGACATAATCAAGACATGTTGCAGAATCTGAACATTTATTTAATTTCTGCCAACTTTCTTCGTCTTCTTTTAAATAAAAACACATTTATTTAATAAGATCAGAAATAGATCAATGCATTGTTCAACAGTTTCTCACAGATCACAGCATAGATGAAATGTCCCTACACGCCAGGTGTGTCTAAGCATGCCCATGTGCTAAGACAACCAAAAGGTAAAATATCATGATATTCAGATGCATTAGCATAATCAGCAGCACTTACTTTAGACAACCAACAATTACAAGATTTCACACTGGAAGGCATAGAAAGAATTATATGAATAGAAAACATCTGGCAACAGTTTAGAACATAGAACTCGATTAATTCACCTGCATAACCCAAAAAAATTGTGAAGTAGATACTGTACCTAGTTCTTTGTAACCAGTCCAGTCACTCTTCTCCCACCACTGCCAATGAGATCAAGAAATCCAATTACATACATCCTGATCAATAACTATGGCAGTTAATAGAGCATCAGCACAATTATAATAAATTGGAATCACCAACATGTCAATGAACAGATGCTTAAGGAGGATAGAAAGGTGATGTATGCAAATGAATATATATTTAAGAGTTCCAAGTTCTTCCTACAGGAAGTGCTTTCCAAAAAGAGAGGTTCACAGTCAGCATACACAAAATTGCAATATTACATCTAATATTCTGCCATACTCAATGTGACCAAATTGAGTAACAATCCAGACAAAACAAATGACACCCAGATCTAGCAACTATCTTAATGCATCCACTTTATTCTATGCAAGATGAATAAATTTAACATTAGCATCCAATAATGTTGTGAACCATTGGGTAGAGACGCATGAATTTTATCAGTTTATTATATGGAAAAGCTGAATTTTTTTTTTATCATAAAAGATATCTATAGGAGACTTGACATGGGACAAAACAAGTGGCAGCAGATGATTGAATGCAGAGATAATTGAAAATTAATTGTAACGTGAAAATAGGAAGAATACTCCGATTCGATGAAAAAGAAAAGACAGAAATAATTGTTATACGAGGTTATCAATAATTAAAAATTAAGGCATATCATAAACAGTGCCAATCATCAAAATAGAACTCTAATATATGAGCATAATCATTTGAACTGACGCTTCTGGATGACATAGAAAGCACATCATTCTATGTCGATACGCAATAAGAACTTTGGTGAAAATTACACGAGAATATAAAAGCAAGGTGATTTTGCAAGTAACTAATAGTCAGGTACCGTTTCTTTCCATTCAGAGGAACCATAATGACATTTGCCTCCCATCCTTGCCCAACGACACCTGTATCCGTTCTCTCCAAGGTCTTCCCCACTCTCATGGTACCAAGTACTACCATCTTCATTTATGCCCGATTCGCTGACACTTTCATTTAATAAGTTGATTCCCCAATCCTTCTCACTAGCAATCCCAGTGTCTACATGGAGTAAATAGAAAATAAAGCTACTAATCTTAATAGAAGATAGAACATAAAAATCAGAACTAGATACAAAGTTCACCAATCCTCTACATAAAAATATATTCAACAAAATTTTATATATCAACTGAGCTAGACATGTTACAGATATTGAGTTATAACAGCAACGGCATAATACCTCTTTTGGGTGGAGTATCACGGGATTGTGGAGCATTGTGTCTCGGGGTACAGCGAGGAGAGAATTTTTCTTGTTTGGAAACACCTTTTTGTCTGCGCCAATCATAAGCCAAATCATATAATCCGCAGAACATGCTGAAATATATAGAATGAGGGCAAGCTACATTTCTATGTTTCTAGCCACACGGACAAATGGTCGGAGGTTGCACTATAAATTCATTTTTCTAATATTTTGCTTAACACAGAACAACATGAGGAAAATCATAGTTACCTTGCATGAGGAAAATCAGGTTAAGGAAATACAACAAGGCATGGGATGAATTTAATTCGTTCGAGTATATCCTTTATTTTTGTAGATATATGTACTTCATTATACACTTTCAAAAAAAAATTTGTAAACATGTTAAGGATGAAGAAATGACTGTCCCTAACATTTTCCAAATAAAAAGGCAGGCAACATGCATTTATGTCTGAATTTATATAGTTTGATTTTGGTGAGTGACATCAGAACAGAGCATCGTAAGGCCAGCAAGTTTATGATCTCAGAAGTACAGGGCATCAGTTCTTTTTGCATCCAATATAATAATCTTCATTGTGTTAAACTAAACATTCTATTCTAAACAAAATATAATAGTTACACGTTTACACCCACTTCAAAAACTACCAAGCTTTATGACATAACAAATTCCATAGGCAAACCAATTCATAATCGAATGTTCAAACCTCTGGGGGAAAAAAACCTATTTTCACAGTGCAACTTCACTTTCCGTGCAATGCGAGGACAAAATTCAAACATTCGATATTCAATCAAACTAAAACCCATAAAAACCACCACATTACGTCAAGAAAAGCAAAACTCCACACATAGAGACAAGCGTGAGAGAAAGTTCAAAAAACACGAGATACCGTGGAGAAGAGAAGCGCAAGGTCGGCGGCAACGCCCGCATCCGAACCTCGCGAGGGGGCTCCTTCTTCCTCACCTCGATCCGCCACTCCTCCGGCTTCTTCTTCTCCGCGATCTTCCCCGCCTTCCCCCCTACAGGGAACTCCCGATCCGCGCAGCAGCACCGAACGCTGCCTCCTCCACCTCCTCCTCCGGAGAGCTTCCGGCGCCGGAGATCGAGCCCATTCGAGCGGAAGGAGGACCCGAGCCGCTCGATTCGGAGACCGACGGGAGACGGCGCGGTGGAAGCCAGACCTCTGGAGCTTCCGTACATTATGCTATCGAAATGCCATCAACGGAGACCACCAAAAGAAGGAAAAAAAAACCTAAAAATGAAGAGAAAGAACGATCGATGACTCCTCTTTGAGTTTCTGCGACTTTGAAGTCCAAAAACTATAAATAAAGGACTTGGAGGGGGTCAGGTCACGATCGAAGACGGAATCCGATGGAAATGCGAAAGTCTACCGTCGATTCGGTGGAACCCGAAGGGCTCGGAATTTAAACCACACACGTGAGTCGCGCGTGGGGCCCGCGCTGCCACCGAAGCCGGTCTGACACGTGGCGGATTATTGGCCATAAGTTCGGTGTTCCTCCGCGATTGTCGAGACACTGGCGGAATCTCGTCGGTTTATACGCGACGCTTACCGTGGATCGCGAGATTCTACTGTGATTTTCGTTTTCTTTTTTTCAAAATTACGAAAAATTGAATCATGTTTTCAAAATAATATGTAGATCAGTAGATGTTTGGAAGGACTTCTTAATTACCATGATCACCTGTTTTTTAAACTGATAAGAACATATACTACACTTGATCCTAGCCAAATGGCCGAGAAAGGTATGGTGTGCTCAGATTCTGAAGTACTGATTAGTTTACTACAGGGGTGTATGGAAGGTCCACCAACATTGCAGCATGTGATCCTATAACATATAGAATTATTTTTTATAAAATGGATATGGAGCAGGTTCGGGCAGCCGAAGCTCTTGTGAAGCACGCGAGGTGGAAGCAGGATCATAGGCTGTCTAATGCACCATCTGATGATATTATAAGAAACATTTTGAATCCGTATATATATAGTATACATACATGTATAGCGGATGTGGCAACTTCTATCTAACCTGTTGTAAATAGAATGTAATCTTTTATAATGCATGAATGATATGCCCAGTGTGACCCTTTTATTCCAAATAAAATAAAATAAATAAATAAATAAATGATCACATGTTTTTTAAAGAATTTGAATGTTCTTATGACCCATTTAGGTAGAACTGATTTTTGGAATCTCAATTTTATAAATAAATTTTTATTTTTAATTAATATGTCATCAATTGCATAATATTATTTGTTAACTCCAACAATTACAAAAGAAAAAATTTCAATTATTATATTATTCATTCTAAACTATTATTCTATTTTAACTCATTTTACTTACCCTCGTTTTGTGTGATTGTGAAAATATATTATTCACTGTTCAGGGACCTTTACATATTCCAAGAAATCTCAGGGTCTATGTGGGTATTTGCAACTACACGTCTGATAGTGATGACGTGGCTAAAAGACACAGGAATCGCTTTAGTTCGAAAAGAGTGAATCCGGGCCCCACGAGGATCACAAAAAAATGCACGGCTGTGATTCGGAGGTACCTCGCTGAGTCACGTCCGAGTCGTCGTGCCACGTGTCGGATGCTGGTGGTCTGTACTCGGACAGACAACGACGTGAGAACGAGCGGGGTTCGAGAGATGTGGATAAACCATGGTGGGTGACGTGGCGCGAGATTCTGCCACGTCAGCACACCTGAAAGTCTCGTTCGACGTGTGGACGTGAAGTCTCTGGGTGGTGTTTTTTTGGCGCCAGTGAATTTGAATTGGGTTATTCTTTTTATAATTCTGAGTGGATAAGGTTAATTATGTCCTATTCAGAAGTCATTACTAAGTTAACATTATCTTATCTTTTCTTTAGATGTAAAGGTGACTGATGTTAAGGTGAATTGGACTTTTAGTTCACTTTTTTGGTTAAACCATCCAAGTCACATGTGAGACAAGGTTGAAATCCACTATCCCACTTAGGTTTGAATGGCCAATAAGGGATATCATAAAAAGTTGTTGGACTACCTTAAAAAAGAGAAGTCAATAAACTTATAGACTCCTGAATTTTTAGCATATGAAATATAATGGATAAGTTCTTATAAAATCTATTTTTGAAGAACGGGGGAGAGAGAGAGATAAGTAAAAGATTTAAATAAAGATCTTCAACATAAGTAATATAATAAACAAAAATTTAGCATTTTTTTTATTGTCCTAGAATAATGGACCCTTTCCTATGCAGCGTATCAAGTGACATAGGCTGTACGGAGATTTCATATATATTTGTTTACTTTAATAAAACTTGATTAAGATCAAATTTTTGAATTACATATTTATGTCTTCTTACTCACTTTGCAGGCTGTTGTGAACTTCATCCGGCGACATATTGACTATTTTATACGTAATTAATGCCTGTAGTGGTATACAAAAAAAAATAGCATTATTTTTGTATTGTTGTAGAATAAGAACGTTTTCGAATGCAGCGTATCAAGTGAGTCCGGATTCAATCAGATATGAATACTATTAATACCATTAGTATCGAACTGTACAATTTATAAATTGAACTACACAACTCATGAATCGAACTGTACAGTCAATTGTTTCGTATATGCGTCACTCTTCTATTAAATTCCGTTATGACTTGGTTTGATCAGTATTATCAGTATCCAATAAAAGAGTGGCACGTGTACCAAATAATTGGTTGTACATTTCAATTCATAGGTTACATAATTCGTTTCATAAGCTATTGAGTAGGATAATTTCCCCTCACAGTTAAATTTATGATTTTTTGGGATTAGAACTTCAAAAGGGATTTGGATAATGGATTTTTAGTAGTAGGATAATGCGGGAATGAGATTTTTTGGTGAAAAGGGAGAGATTGAGTCTGGCTGTCACAAATGACTGAATTGTCACCGTGACTGTTCTTGATTGCCTTGAATGAGGAATCTCGAATCTGATGCCGTAAGAGTGCTGTTACGCGACTTCTTTATAGGTTGCCTACGTACCCCTGGGAGATTAAGTCTCACATAGTTCAGTTGGTTACATTGTAACCGTTTTGCCACTAAGAGATAATGAGCTATTTTTTAGGAAAACGTCTCCCACAATTACTGTCCACATCGTCTTTAATTACCAACGTTTTGATGATAATGGACAATAAGTACCACCGTGACGGTTACAGACGTTTGAGGGCAATAAGTACCACCGTAATGCTATTTCACAAATTACATGTTCTGAAATTTTCAACTTATTGTATGCGAGTGGGTGTTCCGTAGAAAAATATACATTTTTTTTAAATATATAAATATTATATCTGGACCAGACAATCCTTGAAATCATGCAGGTTTTAATTGCTTAATCATAATTTTTCGTAGAGGTTTTTTTTTAATTAATATCACTACAGGCATTAATTACGTATGAAATAGTCCATATGTCGCCAGATGAAATTGGCAACAACCTGCAAAGTGGGTCAGAATACATAAATTTGTTATCCAAAAATTGATCCTAATCAAGTTTTATTAAAGCATATAATAATATATGAGATAAAATCTCACTGCAACTCACTTGATACGAGTCTGGATCCAGTCAGGGTTGGATACCATAAGTATCAAACTACATAGCTGTAGTGGTAAAAATCTACACTAGGACACGTATCGTGTAAAAGCGATATGTGGGTCATTTGGTGTAAGGCCCATCAGGCGCGTTTCCCGACCCACGAAACGCGACGTCATCTTGAGTGCTAACACGACTAGACTTAAGGATTTAGTCGGGCGGTCATATCTTGGAAAGAAATAACATCTCGAGTAATCTAAGACACGACCAGGCGACAGATCTGGTCAGGCGATCTTATTACTCAAGTGCGAGTAATCTAAGGCACGACCAGACGACAGATCTGGTCGATCGACCTTATTATTCAAGCACGGGTAGTCTAAGGCGCGACCAGACGACAAGTCTGGTCCGACAACCTTACTTCTCGGGAAAGCATGCGGATGAGCAAGCGCACGAACAGACGTGGAAACGGTCAGTTTGGAAGAACTGTAATGAGAATCAGATGTCGAGCAGCATTTGGATTTGTTGTGAGCTATGCCAAAAGACAGTTGAAATATCATGGAACTTTTGGAAAAATTAAACTTCATTATATAATTTACACATAATTTCTAAACTAAGTAACGTAGGAAAAGTGAAGGAAAATAAAAAAATTTGAGTAAAAGAAACTGACGCGGAAAAGACATCATTTTTTCTTTGAACAATTTATATATTGTTTGTGTCTGTAATGAAAAATAATAGAAAATATAAACAATTGTTTGTGCCCAAGGGCGGAGCCAAGGCCCCCCAAAGGCCCAAGCCATGCATGGGTGGATGTTTTGTTTTTCTATTTATTTGTTTCAAAGGGGAAGGGTCGCTGAAATAAACGTGTAATGGAATGAAGTGGAATATTAGGTGAATGTTTGGTGTTGAAAGTTATTTATTTGATCAATACGGTTCACAATCTCATTTAGTCGTTTACATCTCACATTTTTTTAAATATATACTTAGTTAATGGATAATGTTACACATAGTTCTTTTTTTAATTCAATTCTAGTCTATATGTGTTTGGAATTTTTAAAAAATAATATACATTATCTAATGGGGTACATGTCTTTATAAAAACTAAAATATATACTTTAATTAATTATATTTATACATTTATAGAAAATATGAAAATTTTCTATTAAAATATATATCTCGTTAATGTGAATATATGCTCTTTTGATTTTCTATCGATGCATATGGGAGTGGAATGTGGGAAGGAAATTAAACTGTGTAATAATACTCTTAGCTAATTAAGTAATTATGCTCATAATAATTAAGTACATACTCGTATAAATTATATACACATTTTAATTATATTTTTCGATCTCTGCCTCTTGGTTTTGGTGGTTGAAGTATCATAGTTTTTTTTATTTTTTTAATGTTTTTTTATTTTATTTTTTCATGAACGCTTATTTGAATCTCTTGGATTTTTTTTGGAAGTTAATTTTTAACATGCTATCAATTATTTCTTTCATATTTTTTCAGTTTTTGTGATGATAAATAATGCGATTTCAATTTTTTAAAAAAAATTACAAATAAAATTTTCAAATTTTATAAATATTGAAAAAGTATTAAAAAATAACTTTCTTTTTAAAATTGCCAATTACTACAAAGACTCGGTTTTTATTTGTCAATTTTAATTATCTTGAATCATCATATAATTATATTATTTTAAAAATATACATTTTTTACTCTAAGTCTATTGGTCTTCCGCTCCGGCCCCCCCTTACTCTAATTCCTAGCTCTACCCTGTGATAGAAAATGACAGAAAATAAAAATTGTTGTTTGTACCAATGATAGATAATAAAAAAAACATTTTTTTATTATCATACAAAGTAATAGAAAATGACAAAATTTAATATATATTACAGCTAATTTAAATATAATATAAAAGTAACATAAACTTACTTGTTAAATATTTTGAAATAAATAATGTTTTAGTTCATGACCAGCCCTTTGTTCTATTGATCCGCCCCTGCAAATTAAAAAAAAAATTCTTTGGTTAATAATCAAAGTATCGCAACCTTTTAAGAGCATCTCCAACCATGCTCCACCAATGTCTCTTTCATTTGGTGGAGCATGACACATATACTTAATTAAGGAGTCTTGATTAATATGTCTACTCCAACCAGAATCTCTAAATGACTCTTACAAAGTTACAATAAAATTTTATTAATATTTTTTAAAATTCAAATTAATTATATTTAAAACTTAATGTTGAAGCATGTGGAACCTACCATATGAGAGAAAATATTATTATATTGAATATTATATTTTTAAGGGTACAGTAATCATTAATTATATTTGAATTTAAATTAATTAATTAATTTTATGTGTGACCCACTATTTGAGAGTGAATATATTTTTACTTTTTTTCATGTGACCCCTATGCCTCCCCTATTCGTTGAGCTTTCAAGCCCCTCCATTCCAGGCGATTTGTTGAGTGTTGAGGAGCTCCTTGGAGATGTTTTTTTTCTCCTCCACTCCTCTAATTTGTTTGAAAGAACCAACAAAAAAAAAAAAAAAAAGCCCTTAGGCTCTAATGTTTTACTATCCTGTTCATTCACCCTTTTTTTATTACTTTCATTAGGCTTTCAATTCACGGAAACAAAAACACACAAACACACGTACTGATCGTCCCAGATACAAGATTTAAATTTAGATTTTGTAAAAAAAACCTATCTCAATCTATGCAAGAATAAAATCCTCACAAAAAATCTAGATCCATCCAATAAATAAAAAAGTCTAGATTAATGTTCATTGGATTATTATTGTTGGTGTGACGAGATTGTGATTTTCTCAATTTCTTTCACTTTCCTTTATTTTCATTCCTCTAGGGTGAGGAAAATTTTCTCAATCCTAATAAGACCCCCCAAAAAAAAAGTGAAGAAAAATTCTTTCCCTCTGTTTATTTGACACAAACACCAGGGTTTTAGATAGTTAAAGAGAAAAATTTTACTTTCCATCACTTTCAATGTGACACAAACACACCTTAAGGGCTAATTTGACAAGAGTTAAGGTTTTAAGGACAAGTTATCCTAATTTTAGAGGATAAAAAATCCATCAATTTTGTTCTTATTTACATTTGTCAAAATTGGGATAAAAAGTAAGAATAAATGTTATCCCAGACTTTAGGTGGAACAAAATATCTTCATTTTCATTTCAAAACTAGGACAATTGTACTCAGTTTATCCCAATTATATTTTATACCATATGAGATTAAGCTATTTCCCACTCACTTATTCCCATATTTACCCCTTATCCCAACACTTCTCCTCTTACCAAACTAGTTATAAGGCTTAGTTTGGTATGGGGACAATGGACTGGAATAAGGAACAAATAGGGTTAAATCATTTGTTATCCCATATGACATAAAAATGGGGATAAAAGATAGACAATTGTCTACATTTTGAAATAAAAAATGGGGATAGTTTGTTCTAAGTAAAAGGTGGAACGGACTTTGTCTCAATTTTTTATCCCTATTTTGTAAAATTGAAATAACATTTATGACTACCCTTCCAAAAAAAAACCTAAAACAAAAAAAAAAGAATGTGTTCCACCGAACAATATTAATACCTCATTAATAGAGGAATGATAGATTTGATATTTAAAAAAAAAATTAAAGTTATCACATATTTGATCTAAATGTAAGATTGGGGATAAAAACGCAAAAAAATGAGGATAATAAAAACCATTACCAAATGCAAATATGAATAAAAATAATAATTTTTTTATCCTCATAAATTAGGTTAACTTATCCTAAAATTTTATCCATTTACCAAACTAGGCCTAAGAGACCAAAATAAATTCAAAACAGTTTATTTGTTGAATAGATTGTAATACGAGGGTTTTTGAAAATATTCACACATTGAAAGTAAGAAAATAATTTTTCACCTTATACACACATTGAAAGTAAGAAAATAAATTTTCACCTTATATAATGGTCCACTCATAAAGTGATGTTTAGAAAAGACAAAAGGAAAATGATGCACACACGCTTACATGTGTGAGCGCGTATCTTCCTCTTAGTCTGCACCCTTTCATAAACTCTCCAACATACACCATTTTGCCAACAACTGAGGCAACCCTTTAAGTCGTTTAAAAGATTTATTATAAGTTAACACAATTTATGGTGTATTGGAAAATCTTGTTTTTGTTGTTTCCTGCAAGTGTTTATTCTAGACCCTTCAAGGAAAACGATTCATCACGCCTCAAATCTCCAATCTTCTTATGTGTCCCCTAAATTTATTTCACAGCATGTCCAACAACATCATCACACCAGCGATCATCAGATTTAGGCAACATTAAATTTACACATGGAAAACATGCAAAATTGAAAAATGTCATGCATTGAAAAGGGTTCATGCTGAGAAACCAATGCGCGTGTCCAGAAAGCTCTCTGATGGGAAACTCTGGCATTCTAAGATCCCTATACCAGATTCGTCCTCTGCAGTTACCTGTGAAGCTTGTCACAAAAGCAACATAGGGAATATATCATCATCAAACATACGGAATTGCCTCAATTATAAACAGGGAGGAAATTGATCCCCAAGTACTCGAAACATGAATGTTTATTAAATAACCAACCTTGGTGAAGTTTATTAAGAAACTAATTTTAGACTATCAAGGAACAAGAGAAAAATGATTAATGAATTATGGAAAAAATCATAAACCAAATTGAAAAGCATAAGGGTGTAGAAAATGATTTGAACAGTACCTTCTTCAGGATGAGTATTATTCCAATAAGTCATTAGAGTACTAGACTAAATTGTAGACTGTGTCCAATAGAAACGCCGGAACATTTATAAACCAATTCAGCGACAATGAAAGATGATTCAATCTTCTTTCTCGGATGTTTTCCCATTGCTCATCTTCGTGCTTATAAGAACGTGAAACTATAGAATTTAAAATCTTCATCTGAATCTTAACACATTGGGTTTTATTCACTTGTGGGGTACTTGTGCAATCTGCAAAAGTATGAGTTAAAATTGAATGGCCGTATGATAGCACACCAATTTTTTTCATTTATTAATGAGCTCATATAAATAAATTTGATCCCCTCTCCAATCAAATTATATGAGAAATTTGAAAGCATGAAAATTGTGTACTCACAAGAATGTGCTGTTTCTTTGGGTTGTATTCAACATGCTCAATTGAATTTGTTTTCCTGAAAGAGACATGAAACATGCATTATCGTCTTTGACACCATAATTCACAGAAAAAGAGCTGGCATGAAACTAAAGACTTGAACAAACTATCAAATAGTTTTACTTAATATCTGGACTATCAGATAGTTGTGAGCCTACAAAGTCGTAAGTATTCAGTAAACTAGGAGCAAATTGTGGGCATAAAAACATAGGGAATCAAATTATTTCCATTTTCCAACTTAGTTTGTTTTATGTCCTATTAGTGCAAGTATTGGTATAGAGAACATCGAGGAGAGACTTGCTTACATAAAAATGCATGCTGAACTTTACCTTTAACAGCAGAAACAAGATTTCAGAAGTGTGTTGGCATCATTGTTGTACTTGCAAAAAAACACATAATAGCTATGCGGTTATGTATCATTTTGGAATTGGTTCGGTCGTATGGTAATTTGGGCATGAGCGCTGATACACACAGTTCGTTTTACAGCCTGTTTTGCAGCCCGTTATATTATGATAAGGTAGTATATACTACATTATCATAGCATATACGTCCTATCATAGTATATAACTTTAATTTTTTTTTTCATTCTGAAAAAAAATACACTAATGTATCTTAATATATATTTCATTTCATACAATAGTATACACTTTAAAAGGTGAGTGTATGATTTAAAAAAATCATGGACTGTAAAATGGATTGCAATTGGGGCTACTAGTGTATCTTTTTGCTTTGGGCATATATGTGGTCTCGGCCCGCATATATTCCAAACGAGCCCACGTTAACAAGACAAATATAACCCAAAACCAGAAATCAATATCGCGGGCTATCACGGGTCAGAGAAGGTGATACCGGAGGGGGGAAGGGGTGAGGGTATCAGCTCTGGACCCAGCAAAAACTGTGTGATCCATCTTGAAAGCGCACAACGTGGCAAGATTGTGATCGGATTTTTCAATCATGGAAAAGCTCACCCAACAACGTCATCAACAACATCTACCAGAGCCTCCCTTCTCGAGCCAAGTCCATGGTGTCGTCCACGTCGCTCCGTTCCCCTCCTCCGCCCCCTCTTCAGCCCCCATTCCGCGCCAACGCGTTTCCTCCGCCGCGCGTCCTCCTCCCTCTCATGGCGGAACGCTTTAGTCCCTGCTCGGGACATGGTCTTCCCTTCTCGCTCTTCCACTCGAGGCAAGTCTGTAGGGCTTGAAAGGGGTCTGTTTGAGGTTTTTCTTCAAATGGGTTTAGTGTAATTGATGTGGGTTTTGTGCATCTCGGTCTCAGGTGATTTGGGTTCATCTGTAAGTCACAGAGTACTCTAAACTTTCCCGAATGTTGAAACAGTTTGGGTGATTTGATACCTTCCGTGTCTATCGGCCAAACATAATTCTGCTCGTTGTTAAGTATCTCCAAAATCCAGATATCTATTTAGTTTGAATGATTTTTAGAAACTAATACTAATTGTTGTGGTCGTCTTCACACCCAACATAGAAGTTTCTGCACGTAATTTCATGCTAATGACAAAATAGATTTAGAAAATAAATTATTATTTGTTGTTTAATGCCTTTAGAATCCAGATATTCATTTAGTTTCGATGACTTATTATATTCTTCAAAATTTGAAAAGCTAATCGTAGGTAATTGTTGTGGTTGCCTTCACACTCAACATAGAAGTTTCTGCGTGTAGCAACGACAAAATACATAGAAGTCTCCTTGTTTTTAATGTACTTAACCATATAATTTACAAATGTACATGTGCAATAACGAATGGAACGCTTGCCGAACATCGTACATAAACTTTGTGACTATGATTTTTTTTTCTTTGAAGAATGACTTTGTGACTATGATCTGCATTGCGTTATTTATGGTGTATTCATGATTTACAATGCAGAAATCGAGCACAAACATGTTCCTTGTGATGCGGTTCTTTCAGCATATATATTTCTTGAATGATACTACAAAAATAATGCATCCAAACCAACCCCATGAATGATGAAGTGAATTATTTTGGGTTCCTGAGAAGATCCTTTTATTCTCTTAGGTAGACATAGCACGATGTTGCGAGTGACATGCAATGCACAGACGGTATCTGCAACTAATTTGGCGCCAGGGACGCCAGTTAGGCCAACAAGCATATTGGTCGTCGGAGCTACAGGAACTCTAGGCCGGCAGGTTGTTAGGAGGGCTTTGGATGAGGGTTATGATGTTCGGTGCCTCGTGAGGCCTCGTCCAGCTCCCGCTGATTTCCTTCGTGATTGGGGAGCAACAGTTGTTAATGTAAGCTTAAAACACATGTTTTGTGAAGATTTTTTATAATCATGCTTAATTTAATGGTCAATTTTTCTTAATGTGTTTATTCAACAAATTAAAATGCGCCAGCTTGATTGATTTCTGTGTCACATATGCTGTTTTATTATGAAAATATGTTTGGTGATCTTTGGATTTTGCATACACAAGAGGAAGATTTAATTGTGGATGTGAAAACCATAGACCATTGCCTTCTATCTGTTCTGCAATTCAAAATGTGATGTATATTAGCTATTTGAATTTAATTTGGCAGGGTGACTTAAGCAAACCAGAGACTATACCCGCAACACTGGTTGGCGTCCATACAATAATTGACTGCGCGACCGGGCGACCAGAAGAGCCTATCAGAAAGGTAAAATTTTCGTAGTCTTCCCATTCATGTTTTAGGCGGACATTATTGATTTCATTCATGAAAAACAAGCTTTAAACAGACAAAAACAGGCCTTAGATATGGAATGTTAGAAATGTTGAACCTTTTTGTTGTTTGTGGGTTGATCCTAATATGTTGGCTAGATGGTGGATTGTTCTCTAGGAAAACCATTTTTCTATTTTTTTTACCCCAACTCTTTATTTGTTACAAAACAAGTGCAGGCAGGAAAAATTAACACATGCTTATAAGAGTACTTTGTTCATGAACATGCTATTTTTTGAGATGACCATTTCTATGTTTCTATGCTTTTCATAAGCTTCATGAGCATCTGATTAGCATGTCATTCATGTTTGTGATTTAAACTTTGTCCCATAATGAACACATATTTAGTATGTTTTCTACTAAAATGTATCTACCGTAATTTAACAATTTATATAAAATTGTCATCCATGATAAGTGGAGCTTATGGGATACCTCTGATAGCAAAAAAATAGTGGGGGAGCTTATGGTGAAATGGATTTGTCTTGATTGATGTATTCTATTTAGGTAGACTGGGAAGGAAAGGTTGCACTCATACAATGTGCAAAGGCAATGGGAATTCAAAAGTATGTCTTCTTCTCCATCCACAACTGTGATCAACATCCGGAAGTTCCTCTGATGGAAATAAAGCACTGTACAGAGAAGTACCTTCAGGACTCAGGACTAACCTACGTCATAATTCGCTTATGTGGGTTCATGCAGGTACTCATTGTAGTTGTGAACTTGGATGTCTTTTTTGTTAATTTGTTTGCCTGAAACTGCTTATTTCGAGGAATAATATCATTTGTAGGCTTATTTTAAATATCTTAGTTGACGAAGGTTTCTTTAGGACAAAACAAATTAGATGAATCCTGTACTTAAGCACTAAGCCTATCCCTCAAAATGATAATATTGAGGATTTAAGAATCCTCTGATCTCGGCTGCAGAACTGGAAAATTCCCACTGAATGGTGACACTAAATATGCATATCTTCTTGTTTTTGATTCTCAGATTATTTTTGTTCGGCTTAGATTTCTCAGTATTATGTGTTATTTCTTGTGTTATCTTTGTCACTCTTTTTTGTCATTTTGGTACAAATGCATAATGCCGGAATTGTCACAGGGCCTAATTGGGCAGTATGCAGTGCCAATACTAGAAGAAAAATCTGTGTGGGGGACTGATGCACCAACTCGTATAGCTTACATGGACACCCAGGTCATGATTTGTTGTTTAGTTAAATTCATTATTAGTTTCTAAGCTTAAGTATCGTCATATATTTTTTCATCACATGCAACTTACCATATGCCCCTCTTCTTTTTCTTTCCAGGATGTAGCTCGACTGACATTTATAGCCATTCGCAATGAGAAAATCAATAAGAAACTTTTGATATTTGCAGGACCTCGTGCATGGACCACCCAAGAGGTAAGAAAAGATATCTTAATGAGTTAATAATGCTGTGGACTTGCAAAGTCCATGTCAATGTTACTATTTGAGCAAACCAAAAGAAAAACTTCAAAAATTCCACAACTTGAAGGCAATCATCTTGTTTTTAAATTAACAGATGATGAGTTTCTGGGTGAAGTATTCTTTATGTTGGCATTAAATGTTGGTACATGTACCATCAACTAATTTTGGTGCATCAGTTTGTATCCAGTCTTGGATCCCCAATGAATAAATCATGTACTCTTTTTGTTAATGATAATTATAATGTTTATTTTTTGTTATTGTAGGTGATAACTTTATGTGAGAGACTAGCAGGACAAGATGCGAACGTGACAACTGTCCCCGTATCAGTTTTGAAATTCACTCGTCAGCTAACTCGGTTTTTTCAGTGGACAAATGATGTTGCTGATAGATTGGCATTTTCAGAGGTGATCACAATTCTCTTGTTTCTATTCAAATTTGGTTTTTGGCTATAATTTCTACTTAGCAATTAAACAACAATGCAAGAATTAACTTACACGTAGTTACTCAATGTCTACTGAATCACCAAATACTTCAGCTGGCCAATATTTCTCTGTCATTCATGATAGTTAAAATCATTATGTTAAGACAAAACAATACATCCTGGACATCTCTTGACATACTTCTCTGCAAAATTGAATATATGATGCTCTCCGTTTGCAAATGAATGTGTTTATGCTTCTCTAAATTAACAACTGTTCTTTGGCTTGTTTTGATATTTTTTTTCATGTTTTGATAATTCTGAAGTGGGTACTTATAATTCCAGGTCCTGTCAAGTGATGCGGTTTTCTCAGCTCCCATGACAGAGACGTATAATCTACTTGGGGTGGATCAGAAGGACATAGTCTCACTGGAGAAGTACTTGCAGGACTACTTCACCAACATATTGAAGAAGCTGAAGGATCTGAAAGCACAGTCCAAGCAGACTGACATCTATTTCTGAAGAGCCCTTCTGTTTGCGTTGTAAAATCGCACAGAATTATTTTGGAAATCATGTAAAGTTTATGTTTCCATATTTTTCAAGGAGTGAAATTCCAATGCTATTCTTTATTGAGTTCAGTTCACCGTTTGAAGAATCACTGATCTGGTTAAAAAAAGTAGGGAAAATTAATTACATGTTTTTTTAGGTCTTTAAGGAGGTGAAAAATTATTTTTAAGTCTCTCCAGCTATAAGCTTTTCAAAAAATACAAAAAATGCCCCCCCCTCACACTTATATTAGTACATTGACATTGTTAAGTATATCTAATATATTGTTAACACTCCTTAGCACTTTGTTAACTTTCGTATAAAATATCCCCGTTCAATTATTTCAGTACACCCACCGTATATACTCTTAATACATTATTAAATATTTTTAATACGCTGTTAACACTCCTCAGTACATTGTTAACTTTTACATAATTGATCGAAGGTATTTTTGACATTTTTGAACATCTGACTGGAAGGATCTAAAGATAATTTTTTGATGCCTTAAAGATCTAAAAAAATTAAAAAATTTCAGGGATCTAAAATAATAGTTCGAATTTTGTTATTCCACCCAATTTAATAAGAACTCATGTGTCAAACCAATTATCAATTAATCACCTCTTATAAATTAAAGAACCCATAGGTTAAACCATTTTCATAAATTTATAAATTCTTATCTACATCTTATTTATATTTTATCATCAACTTATCTATGATCTACCGAATAACAAAACCTTTATTATTTCATTTTCCAGCAAGAATAATAACACATCCAAATGAAAAATTATTTATTTCATTAGTATATTTATCTACTATTAGGACAGGCATGAACCCCATAATAATGTCTCTATCCCAACAACACTCCAGAAAAAAAAAATCATCAAATGACATCCTAAAAGTGAATGATATCGCACTTAAGATACAGCAATTAGAGAATTAAATTATTCTTAAATTCACAACTATTTTAATATAAATAAAAATAAATTATTTAAAAAAAACATAATAATAAATTATTTATTATTTAAATAAAATATAAATAATGTGTAAATAATAATTTATAAAAGATAAAAAAAATTAAAGACACAAGATTTAACAATATTCCAGGATTAATTATAATCCATATTCTATGTTATCCCCGTTGATGCTAACATATAAATTCTCATTTATTTTAATTCTACACATTCATTTGATACTATTCTGATTAATTCTCACTCATTGTCGCCCTATTTTCAAACCAAAAAATCTGCAATCAAAGACTCTTTATATGTACTTAGTTGATAAGAGGATGCAAAGGCCAAAACAACACCAACCCGAACTTAAAAAGAGTACTAAAATTACATGCCATTTACGATTTATTTTTATTTAAAAAAGCCCAGGTGAGAGAGCTCGATCGAGACAAGCAGATGAGGAGCCGCGGCGACTACTGAATGTAAGACTGGCCGGTAATGTCCAAATCCCGGTCCCCCTTCGACGGCGGCGGCTTGTGTTTCGGCTCCGTCGCAGCCGCCGCGTCAGTCGGCCCGTCGGCGCTCTGCGTCTCGCTCGCCGGCGGCTTCGACGGCTTGTCGGGCATCCCCTCCTCGGAGCCGTACAACCCCCCACCGTAGGCCCCCTCGGTCACCGGCTTCATGACTGAGATGTGGTGCTCCGTCTTCTCCAGCTCCTTCTTCACACCTCTCTTATTTTCCTTCTCCATCTCCTCACCTTGGTTTTTACTCTTTCTTTTGATGGTGAGGCTTCTGGTATGTCCCCATTTGAACATACGAATGCTTTCTCCATGGACCGAGGCTCTGCATTCAACGCGTGTCTTCCATGGGGGTGTACGTGGCAGCTTGCACATGCATTTTGGGCCGTATGAAATGAGTGTTGTTACACACCACACCGGTTTGTTTTTTTTTTCTCCCTTGAGCTGCCGTTTGATTCGTGTCCTTTTGGATATAATTTAATTTCACGTGAGATTAATACTAAACTGTATAAAATTCGGTATGATTTGTAATAATCTTGATTGATAATTAGGAGTCTAACTAGAATTAAAATCTATGCACATGGAAAAATGAGTTGGAATCGGATTTCCATAATTTGTAATGGTAATCTCAAATTCCACAAGGAATAATTAATTATATTACTATTATACCATTTACAACTTAATAAAATTACTATATAAATTCCTTTTAAAATAAATAGCCTCTTTTTTTTTAACTGGCCACCCATATAATAAGTTTATATAGTTATTTTGATTTTTTTAATTAAAAAATTATGTTAATTTTTATATGTGACGTGAAAAATATTAAATGCCTACTAGATATTAATGTATGTTTTTAACTTCAGTTTTTATTTTTATATGTGACGGGTTTAGATATTATTATAATAATTATAATATTTAACTAATTTAGGAAGATTATTATTATATGTTTAATTATATAATAGGTTATTTTATTTATTTGCATTAATTAAATATTTATAAAAAAATTACTCTTTTTTATTATTGTGATATGAGTAAATAAATAAATTTTACAAGTATATATAATAGTAAGACTATTTTAGACATTTAAATCAAATTCCTTATCATTTTTTATGTATGAATCAAACACTGAAAAATGATTCTATGGAGAAATCCACTAGCGAATCAAACAATCTGATGGAATCAGGATTTTTAGTAAAATAATTCCTGGTAAAATGATTCCCGGTAAAATAATTCCACTAAAAAAAATGACACGAAACAAACGGAGCCTAATTGTTTTTTTTCTTCTTAATTATATAAATTCATTGGAGTAAATACTCCACATAACGATGTATATGTTTCAATTTTTTTTTCATATTCTTTTTATAAATGCATTTATACAATTCATCGAAGCATATATTTTATTTTTTTCATAAAAGTATATACTATTTAATATGATGTATCATATTTTAAAAAATTCAAAACACATATATACTGAAATTGATGTTGAAAAAGAGACTGTATGTAATATTATCCATATGAAATAATAATTAACTAAAAAAAATGAAAAAAATAATATAAAAAGTGAAAAATTAATATATGAAATTAAAATAACATTGATATATACGAGTGCTGTTGTATAGTCTTTTTATGTACTAACCTTAATTAGGATTTGTTTTTATAATTTTTTTTATAGTTTTATAAATGCATTAACTCAATTTATTGAACCATATGTTTTTTTTTATAAATGTATATATTTTATTAAATGGGCTATATTATTTTTAACAATAATGATTTTTGGACCCCAATTGCTAGACCCCAACACAAGCCCCATGTTTGAAATACCTATATTATCCCCCAACTAATATCACCATTTTTGCATAACCATTCCAATTAATCATGGGTTAGTTACGATTTGTTTTTTTATTTATTTGATAACCGATCGTTTTCCTTTAATGCAGAAGCGGTTACAATATATATTAATATTTTTGTTCCTTTTTTATTAACCAATCCAATCTACCATTTTTTATCGATTTTTTTTTTAAGAATCACAAAATCAGCGACTTTAGTGTGTGTAACAACAAGATCAGATCATTGGCTCGAAGATCTCGTCAAGATCAATCATCAACAGCTGTTAATTCATTCTTCAATGGCTATTAAATCGATATAAATCAGAGAAGAAAATAAAATATCTACCATTTTTTTCAATTGATCATATCCGAAATTGATACATCAAGGTTAGGTTTTTCGGATCCAAAAAATTACAAGATTTTGCATTTTTTTTAGTTTTCAGATGGATCGGTGGATTTGAAAACAACCATCGAATTTTATTTTTGTTTGGAGAAGAGAAGAATTTTGATTCATTTAATTTTATTTGTGACCAGTTTGTGACGTAAACAATGACTATCCATTCAGGCTAATCTTTTTTCGATCTGAATATATTATGTTGATTTTGATTTTTCGTCATTCATTTGAATCATCATATACATGTATTGAATCTGAATTTTATTTTAAATTCAAATACATGGCTTGTATCTTGATTTACATGCATTGTTGTGTACCAAATATGATCTGTACAATCGTTTATGATTGTGTGCTTATATATAATTATGCATATTGTGTCATTCATCATATTTTTTTAGCTTTGTATTAACATTATTCGACTAATTCAGATTCAAGATTTTCAAATATAGTGCATATTCACTTGTATGAAATATGCATTTTGTTTATTAAGATACATGTGTATCTTAAAAATTAAATTAAGAATTTCTAAACAAATAAAAGATAAATTATAACCATATATACCATATATATTTGAGATACATATAAACAGTCAAATTCCACATCAATAAATGCTACCAGATATTTGTTATT
The DNA here is from genome assembly GCA_030737845.1 of Acorus calamus. Classification (NCBI taxonomy): domain Eukaryota; kingdom Viridiplantae; phylum Streptophyta; class Magnoliopsida; order Acorales; family Acoraceae; genus Acorus; species Acorus calamus. Next base: position 32,137,321 of record CM060868.1, on the reverse strand, counting down.
TCAGATATAGTCAAAGATTTAAACATGTTTTATACAACAATTTCATATAGAGTTGATTAAGATATATACAATATTTATAAAAACATTATCAAAGGATTTAAAAAAACAGTTGAGTATTTTAAAATATAAGATTGAAGTTTTTAATACACTAGGCTACTTCCTAATAGCATGTAATGTGACTAATGAGATCTCTATTGTTATATAATTGCGTCATATTCATATTTATTTTCATAACAGTTTTCAGATACATGTATAGTTGATTAAGATACATGGATTGTCCTACTGTAATTTTTGTATATGTTACGTCGGAACCTTAAAATTCAAATTTTTTAAAAATATGTTATGTGGGGAGACGATTTAATGGTGCCACTTTTTGTGGGATTCAGTTACAGGTTTAATGAGAATGTTAGTTCGTTGAAGTCAATTTTTAAAATTATAAGAAAGATAGTCTTGTCATTGTTATTTTGATAGTTAGAAAAATCAAATAAGGAACCAATAGGAAAATGCCACTATTAGGCTTTCAAATGAGACTTAATTTCTGGGCGTATTTTTAAATATTGAAATTAGGGTTAAAAAATTGTAAACACGTTTAGACGGTAAGATATATTTATTTTTCGTAAATAAAATTTATAAACCCTAAATCGAATGTACTTGCGTATATACTGTTAGTGCGTCAGAGAAATGGTAATCTCATAATAATAGTCTGCGTCGCATCCGGACCTTCCTTGGAAACCGGTCACTCTTCATCACCAACGACGCGTCCGCCCAACTCCACCATCGATGACTGCCGTGTCCGGGTGTCTTCTCCGTGTCCCTCTCTCGGGGCACGTCATGGAGTCGGCCTTCAACAACACAAAGCACGACTGCACGAGACACCTTCGGCGGCAACGTAAACCAATATTCATCTGTGGCCGTCTGAAGCAGAATGTCCGGCGCTCAGCCGCCATGGAACAGAGGGTGGTGATTATGTTATCTGATATGCTTTTGGGGTTTGGATTTCTTTCATTCTCTTCATTATTACACATTAGGGTTTATATGTGGGTCTCTTGATTCGAAGGGGTGCCTCTTGTTGGTCTTGTACAAACACAGAGCTTTTTCGGTTCTTTCTTTATTAATTTCTTTTCATAGTTGGTACTCCCTTGGATTCTGTGATCTTCTCATTTTGTGATGATTCTATTACAAATTCTTAGTAGGAAATGTTATTAATTTTTTAAAAATAATATGATTCTCTCTCTAGGGTTGAACCACTCATGTTTCCTTTGAATGTGAAGGTCTAGAAAAAGTCAATCAGAGTAGTGGTTGATAGTATTTTAGGGTTGATTCTGATTTCATCCTAAAATTGTCAGGAAAATGTCAAAATCTACTTGTTTGGTTGGTGGTATTGCTGGAAGGACAAGTGGGTCATAAATCATAATGAATGTAAAATCTAGGTAAATGAAAAAATAAGGGAGGAATCAAGATCCCATTAAGTTGGTGGAACTATGAGAACTTTGATGAATTTTTTAATGACTATTATGCCCCTCAATTAATAACATAATTATTTAGGTGGTTTAGTCTCTTTTTGTGTTTTAATTATATGTATGGCTGTTTTATTTAATTCTATTTATCTTATTATTAAATAAATGTTTGTTGTTTTAGTATTGTTCACTTAATATAATTGTGATATAGGTAAAGAGTTAGATTTTCAAGAATTATGCAAACTGCTCGTAAGGATATTTTTAAAATATTTAAACTTAATTCTTTATCATTTTACATGCCCAAATCAAACACTAGAAAATGAGTTTGGGTGAGAATCAGTTGACTAACCAAACAATCTAATGGAATTTGGATTCCTGGTAAAATAATACTTAGTAAAATGATTACCAGTGAAAAGAATCCATCCAAAACAATGTCGCAAAACAAAGAACACCTAAATGTTTTTTTTGTTGAAGGTGTCAAATTACAATTTACTGTGTTGGAGTTGGATTGTAATTCACCCTTTGGTAAATATTGGTTTTGAGCATGGGTCTAATTATAATTTTCTTAGGTTTCTCAGGATGTGAATTCAGTGTTTGGACTTGGAATGTGATGGGATTCACAGGTCACAAATGAATTTCTAAGGATATAATAGTATTGAGACTTAACAATAGAATCATATGTGATATTCTCAATTTATAGGGTTCAGAATTTATTTTATTTTTGATAGGTAAACAGTGGAATATGATCCCAAGGTCTCATGATTGCAAATTTTGTCGTAATCTCATCCTGGGTTTATGGAAGTTTCCAATAGATGTAGTTTCACAATATGACAATAGAGAATAATTCATTTCCTCAGTAAAAGACAGAATAAGAAAAAGTTTATAACGGTGTTTGTACTAATGTAATACCTAGGTATTGGGGTCTGTAATCTTTGGAATTGGAGAGCATTCTATGTTTGTAATTTGGAGTGACCTGAGCAATATAAAATGAAAAAGCCCACTAACAATTCAATGCATCAGAGCAGAATAAAATCCTCACAAAAAATCGTTCCAAGTTGTCCAGGAAATGTCATCTGTTATTAGTTGTTTCAGGACAAAGTCCTACAATGATTACCAACTCCTCCCTGAAGATGGTAAGTTCAATCACTTTGAATTTTCACTAGTTGATGGGAATGGCAGATTGGGAGTGGTCTTTATTGAGATGTAATTGTATTTGGTTTTTAGATGCAACGAAAGTAAGCTAATCAAGCTCCTTCATCTAAAAGATTTTTTTTTTCTTCTGAAATCCAGTTTTAAAATCAGACTTTCACTGGAATTGATTTTTTATTTTTAAAAAAAGTCTTCCAAACACTGCCCACAACAGTATATATTTGCACAAGAGTTAGTGATACAGAGGCCAGTTGTTAGTCTGATCAAACTTTTTTTTTATAATTTTAATTATTTATTACTTACCTATTGAGTCTTTGTATTTTTTTTTGTTTGTTTTTATTATGGCCATATAATATTGAGATTAATGAGATGTGGCTTGAATTATGATTAATTGAACTACTAGTGATCCTTTTGGATTGTTTGTTAGATCCTTCTGTGGTGGTTAATTAGGTTTTTGAAGTTGTATTTAAGGTTGTTATTCTATATCGAATTTGGGCGGTGATGTTTTATTTATTTATTTATTGAATTCTTGTAGGATCCAAGGAACAAAGAATATCTGTGAAAAATGCTCCACCATGCCACTTCATTTGGACGATCCATTCCTTCTCACAACTCATCAAGTCCAAAACTAAGTGCCTTCGTTCAGGACAATTTGAGGTCGGCGGCTTCAAATGGTATTTTAATTCAATTCTCTCTTCTTACTTGAATTCGAGATATCCAATTTTCATCATCAGTTGGGTGCTACTTCATTCATTCAAAGTTGCAATGGTTTGAGATTTCTATATATGATGATGGTCTTACACAAGTAGACATTATGTTATGTGGGCAACCCCTCTGAATTCAGATTAAAAACAAGTTCATCGTCTTGTGCGAGCAGGGCAGTATATATGGAGCCAAATTACAAAATGAATGGGAAGGGATATGTGCATGTTGGCTTGGCCATCCAGGAAATAATATCTCCCCAGCGTCCTGATGCCATAACTGAAGCACACTACAAGTTGCACATTATGGATCAAGTCCATGGAAGACACCTGACATTTGTTGGTCAGTAATGGATACTTATTAGAAATCAATCTCAGGTCACACTTTTTACTTATATGTTGCACATCCCAGTATTGCTGCCACAATTATGCTGGTTATTGGATTATATCTTTAGAACTGGTTTAAGATGAACTGTATTTGAATCTGAATCTTAAAAATTTATTTTTTCAATTTTGAATATTCTTATTTAGGCAGGGTATATTATTATTTTTAAGATAAAGAAGATTTATGAAAATGGAAAGGATGGTGATGTTAAAGGGTGGTAGTATTTAAATTACAATGCACTCCCGAATTCATAGCTTTTGAAACAATTGAGTTAAGCTTTATGTTTAAATTGATTTTACAGCATTTGGTTTATGAATCAGCATTGTCCAATGTGATTTAGAAGCCTAGTTGTCTGATTTACCTAACATGTAAAGTTTAAAGAGTTTAAAGTTTTCTTTCACTGTTCTTCCAGAAGTGGTCCATGTTACGGGGGGCTCATCCAAATGGATTCACCAAAAAGTATTCGCGCACCGAATTTTCAGCTCATCTTTCAGTAGGTACTGTGTAAAAGACGTGTGCGTATTTGCTATCGAGGTTCTGAAACTTCCTCCATCGGGGTGCACAGTGAGCCCTCCCATTTCACCAAGTAGGGAGTCATTGTTTCTCCTCAAAGAACCATCTTTTCATGCATATACATGGAAAATCAATCAAACTCATCTAACAAGTATGAGGCCCAATCGTTTCATTTTCTTCTTCGTGGGTGGTCGGTTGTGGTATGCTTCATTAACACCACCAAGTGGTTCTTCTGTTTAGGTTATTTCCATCTATTGTATGTATGAATTCATGTCATTGCGTTAATGTTGCAGGTTCATATCATTCCACTTTGTAAAGGGGACTGAAGCAGGTATAAATTTCTTCGCTCTTGATTTCGGATTGTTCAAATCATTCACAGACCAACCCAACCAGGGACTCGATGTGGGCTTCACTTTGCGCATGATCAACCAGATCCATAGTGATCACAGGGAGGCAAGAGGTATAAAAGCTAGCAATATGTGGATATTGTGGTGATGATCAACATGTTTTGACTTGCTGGAGATGTATGTATTTTTGGCTTCTTAATTGCAGCTCGGCAAGTATATAATGCGGGACACAAGTGCTACAGAAAGAACATCTTGCCAATCGGTGACCTTTATGATCCATCAAAGGGATTTATCGTTGAGGGTGCTTGTGTCGTCGAAGTGAAATTCACGGTTTTTGGAGTTATTGAATGAGCTTGACATGAGCCTTCAGTATTCTACCAAGGAAGCAAGATTTAATAAAAATAAAGGTGGTGATGCGTTTGGCTGTTTCACTTGGATCTACTTATAACAAACACCTTTGTATGATGAAAACAGTCCAACTTTGGATTATGTCAGTGCCTCAGTGGGCATTCGATGATAATGTGGGTCGCAGATCTTTCATTGCTTTTTCTAGACATGTTAAAGTCCTGTTTGCATGAAGGACAATAACTGTTTTATATACAGAAAATGTCATGTATTGTCTTTTTTTCTGCAACAACCCATGTTTTTTTTATATGAAAGAAATATTATACATGTCTAATGATATATATATTTTTATAAAAGTATATATTTTAATGAATTGTGTAGATCTATTTATATAAAATTAAAAAATTTCTAACGAGTTGCATAGCTTATTAATGTGGCTTATTAATGTGATTATATAACAGTAACGAGATATATGGGATTGGAGTTAGGACTTGAAAAAAGTTGTCTAATAGAGCTCTTCATTTACTGAGATTTCAACTCAAGGGTAATATTTAGTAAGTGTTGATACACTCAATCTATTTTGTAGTTTAATTCATTTGTAATCCAAAAACGGTTTTTCAACCGCATATACAATGCAATAATATAATGCATACATATTACGTTATTGTGATGTATGAAAATTAAATTTTTTATATATTTTTAAAGAAAAAAAAAACAGTGCATTAATTTTTATTTCAGTATATATTTAAATGATTATATAAAAACCCTAATAGGCTATATAAATTATTGGTGAAGACTGGGTTATCTTACACACATTTGACAATCCTATTGCCATTTCAGTTTACAATCCCCACACATTTCGTTAATTTTTTTTTAATAAATAAATTCATTTAATAATTCACTGTAATATATATTTTATTTTCATAAAAACTTATATTTTATCAAATAACGTATGCTATTTAAAAAAAAATGTAAAATGGGTGCCAACAGGAGTTAGTGTTTCAAAAGTTCGGTTTTATAGTCTTTGTGTCATGATCAAGTGGACCCTTTAAAAAAAGTCTACCCAAATTCATGACATAATGATAGAAGAATGAAAAAGAATTCATCCACTGTGAGGGTCAGATTTGGGTGCTAGGGATTTTTACAGAGAAAAATGGGAGCCAACGCAATCTTGGATTTCTGGCTTTAAAGGTAAGACGAAAATAGAGAAAACTTGTTTTTCGATTTCGTAATTCGTATGTCCAACAGATAAAACCAAGAGATCTTATTTATATACACAAGAAATCGAATATTATTAAAAGTAATTAAACCACCCTTGCAAGCAAGTAGCAACAAACCTCTTTTAATGGATTCATATAAGGCACATTGTTTAATTTGAGCAAACATGTTTACAGATTGTGATAAGAATAGTTATGGAAGCACACCAGGGTCGTCCATCCAGTATTTTAATTAATACATCCATGGGACAGTTCCACCGATTGTTCATATACCTCGATAGTCATCTATTGAGGTGTTTACCTCCCCAACACGAGATACATATTTCGTTAGTAATTTTTCATGTTTTCAATCCAATGAGTCCATGTGATAAATTATGAAGTTATATATATGTTTCAGAAAAGCAAATATCTATCCGTGGGTTGTCCCGCGGACTGTCCTTAACATTATTTAAATTAACATATGTCATGTACCACATGACCACAAATTTCAGATTCTTTGGACCCGTCTTCCGTTTGCCTTTTATTTGCAGGAGCTTTGTCTCTACAAACAAAAAGGCCTACATAGAAAATTAAATTGTACTGAATTAGACATATAATTAGAGAGAAAATTAGGATGGTATGAAGGGTATATGATGTGAAAAAGTGGGGAACAAGGATGAACCGTAAATAACCATATTTAGGCAATTCAATTATTAATGCATACAAAGTCAGATAATTCAACATATAAGATTGTTTTAATATTAGCTGTCTAATTAAAGATAGTAGTTTGCCAGGCTGGGCTAATTCAATTATGGTTGTGGTTGGAGAATCCTGACCGATTAGCTTTATAACCATGTTAATTTTTTCAATAATGCAATCTTTCTTACAGTTTCATATGCTTTAATTATTTGAAGTTGTATCATTCATGTGATACGATATGTATGTTTAATGAAACATATACTTCAGTAAATTGTATATATATATTCTCTTATGCCAACAAAAAACATGCTTCATCTAACAAAACACATTCATCGTTAGAAGAAATAAATAGCATGGGATTGCATGTAAGATTGTGCTAAGGGCCATAATTTGATGTGTCAAACTGAACCGGACCTTTTATGCATTAGATGTTGCAAAGGACAACAATCCATGTTAGAGGGAACTCATTTGATAGAATTGCAATGCAGATATATATTTTTTTGCACTTTCATCCACAGTGTGTAAAGATTGAAACAACACATCAACAAATCCTTTAAAATGTGGAAGCTGATGAGACCTATTGTGAATTACAATAAATCTTCAGAGGCTGAAGGTGTTAAGAAGGGAGACTCTAGTTTGGATCAAACTCCGAAACATGTGCTCCAGTCCAGACTCGAGTCCGTCAATGTTGACATCCAACGCCTCCAACTTCTTTTGAATCTCTAATAATCTCTCCACATCAACAATGTCTTTGCTTGATTTATGATTGCTGATGTTGTAGAGTGAAAGAGTCACCACTTCCACTTCACTCATCTTCAATTGCTCTCCTTCGCAAGCGACTGCGCTTCTGCGCACCGATCTTGAAACAAGAGACCACTTGCTCATCTTTCTTTTAGGACTTGTTTGCCCCACAAACAACAAAACACAATGGAATATCGCTATCGTTAGATCTCGCACTTCATTTAGCAATCTGACAATGACAACTAATAAGTTGTCTCCATCTTGCAGAGGATGTGGGCACATCTGTCTGACTGCAACTAGGCACTTGTTAATGTCCTTCTTTGCTTTCTTCCTTGAAAAAATGAAAGCACCGATCTTACTTTCGAGGTTGGACTCAACACCACCACTTCTCCTTCGAAGAGCTGATTCGAGGGCTCGGACGCACTCCTTCATTGACAACAATGCATCTCTCATGACATTGCTTGCGTCGAGCAATCTAATAAACTCACCAAGCATCTCTTCCACCCACTTTTGTTTTCGGTGGGGGAGAAGTGCTTTCTGGGTGTCGGGAGAGCAAAGAAGGCCATCGACACATTCGTATAGGCTTTTGAGACCATTCAAGCCAACAAGAACTGCTGATGCATTTGGAGAGGAGATTTGGGACTTGAGCTTGCTCAACTCTTCTTCCATTTGGAGGATGAGTGGGTGCGCTCTTGTGGGCATGCTATTGGAACGGTTGCTAGAAAACTTTGCCATCTTTGCCAATATTTGGAGAGAGAGATCTGATTTTATTGGGAAAAATGGTTGTGATGGGATTGTCAATGAAACCAACTTCCTATATATTTGATGAGCTAAGAGAAGAAGATGGGGAGACAAAGTATCTTTGCCAACTCAAGTTCACTTATTTGTCATGTGATGTGAATAGACATCGTTTAATGTTCATGAATTGATTTTATGTTGTCAGTCTGGTCTGCTGCAGCATCATTATCTTAATTTTTTTTTCAGGATCCAATTATGGGTGTGAGTTGTAATGCCCGGACGATCGGTTCCCTCCTTGTCTCCCCAACAACCACGCATTGCTGCTACCATCACCAGTATTGATAAGCTGAATGAGGCTCCTACATTGCTTCATAATATATATTTCCAACAGCAGACAATGTCCCCAAATTGAAAAAGGTTTGCTATTAATTTCTGCACGCATGTTCATGCATCTCAATATTTCATGACATGGTACTACATGTACATCATGTGTCGATGAAGTTATTTTTTATTATAAAAGCAATCTTTCTGCCCAACTTAATCAAGTATGTTGTTTTTACCCCAAGAGGCATCAGAAAACACGTATGACACAGAGAATTTTGATGTAGTAGTATTACGCAACATGATTATCTTGATAATGTATTACTAACAAAAACTTCTCTTGAACACTACATTTGGTTATTCAACAAGAATGAGAAATGTTTCACTAGGCATGACCAAATTTTCCACTCCCACAGTAGTTTGAAATATTGAATTTAGGATTGGGAGGTTATCCTTGCTCAATCCCCATGCGGCATTGGCTGATGTAGATCTCCATGATATTCTCTTGTAACATGAATCAATCTCCTGTTTGACTAATATTTATCTTTCAAGACTCATGCTATCCAAGCAGAGTCCCTTTTCATATACCTAGCATATATTTCAAAACATGATTTCCTCTTGAAGTTTTCAAGTTGCAGATACTGTTCAATTGGCTTTTCCCCACATTTTATTATGCTGCCTATCTCACCATATCAAGAAATTCAGTCATTGATGCCAAGCATAACTAACCATTATAAAGCCTATTCGATTGTACTGACTTAGATATAACATTAAGGAGAAATTTAAGCTTAGATGAAAGGAGGTGATCAAGAGGGGACAAAGGATGAACTATGAATAATTACATCTTCAGTGATTCAGATAAAAAAGCAGTTACAAATCTTAATTAAAATGGATCTTTTAATTAAAATGAGACATTGTGAGCATTTATTGCTGTACTATTTATGGATTCATGATTTCTAATGACTGCCAAGTCAATTAATGCCACAAGATTGTTTAATATTGGAAGTTCCATTAAGGATGGAGATTTGCCAGGCGTGCATAGTTGTTGAGGTTGCAGAACCATGACTAAATTATCTGTCTAACCATGTTAATTTTTTCTTGTATGCAATCCCATTTATATGTCTGTTTTACAAAAAAAACTGAAGTACATACTCTAATGATTTGTATACATCTCTTATGCAAAAATAAACAAAATAAAAATAAAAATTTGCATGCTTCATCTAATTATATTATATACTTGTTAAAAGAAATAGAATTAAAGGATTCTGTTTGATGTGTTTGAGTTTTTGTTGATCCAATATGTTTTTTCATAAGCATATTGGACAACCATACACAAATTTGAATTACAAAATATTACATGTTCTTCGAAATTGACATGAGCAAACCACTTATGCATTAGAAATTGGAAAGGATAGCAATCCATGTTAGAGAGATCTTTAATATGATAGAATTGCAAGGTTTTTTCATTTGCACTTTCATTCACAGTGTGTAAAGATTTAAATGATACATCAGCAGGTCCTTTAAAATGCAGAAGCTGATGAGACTGACTGTGTAATACAGAAAAAAAATCCTCTTTAGAGGCTGAAAATGTTGAGGAGGGAGACTCTAGTCTGGATCAAATGCCGAAACATGCGCTCCAACCCAGACTCAAGTCCGTCGATGCTGACATCCAAAGCCTCCAACTGCTTTTGAGCCTCTAAAAATCTCTCCTCATCAACAATGTCTTTGCTTGATTTGTGATTGCAGATGTTGTACAGTGAAAGAGCCACTACTTCCACTTCACTCTTCTTCACTTGCTCTCCTTCGTAAGATACTGCGCTTCTGCGCACCGATCTTGAAACAAGAGACCACTTGCTCATCTTTCTTTTAGGACTTGTTTGCCCCACAAACAACAAAACGCAATGGAATATCGATATCGTTAGATCTCGCACTTCATTTAGCAATCTGACAATGACATCTAATAAGTTGTTGTCTCCATCTTGCAGAGGATGTGGTGGGCACATCTGTTTGACTGCAATTAGGCACTTCTTGATGTCCTTCTTTGCTTTCTTCCTCGAAAGAACAAAAGCGCCGATCTTACTTTCGAGGTTGGACTCTACACCTCCACTTCTCCTTCGAAGAGCTGATTCGAGGATTTGCACACGGTCCTTCATTGACAACAATGCATCTCTCGTGACATTGTTTGCATCGAGCAATCTAATAAACTCACCAAGCATCTCTTCCACCCACTTCTGTTTTCGGTGGGGGAGAAGTGCTTTCTGGGTGTCGGGAGAGCGAAGAAGGCCATCGACACATTCGTATAGGCTTTTGAGACCATTCAAGCCAACAAGAACTGCTGATGCATTTGGAGAGGAGATTTGGGACTTGAGCATGTTCAACTCTTCTTCCATTTGGAGGATGAGTGGGTGCGCTCTTGTGGGCATGCTATTGGAACGATTGCTAGAAGACTTTGCCATCTTTGCCAATATTTGGGGGGGGGGGGGGGGGGGGGGGAGAGAGAGAGAGAGAGATCTGACTTTATAGAAAAACTGGTTGTGATGGGATTGTCAATGAAACCATCTTCTTATATATATGATGAACCAAGAGAAGAAGATGGGGGAGACAGAGAGAATCTATGCCAACTCAAGTTCACTTATTTATCATGTGATGTGAATAGACCTCGTTTAATGTTCATGAATTGATTTTATGTGGTCTGCTGCAGCATCACCATCTTGCATTTTTTTTTCAGGATCCAATTATGGGTATGATGTGTATGATGCATGGACAATCAGTTCCCTCCTCGTCTCCCCAACAACCATGCATCTCTGCTACCATTACCAGTATTGATAAGCTGAATGAGGCTCCTACATTGCTTCATAATATATATTTCCAATAGCAGACAATGTCCCCGTATTGAAAATGGTCTGATATTAATTTTTGTGCACACGTTCATGCATCTCTATATTTCATGACAAGGTACTAAATGTACATCGTGCATCAGTCAAGCATAATGTTATTTGTATGTGTTCTTGCCCCAAAAGGCATAAGAGAACACGATTTAGACCAATAATTCTGATGCACTACTATTAAGAAACACGATTGTCTTGATAATGTATTACTAATGAAAACTCGGTTTGAACACAGTACCTATTGTGGGTGTGTTGTCCAACAAGAATGAGAAATATTTCATTAGGAATTCTGTTGTGATCAACTATGCAATATTTCTGTAATTTTTGTTTTGTTGTTACCCTTGCTTGGCTGACATAAAAAATTCTGAACATCTTATTAAACTGGACATCTTGTTCTGGAGGTCTAGAATTTAAAGCATATGCAAACTCTATATAAAGCATATGCATGTGGTTCATGATAACTTTTCATGCAGTATGTGATTTAAAATCGATTCTACTTTGTTTTGAAATTTAAATTTTAATTTAGTCGCAAACCATGTTTTCTTGCTAAACAAAGAGAAAATCAAATAGATCCCAATATGTATCTGCATTCACAAAGTTTTTGTTATATACTGATCACTTATCCCAATACGATTAGACTTGATCAAAACACAATTTTCTATGTACAATTTTAAAATTTTCACAGAGAAGGATAGTTATGTTGCTCTGTTATTTTTAACTTCTCATATAAGGATACTCATATAAGGATAGTAAGTGGTGGAAGATGAGGGAGACAAAAATTGTATACGACAAACTTTTATTGATATGTGATGCGATGTTAACACTGACACTTGACAGTAACGATTTTTCTAGCTCCATATGATAAGATCTGGTCTGCTGTGACCCCATCATCTATGAATTGTGTAGGAGTTATTAATTATGGATATGAAATACATTGCTTGAGTTTTGTTTATCTGTTCCCCCAACTCCCGTTCATCACTGCAACCAATCTGAGCTATTCATTAATTCAAGAGAAGAATACATGTGATGCGTGGCCATGTAATTGCCAACCAAACTGAGTAGAGACACCAAACTAAAGATATTGTAATATATAGCTTCTCATATTCATGTTCAGATCATAATGGAACAAAGGTTATTTAATTTTTCAAGTGGAGGTTAACAAGTAAAACTTCATCAGTTAGAACATGGATGCCGATGTGCCCTTGTTTTTCATGGTACAAAAGTATTTAAAGAAGATGGGGGGATGAATTCTGTTATCCAGATCCGGGATGATCTGAACTCCATGATACGCACACACAGCTACTGCTCCAGTTAGAACGATTATTGATGTAGAGACTCCTATAGGATTAGATCTCAACACCTGTACAAACGATCAAGAAAACAAAATCCCACACAACTCACACAGATTTAAGTTGGTTGACAAAATATGCTTACATCAATGGAAGAGTAAAAAATTATTCACTATATCAAATAATCTGAGTACAACGAACTCTTAACCTCTATCTCTTCAGCACCGTCCATTTCTTTCAGAAACTAAATCTTAGAACGGTCATTTCTCATAAAAAAGTCTCTCAATTTAACTATAACAAGAAAGAAATTAAATAAATAGTATAATTAATCAAAATTACAAAAATGTCCCTATAAAAATTGGCATGATCTCAAGCCTTCACAAATAGCTCTTTTCATGCTAGAATGCATGACATCTCACAACAGTAATGAATTTTCTCCGTGAATTCCTTTTGCGAGCTTCGGGCACATGGGGTGGTTGACTTGTAAAAAGATCTTTTGATTACCAAATCTTTTATTTTCTCTGGAAAAATATATTCACCCATACTTCTGTTATTTTCTCCCTTCCCTATTTATCATCGTTCAGTCATTTTGGTAAAGGCAAAACTTGCTCCGGATTCGGCTCGATCATCATCAGGAATCTGGTGGGATACGGCTCGATCTGATCCGTCAATCGAATACAAATTCTTTTTTTTAATTATATGGTCCGAGGTATCTGTGTGGGGAACCATTGTGTGTGATTGAAGGTAGTGACTCAATGAGGATGTGTCAAGCTACCGTTGGCCCTCTGAGGACACATGATGGCCGGTGGACCTGATAATAGTACGTGACATGCGATGGATATGTGGCAGACAATGATTGGGCCAAAGAAATTGGGCCCTACAGAACATCTTTGACAAAGAAAAGTTGTTAAGAAGCGTAATACTGGTTTAGATTAGATGCCCGAATAGGCAATCCATTTGACTGTCTCTCACACCTTAACATCATCACCACCATCTATGCTTGAATTATGAGCTCAAAGTGCAGAGAGTGAAACATCAACTCCCTCCACTACATCAACATCTTCATCTTTGCTTTCAGAAGCCCTGGTCCCTTTTCACATCATTGGCTACAAGTGACCACTTGTTAAGGACATTAAGCACAACAGACTGGAAGATGAAGAGTTGAAGACAGTGACGGTTGACTACCTACATTGTTATATAGATGGTGAAAGAAACAAAAAATATTAGGCTAAAATTGATCATAATCTTGTGCTTTACTCAGACAAACAACAACCTCTCTATCATTGTTTACTCTGAAAAAAAAGGTGGTTAACATATTCATATTGTTATGCTGTTATGGTATTCAATTGATTGCATCAGTGGTTCCCCGACACAAATCTAAAGGGTATTTAAATTTAATGAATTTGTTATTATTGCACGAGTGTGATTCAAAGGCTAGCTGCTTATTTTAGCCAGCTATTCGTGTTTAGTACAGGCTGTCAATTAAAACATTGACTCCAATTTGTATGGCCAGCAAATCTAATGGTGGGTTTACTAACAACCAATCAATCACTTTTGGGATTGTTTTAATCTTTAATACAAGAGTTGTAGCTAATAAATACCACCATAATTTTAAGATGTTTTAGGCTTCAACCACTAATGTCACCGCAACGAGGTGGCCATCTGCCCTACTTGATTTTTATATCTAGATTTTTTTTTATACAAGGATTTTTATTTGGGTACAGAGACTCTAACATAGATCATTACAAATGTTTAGGGAGACATGGATCAACATGAACTTAGAATAAATACTGAATTAGAACCCACTGGAACTAGCCCACTAGCTTGTGAGACCTTTAAATAATTTGTATCTAAATTTGACGGTTTAAAAATAAGTCACAAATGAACGATGATTTAAATGATTTAATATAATATTTGGATAGTCATTCTTGCATGCACTTTCTCCAACCTGTTTTAATTTTTGTTTGAAAGTATATACTTGTAATAAAAATAAGTACATGTTTTTTTGATAAAAAAGTGACAATTGAATGCACATTTTTTTGAAAACTTTTAAAAATAGTAGATATGAGACTACCATAATATATGATAGGTAGGAGGAAACAAGACCTGCAAGAATGATGAGTGTTTCACAGCCCGGCGGCCTCTTCTATGATACACAGTTTATGATATTATCATAGTTTATAACTTAATTTTTTTAAAAATATTATTATATCTCAGCATATACTTTATTTCATATAATATCTGCTTCAATTCAAATGTGTATAATTTTTTTTTAAAAAAAAAACTGTATGGACTGTAATTAGGGCTGGACATATCATTTTCCTTGTCCTTTAACACATGAATATCCTACTAATTACAGTAGGCCCATGAGCCATAAAACGGCCCAACATGAGACAAAAAGGCCCATTAGATATCCATACACACTTTTTTCACCTCCCGACACGTCTGAATTTTTTTGAAAAAGGTATATTTCTAATTAAATACATAACTTTAATGTATACATATATTTAAAATTTTCTAGTCTAAAAATATACTAACATGACTAAGGAAGGAGATTGGATAGTTTTTGAAGTGTTTTTGTATGAATGATACTTAATTTCAACTTGTTTCCAAATGACTAAAGGGTCTCAACTTTTGACACGTGATAAAGGGTATTTTTCTTATTAAAAAAAATAGCTTCTCAAGAATCTAAAAATGTGAATTTTCTGAAAAATTATTTTTAAAATTGATTGTAAATGAAAAAGAAATCAATTCGTTTTCATACACACCAGGCAGTGTTTTGAAATAAGTTTGAATATCTTTTAAAGATTTTGATTTTGCAAAATTAAATTTCAATTTTCCAATACACCAGCGATCCCAGCATTTGAAGAAAGTGAAAAATAACTTTTAATAATAAAAAATAAATTTTTAAAAATCCAAGAAGCGTGCTTATTGGAGGGCTATTTTAAGTGATTTTTTTTCAAAACCATTTTTAACCGCACTGTAAGTTAGAGGGAACCAGTGATAGTTGAAAATAGTGCTGCAAATTGAATTAGAGAAAATGAAAAACAAACACACAATCAAATGAGAGAAGATTTACATGGCTCATCAAAAGATTGCTCATTTTCACAGAGAAGAGAGAGTTTGTATTATTTTATGGATATATAGGAATATAGACTTGACTCTCCCTCTCGCCCTAGATATGCCTCTTAAATCCCAACTTGCTCAATTACATTATCACAATACTCCACATATAATACAAAATTGACAGTCTCAACATATTTTAATTTTTTTAAATATTAAACATTGTTTAATGAGTTATATGTTTTGATAAAAAATATATGTCGTTACATTTCAAATTGAATGAACTTATTTTTAACAAATATAAAAAAAATTATGAGATATACACTCAATCTAAAGAAGTATATACTTCTTTGGATGGTTAAAGGGGTTTATGAGATTATTATATTTAAAACTGTAAATAGAACTCAAAAAATATATAAATATATAAATAAATATTTCAATTATTTTATTTATTTATTTTTAATCCAAACTCCGAGACAAGGAACGACCTACCCAAAGCAGAGCAATGCAACCGCTCTAAACTGTTTGACAGAGCATTTTAAATCTCTGTTTTTTCAACCACCATTCATGGTTTCTTCAAAGTCATTTCTTCTTCCATAAGCAAAAAATCCACATATAGAAATGGACCAAGGAGTCTCCGCGCCGCGCACGCAAAAGCAGAAGAAGACGCCGCACGCGCAGACGAGCGCGCGCAAGACAAAAGAGGAAGCGATTTCGGTCTCACCGTGCACGGAGTGCGGGAAGACATTCCAGTCACGGAAGGCCCTGTTCGGGCACATGCGGTGCCACCCCGAGAGGGCCTGGCGAGGGATCGTGCCCCCGAAAGTGGCGCGCGAAGGCCAGGCAGAGTGCACTGACCGTGGCGTAAGCAGCAGCAACGACGATGAATGTTGTCGGTGTAGGTCCTGTCGGAGGAGTTTCCCGAGTGGGTTTGAGCTGCACAGATGTGATGATGGGTTCGGTTCTTCAGAGAAGGAGTTTTGTGTATTGGACTTGAACTTGCCTCCGCCTCCACATGGTGGTGGTTCTCCGGCGAACTCTATCTCGGACTTATGTTAGGTACTTGATTGATGTTTTTTTTTTTTGTAAGTTTGGATTTGTGTGAAAGAAGAGATTGCGTGGTTTGATTTGGAATTTTTTTGATTTGACATTCTTGTAGCGTTACAATCATGTTTTGGCTTGGTCTAGAGACAAATTGTGTGTGATAGTCTATTATGCCTCCTACCTCTATAGTGTGTGTCCCTAGGGACTAGAAATGGAATGGAATTTACTGTGGTTGTAGTTTCTTGTTTAATTATGTGGTAATTATGTTGTTATATGCTGTCGATTTTTTTTCCCTTTTATTAGACTGTTTAGGGGCATTTCATTAGTTATGACTGATTGAACTTTTGTACACAATCGAATCACATCTTGACAAATTGGTAGATGTATTCTCTCTTCACTGAGGGATCATATGATTGAGTCTTGTCCTTCATGATAGGAGAAGATTTGATCAGAAAAAATAAAATGAAATATAAATTACTAAGTAAAATAAAAGAATTCTTGTACACATCAAATCTACCTCTTGTTCCTAGGGTCATCCCTAACCCTGAGTATAGGGTTTTGTTTTAGAATTTTTTTTTGGTTTACATCAAACAATTACACTCAAGTTAGCTTCATCGGAGAGTCCCTAAGTAGAGGTGCAACTCGGACAGCTTGAGTCTTGTCGAAGCTAACGTGAAAGTTTAACCTGATCAATGTTTGAAGAAACCAATCCAAACCCGATCCGACCGGACACTTAAAGCCCAACACAAACTCAATTCACCAAGTTTGATTTGGTGTTGGGTTTGATTTGGGTTGTGTCAAGTTTAGCTAAAGAAATAAAAATGAAGAATAATGTTAGCAAAATAAAATAAATAAATAACACTATAAAAAGTGTTAGATTAAAAAAAAATTGAATAATTTGAAATCTAAAAAATTAAACAATTATAATTTTCACTATTTCAGGTTTGAGTTGAGTTCGGTTTATCTGACCCTTCAATTCAAATCTAACCCAAAATTAGATTCAGATTATTTGGGTTTGGATGCGGAATGAACCCAAACGCTTCAACCCTCCCAAACCTATTCAAAGTGGGGTTAGGGAAGCTTCAACCCTCCCAAATTCCACTCCTAGTCCCAAATTGACAGGACATCGCATAGATTTGTGAAAGAATATCGAATAACGCAATCACACTACAGTTTCAGTATCTAGATCCTCAAAATAGAACAAATCAGATCTATCAGAAACATTTGACAGAATTAAAATGACCCACAAAATCTCCCAGGCTGATTTTGTGTGTATGATTCAAAAACCAACCTTTAGGTTCTGCTTGCATTTGTAGGGTGATGCGGATGCCTGATCATCCATGAAAGACTGGTTCTGAAGTCATGTCAAGAATCTCTATAGATGCTTTTCTAGGATTATCTATATTTAAGTTTTATATTTGATGGATATTAACTATTTAGTGGACCATGAAGTTTCGGTTTCGTATGCCCATTTCAATTCAAAATTTCACATGTGTTGACTTATGGCTATTGGTTTTAGGATCTGTTGGTTGCACGATTTGGTCGGATTCCATTTTTGAAAAGTCAAAATCCAAAATCGTGCAGCCAAACGGGTCGGATTCCGATAGAATCAAAAGCTGGATTCCTTTTAATTTTTCTCTTGAAATCCGTATTTTAAAAAGTTCAAAAACTACGATTTTTTTTTTCAGAATCGATTTTTTGAATTGAAAAACAACTTTCTCTATCAAACATTAAACTCCTTTCAAATATTGATTCTTGAATTAAAAAAAATCATCCTAAAAAAATCAAGGTATAAAATCATCTTAAAAAACAGCTTTATTACAAAAGCTACTTTTCAATCTTTGTTTTCAAACGGACCCTAAGTCCCAAATACAGTCCTCATAATTTTTTCAGATAATATAGCTTATCTGAATGTATTTTAATATATATAAAAAATAAAAAATATGTATTTTGATAGGACTAAGTTATAGAGTGTAAAAAAAAATTCAAATGAGACATACGAGCAATAAGGTAAACAAGCTACGAATGATGCAGTAAAATTGATTGAGTAACAACATAACGCTAAAACTCAAATACATTCATAAATTATGCTAACTTCTAACCCAAATATGTGTGGACCAATTAGAAAGTAAGAGTGAACTTTTAATGGAATCACACTCACTTTAGATGGAATTTAGTGGAAAAAAAAAATCATGTATTCTCATGCACGTAATTTTAATTTTCAGTACATGTACAAAATATTTTGATTATTTTCATCAAAACATATTTCATTTATCACCATAAACATCAGAACATGTTTTCCTTCAACTAAACCTGACAACCTTCATTTTAACATTTTTTTTTATAAAAAAGCAGAATCTGCTAGCTAGCTGTCACTAAAGCATGTTATCTTTTAATCAAAACGTAGTAATTTGCATCAAATAATTTTAAATTGTTACTGAAAATCCATCGGAAAATAATCTGACAATTTATAAGGGGAATTGAATGCCTTTAGGAAGCACAAACAAGCAGCCTATTCTGTGAAGTTTTGTGTTAATCGTTAGTTTCTTCTTATAAACGAAAATCTCGGGCAATCTCATGTAAATCATAGCAATTCAGAGTTACGTGTACAAGACAGAGACGAAGAACAACCAAGCTTACTGGATTGATGAGTCTATTATGTTCTGATTTGATGGAGAGGATAACCGATGCTAGGGTTGAATTATATATCATTAAGACAATATTTGCCCCGCATTGGTATTTATGGTTCCAGCGACAGTCTCCAAGAATACAATGATCGAACTCTCTATGGTAGCAGCTAGCATTTCAAATCGAATGAGCAGTGAATGATTGGATCCTCAAAATGTAGAAATTGAGTGGTATTTATAGAGGAAAAAAATTAGTTGAAGAGGCTCTTGGAGATGCCAAGTGCGCATCTAAAACTCCCAATACGCCCACGGGCACTGCGCGTGGTGGTGTTACACACTATCCTGCATGGAAAGGTCTATCATAGGGTGTTCACCGAAAACAATTCACTAGAGTACAAAAAGTCCATTTTATAAATCATCAACATTTTTTCTCTATGGAACTATAACTTTTTTCCCCCAACCATCAACCACTTTCATCATATTATTAGAAGAACTACGAATCTAATTTTTTTATTCACTTAAAAATGATTTTGAGAATGTAAATATACTATGGTCATCTTCTCGACGAATGCAATGCAATGAATTTCCACTACCAATAATTAGTGGAACTCAAATTCATTTAAATCCAAAGGCTCTGTCAAAACCTAAGTTTCCAACATCTCACACATCAATTGCTTTTTGAAAAATGTCACACTCAAAGTCATTCCTCTAATCACATGCATCTACAATACCAACACATTTTTTTCTTCCCTTTAAGCGTATAGTTGTCTAATGAAATATTACTTTTATAAAAAAAAATAAAAAAAATTAAATATTTAAATAAATTATATAAATAGACATATTTTCATATTTTTTCTACTAGAGCATATATACACTCGCTTTATAGATACACGTACTCTATTACATATATAATTCATACGTCGAGTTACAACTCTCGAAAAAATTGAGTGTACAAGTACTCATTACTTTTTATTAGTGTATCCACATGGCCTATTTCCATCCTCCATTCCTTTCCTCATATAGTATTTCAAGTTGATCAATGCACCTCAATCTATCTAAAGTTGGCCCTAAATGTAAACGAGTTGTGAGTTTTAAACTGTTATATATTATGAAGTCTGATGACGTGCGCAAAATATTATTGGCGCTATATAGAGTCAGACAAGGATCGAACTACCAGGTCAACTCGTGGGGTCTGTCGGCAACGCCCCTAGAAAATTATTTTTTGGGTGTCTTTTGTGCTTTGACTTTTTTGTCCTTAATGAAATGTTAGTATAAAATTGATATCTCATATTTTTAATTAGGTTTAGGGTTTTATTTTTTGTATGACCATTGTAAAAACTTCTCGTTGATAGTGGATTGATCTCTAATATGTTCCATGGATGTATACAAGATTTGTCACATAATTCTTTGTATCTTTTCTTCGATTTATTTGTTTATTCTTTAATTGATAACATCCCAAGATCGAGAATTCTCAACATAAACAAATTTCTAAAATGGTGCTCCTCATCTATATCCATGCAAGAAATATATTTTTGGTAAGTAACACTTTTTTGAAAAAGTGACTTTACAAAAACAAAGAAAAGGAAAATGAGAGACTGAGACTTCTCTAGCTAGATGGAGGCCTTAGTGCCCGCCTAACCTGAATAGGCTATGCTATATTGCTATGGTTGTAGTTTTCTTGTAACTTCATCCACCCACTAATCTAGCTCATTCGTAGTTCACAAGTCAATTCCGGATAACCCATCTTTAGAAATTAAAGAATAGCTAGATCTCAAGCATATATCCACACTGTTCTTTACACCACCTTTTTAAAGAGTCAACATTAATCCACTTGCACATATCATACAAACAATTTGATTCTTACAATTTGATTCTCCTAGAAATAGCATAGCTTTTCATAATTAGTGTGTTATTGATTCAATGCTGTCTCTTGATTTGATATGGAGATTATCAGATGTTATATTCAAATGATGAGATTGGTACTATGTTATATATATATATATATATATATATATATATATAGGGATGAATTCGGTGCGGGAATGCGGTCGTGCGGGAAGCGATCACGGGCCGTGGGGTACGCATCGGACGGTCGGGGGCGACTCTCGACCGTTGGATGCGATGGACCCGCGATCGAACGATCGACGTCGTTTCCCGCATTCCCGCACTGAATCACTCGACTATATATATATATATATATATATATATATAGATGAATGATTAGGTTGGTACTATCACTCGGGTATATAAGGAGTGATTATGTGCGGTATGCGGTCGTGCGGCGTCGACCACGAGTCGTCGATCACGGGTCCATCGCATTAGACGATCGGGGGCGATTCATATCGATCGTTGGATGCGATGGAACTCCTATATATATATATAAACTAGTCATCCAAAATGGTAAACATAATTAACAAGAGACAAGAATAAAAGTAATCCTCCAAAAGTCTCGTGCTACTATGGTAGATCATGAGCTCTGTCTGGGTTGTCCTGATCAAATAGGGTGGTCGCAGTGGAATATTCAATCCTTGTTGATGTAGATTTTGTATAAATATGAGGGTAGAAAATGGAATTATATGTAAAACACAGTTAGATACATTATAAATATGTGGTAGATGTCAATCACGCATGGGATGCTCTTTCCAGTTGGAAACGGATTTGTGACTGAGTTTTTTTTTTCGAAATCTTAGTTTAAAACTTGAGTTTACAGGAAACATGTCTTTCGACAAATTATGAAAAAGTTATTTTTCAGCATTTATTTACAAAAATGTGTTTGCAATTTATAATAAAAGCTGCATATTTTTTTCCGTTTGAAAACGTATTTGAAAAATTCAACATCCTGCTCCAAAAACTCCCTAAACAAAAAATAACTTTCATAATAGCTTCCCAGAAAACTCACAATTGTTAATTAGATTCTTAAAAAATTGTTTTATGAAAATTAAAAGTGACTTACTGCTTTTGTCAAAAATTGAAACCACTTGAAACAATTTATAAATGAGTTTGGTATTACTTGAAAAAAGTGATTTCACTTTTAATTAAGCAGAAAGCTAAAAAGTATTGTTAAATGCATTCTAAAAAACAGACTTAATTAAAAAGTTACTTATAACTTTTTGTACAAAAATGTTGCTTTTTAAACAGTGTAGAAAATGCATTTTCTAGAAATCAAATTTATTTAAGTTACTTTATTCAAAATCTTAATTTTCAATCTAACCTTAGCCTTGTGTATGCAATTTTCTTACTATTTAAAAAGAACTTACCTATGAGAATCACATGTATGTTTTTATTGTTTTATAAGCATTACTAACTTTGTACAGCTGACAACGGTTGGGGTCCAACAGTAGTGATACTGCTATAGGTACTAAAGATAACAAAACCCCACAAATGCAGTGTAAAGAAAGGGACATTACAGAAGCACCATTAATGTACCACTACTGTTGAAGCTACTGCCCCTCTACGTTCGTCTATCTTTCTTTTCGGTGCGTTTTGTTATTTGTACTCACAATCCCCTGTTAAGAGGTGTCACCCACACAATTTGGGAAGAAAGAAAGAAAAGCCATCACATTGTAGAGTACTGATCAATAGCCTCTCTCTCTCTATAGTGACACCTGATTTTAGAAGGAAATACAAGACAGGGGTTCATCAACATCAACTACATTAGCCTTGTTTAGTTTTGTGTGTTCTCGTCTCAAAAAGGTTTTTCTTCTTATGTAACCCAGCAAGGACAACTCAACTGTGCCATGAAACCTTGGTATATGATTGGGCTATACACGTACTCATGTACGTTCATGCATAGTTCACGTGTTGGATGGAGAAGTAATCTTTTGTTTGAAGGATAGTGAAAATCAAATGGACGGTACGTCAGTACTGGACCCTATCAACGCATGTCATGTCACTTTCCATGAGAGGCCAGAATAGTTTATAAATTATTTTAAAACCTCGGGTGTTTAATATGTGAGAAAATACATGTCAATTTCTATAAGGATTGATATGCACTAATAGTATCATCTCGAAAACAGTTCATTTTTTATGCTCTCTTACAATGTTTTTAAATAGAAAAAATAAAATAATATTTCGATCTCATAAATGAGAAACAATTTCCACCTAGTCACATGCAACATTAGAAACCTTAAAAGCCAACTATGTAACTTTATATAAGGTGGGGAGTTGTGTAGCATGCCTCAAAGCTTCAGATTAAAGCAGACTAATTCAATTTATATATTTTGTGTAAGCTTTAACTTCAACTCCTATCCATTGCGCGTTTAAAGAGTGAAATTATTTATTTGATGGCATGTCAAACTTCCCGCTCTCAGATTTTGTAAGTCAATTCAGTAATGAAATCGGATAACAAAATCTACATTTAAAAAAAAAACAAATTATATCTAATATTACTATAAGAATAACAGTCGAACATTAATCAGTAGTAGATTTATCGAATTGCTGATTTATTTTTGGCTATTTGGTAAGTTTTTATTATTATTTTATTCTAGTAAAATCTTCTCATATCCCATATCAGGGGTAAGACTCGAACCCAAGACTCTCGGTGAAGAGGGGCATCTACCAACCTGTCAATGGGCGGTTCAGTATCAAGCTATATATTAGCAATGACAAGACTCAAATCGTTGATGTAAATCAAGATGTAGTGTAATCATTTTTGCTAATCCTTATTCACGTACGTTAGATTTGATTATTAAATTGAATGTAACATTGCATTATATAAAAAAGCTCAGACTCATATACGAGTGATTGACAATAAAATTTGCAATGAAAATATCATCTGTTAGAGTTATAGCATTTATACCTACCAAAAAAAGAAGCTTGTACTGTATTCTATTGGAATGAAAAAAATAGGGAGGGCATTCAAATTAATTCATTAATTGTCGGATTTCAATTTTTGACAGGCAAAAGGAATGCTTGGGACATACCATTTTATCATTCACGTGTTATATCCTCCATCTCATCTAATGTGGACAACCTAAAGAACAGTGTTTTGTTCAAGACATGATCCACAAAACAGTGCTAGTTGGCTGTACATGCCATGAACCTAACATAAACTTCGGAGACTATACAACGTGCATTAGAACAAACAAAACATGAACTATTACGTACAAACAGTGGTGATGATCTAAAAGCAACTAGAACAAGCTAGCAGTGCAAAGCCATTTGTAGGAGAAGGGAAAGCAACAGACTGAAGGCAATCTCCCCAACCACTCAAAAAAAGAGAAGGAATACAAGTGAAAAAAAAAACAGAGAAGTAACTTGTGGAGATCTCAAACGTGGCTTAATTTTAAGACCCCATTCAACTTGGAAAAAGCCATAGCTATATTGTGAGAGGACGGTCCCCCCCACAAAAGGAAAAAAAAAAAAAGTTTCAAAGCTTATCTGCGCAGTCAAAATGGGTGTCCCTCTTCCCTTCCCCCCTTGTTCCTCTCTTATTATTGAACAGCTAAGCTACTTTGTTTTTTTTGTTAATGAAAGGAACAGTGATCATTGTAAAATTAAAAGAGTTTGCAAAGTTGGTATATTCATGATCGGGATAATTCATTTTTAGTTATTTTGCTTGGGTAGGATAATAGATATGGAATTTGATGAAATATGAGTAAATCCAAAAATATATTTATTTGTAAACATTATAATAGATCAATATAAAGGTGAATAAATTAGTATTAATATTTTACGTCTCCTTATGATCGTGTCATTCCACCCATTGATTCTACTGGTATGTCAAATAAGTTTTTTATCTTTTAATTACAACTTAATCATGATAAATTAAATAACAAAAAATTCTTTATTACAATTTTGAACAAGCTAGAATAATAACTAGAAAACAACTAATCAAAAAATATTTTACTGCACTAATTCTAGGTGTGCCAACCTATAATTTTGTATTTTCTTATATTAATGACATAATACTTTTCATATATTCATATTTTAACTATATTTATGTCACATGGTTCATGAATACACAGATACATGAATACACAGATACCATATGGAAGAGCACACTGTGTGATTATGGTTCGACCACTCACGAGATGCTGAGATTATGTGAGCAGACTGACTCCATGAACTGCATGCGCAAGTCGTTTTGAGGACCACACATGAAACTGTGGGATATTGATTTAAAATTTTCTTTATATTGGATGTTCATCCAAGAAAGAAGGAACCATGAAGTCCATATGGGTTCACAACAAAAGCTTTAATTATCTACCAAAGAAAAAAAAAATCATTTTGGGAGAGGAGAGTGGGGAGACATATTGATCAAACTTTAATGTTCTAGGTCCACTTAGATTCAATTTCAAAAAGATCTTCGCCGTCCATCCAATAACGATCTAAACTTATCAAACGACCCCACTTTCAAAGGACAGCCATGGAAAAGGCTTCCCTTATTTTCTTTCAAATTTATATCATTGCATAAAGGATCAACGACTTGTTAGAGGTCTACTTGTTACTATTATATATTTCACTGCGGTTACTTGTTAGAGGTTCTGTTTTACCTTCATTTTGTACACAATGTTTCTGCCCAAAAAAAGGACACCAAAAATAAACATAAACACCCCTCTTTCCAAAATAAAAATAGCGAAGGCACAGTACAAGACACACTGTAAAATGTATGATACAGTATTCATGATTTCATGTACTTCTTTCTTTCTAATCTTCTACTGATTGGTCTCCACTAGCCTTCACTAACCAAAAAAAAAAGAAAAAAAAGCATCCCAAACACTACCGAGCGATTTCGGTTTGCAAGGAAGTATTGAAACCGACCTGCTCAATCTCCCACTTGAGATTTGATGAGACCGAGTCCTCAACAGGCACGTATTCCTGATACATGAAATAATAATATTATATATACAGTCTATCCCAAAGTTTTAGATGGAAATGATGGGATTGTCAGAGAAGACCCACCTCAAGTTGCTGAACAAGATCCTTTGCGTTTGGGGCAGAGACGAAAATGTGACGTTGTGAGGGCTTAATGAAGCCATCCTCAACAGCTTTATCAATGAAGGCCAAGAGAAAGTTGTAGTACCCATCGACATTAAGCAGACCCACCTGTTTTTTTTTTATTTTAAATTAACATTTATTTATATATATATCGGTACCTAATAAAAACAAAGGGAATCAATGAAGGATTATAAACATTACAGGTTTGTTGTGGATTCCAAGCTGAGACCAGGTGATGACCTCCAAAAGCTCTTCCATAGTCCCGTACCCACCTGAGAAAGACCCCCCAAAATTTTTAAAAAAAACCAGATTGGGTTATACAGAATCTGCTGTCATTTCAAAACCCCCAACCGAAAGTTCAATGTTTTTTTTAGGGGGTCCCTCAAAAGAAAAAACACCCAATTGAATAAGAGGAGTGAAAAATGAACCAGGCAAGGCAATGAAAGCATCAGAGTGGAGTCCCATTTCTCTCTTTCTCTCATGCATGTCGGCCACAGCTCTCACCTCCCCAACCGTCACTCCTGTTATCTGTTTCAAACAAAACCCAATATTGGATTCTTCAATTGAGACACTCATTCAATATAAGAGAGAGAGAGAGAGAGAGAGAGAGAGAGAGAAACCTCCTTGGACATCAGGGTCACTGGGATGATCCTGTCAAACATTAGAAATCCATCAATTCAATATAAAACCAAAAAAAAACCCAACTTTGAAAAAGTATTCATAATCAATGATGAATTAAAAACAGACCCCAAAACATGTCCTCCCCCATCATGGACAGCTTGGGCGACCAGACCCATCAAGCCAATGCTTCCACCTCCATAGACCAAATCGACCTTCCTCGCAACCTATTCATAAAAGAACAGAAAACCCATTCAGATAATACAAAAAAGAGAGAGAACCCATTTGAAGAGACCATGTGAATATGACTGTACAAGTTCCTTGCCGAGCTCGATCGCCGCGTCCTGATAACAGTCCCTCTTGCCAAAGCTGCTCCCACAGAAGACACAGACCCTCTTGAACCTCGATTTCACCACCAAAGCCTTCCCTTCCTTTCCGGTCTCGCTCTCCCCCACCACCACCACCATCTCTCGATTCGAATGTGAATGTGAAAAAAACAGAGAAGGTTTAAGGTGGGTATTTATAGACTTTGATGTAATAGAAGGTGCTTAGAAGGAGAGATTGTGCAAAAATAAAGATGGTTTTTTTTTAATTGTTCGAGAAAGATTTTTAATAAAAACGAATGACCAAATAAAATGATCTGACTAGTCTTAATGAGAATAAATGGGGAGGACATTCTTTATATATTCCAATGATTATATTTATTTATCTCTCTCGGGTTCCACACACACACGCAATCATATCCTCAAATAAAAAATTATAATTTTTTTATTACACACGTGTGGACCGTCCATTTCAATTGGAAAACAAAGGATCCATTAATGGCCCAACTCTGAATCTTGGTCTGCGTGTGATTGAGTGGCGTTGCAGTCCATTCAACAGTCTATACTGAATAAACAAAACAAAAAAATAACTTACTGATGTATAATGTATTCCTATTGGTATTCGTTTTTTAATGTTCGATGCCACTCATCATGTTATGTAAATTAACTGAAATGTGTAATAAAATACTTTTCCAAAATTTTAAAAAATTAATAATACTGATTGTTAAACACAAAATACGTGTATTCTCAAATATTTTGTTTATCATATGAATTGTTATAATTGTTTAGTAAGGTCCACTTTTACTAGTGGGATACAATCCGTTACGTGTCATGTTCGAATAGAACCTGTCAAATGCTTCACAGTCAGATAACCTTTTCTTTACAACAAAAACTTAAAATTTTCATGTTAACAGGATTAACCCCGTATATATCAAAATTAAAGTCTTGGTTGGACATGAGTTTAGATAGATTTTATGTTTTAAAAGCTATAGTTATAAATTTTTAAACTCAGATCTAAATATATTTTTAACTTTTAACTTTTTAAACTACCATATTTTTTTTTATGTTAAAAAATTTTACGATCGAAAATTTTAATAAAACATAATTAAAAAAACTAAGTTTGTAATATAATTTAAGAACCTTAAAGTTTCAATCTCAAATCCAAACGCAGCATAAATGAGTTATGCTCAACGGTATAAAAGATAGTGTCGGTATCTGTCATCTTCTCCTATATTATATTGTTTTCATGGTATGTTTCTTCTTTCACACTCACACTTCAAATAATAATATCACCAACCAAACCATTTTTTAAAAATATTTCTACAATTATTAGGGTCCGTATTCAAAATATATTGAGTTTTATTATATTCAGCTTTTATTATAATTTTAAATATAGTCTTATATATCTTGTAAATTTTCTTCAATAACATTAATGACATTATTAAAAAAATTATATTTCTAAAAAATAATATATCATATTAAATTATATATTTTTGTTTTTATAATATCATATGTCTTATTAAATAAAATAGAGATTTTTAGTTTTAAGTCCCTGGAAACTATCGAATTTAACGATCGATCCCTCACTTCTTTATATTTTGGTTTTAGTCCCTACATTTAAATGATTATTTAGGAATAGGTCCTCCTAGGGACTAAAAAATAAACTTAATAATTTAAGAATAAGTCCCTCCCAGGGATCTATTCCTAAATAATCATTTAAATGTAGAGACTAAAATCAAAATATGAAGAAGTGATGGATCGATCGTTAAATTCGATAGTTTCTAGGGACTTAAAACTAAAAATCCAATAAAATAAATAAGTTCATAAAATTTAAAATACATGCTAAAATTGTAAAATAACACGAGAGTAATATTTATTAAATATTCTTATTTATTCCCTTTCAAACACCCACAAAAAAAATGATCCGGAATAAATGGGAAACAAGTCTTTCACCACAAAAGAAGAAAATCTGAAACCACAGAATCCACGTCGGTTTGATTGAAGTCCAGATTGAACTGAACATTCATTTATTTATTATTAAATGAAAAACATAAGGAAAAGAAGGATATTCATTAAATTGGATCGGGATGGTCCGATTTGTTTATCCGTAACGACGGAGCCGACAATGATTCCCGCTAAAGAAGAGGAGAGGCCTCCGAATCGTGGGGTCCACAGAGGTCATGTCACGCCCATATCGCGGTGACAACGTCAGCTTTTCTTTTTTGCATCCGTACAGATAACGCGTGTATTTACTTACGGTCGTTGTTGGGGTTCTGTGGCTGTTATTATATAAGCTGTCCTGTAATTTATACTCGTTATATGAATAAAATATATTTTTTTAATAGAATAATTGATTTTTTATTTTACGTGTTTTCAGTTATTCTCATTAAAAATTATAATAAAAAAATTAAATATTTGATTATAAAAAATAAATGTGCATAAAGTGTGGTTCATAATTTATGTTTTATCATATTAATTTATCCTTCAAATAATATTTTTTTATTAACATGTGAGAAAATGTTATTTTATTATTTAAAAAAAATGAGTGTACATATTTGGCTACATTGTAAAATATGGAACAACTGTGTTTTAACATATTAGTACATGTATGACTATATAATTAATATTAGGTCCATTTTAAATAAGATAAAGAAGGTGGTTCAAAAATCTTTTCATAATAATAATAATAATAATAATAAAAAAGTTGAAGAATCTTTAAAAAAAGAATTGAGGAAAGTTGAAGAAGGTGCCCAACATTTTTTTTCTTCAGAGATGCCGGGGAGAAGTTTGTGAATGCTTTATCACTATTGAGTATTGACAGGGGCAAGAAGTGTCAAATTTTTGAAAGGGATAGGTGGGGGCTTATACCATAATAAAGCTTGTGAATCCAATGGTTTTGCTTATACCAGGGGAGGTGTTGGTATGGTTATTCTCTATTATTCCTCATTTTTCTGGTATCCGGATTCCAACTCATACCATCCAACCAAACAACATTAAACGGCTTAAACCACACTATTCCCCTTTATTCCCTCTTTATTCTTGTAGCTAAACATGGCATAAAGGGAGCGTTTCGAAATACAGTTTGAAAAACTGCTTTTAATTTTTAATTGTTTTATACATGATTTTTTAAGATATAATGATGATGGATGTTTTATAAAATAATAATTTTGAGATACATTCATTGACAAAATAAACATATTATTTTTCATATAAGCTAAAATGTTTGGTAACCCATATTAGGCTTTTAGCTTTTAAAAAAAACTAAAAGAATCCTAAATTAGGATGCCAAATGCATCAATAATTTTAAAAAGGATCGGTATATTTTATTGTAAGATTAGACATCTTAGAGTTTGATCATAATGAACAATAGAGGGTGGGGATCGTCATTCTTTTTTTAGATAACAGTAGACTTTGTATTAGTAGAAACAAATCCAAATGAGCAAGGAAATACAGAGCAAGGAAAAGTAAAAAGTTTCGGCAGATGTTTAGTCGATTACTTGTAATCTATTTTTGTAGATACAGTGACACCCGGTAAGATTAGATCAAAGAATAAAATATCACACAAAAAGAACACAGATTCACATGATTTGATGAAATATGTCTGTCTTTATTGAGGAGAGCAAAAAAACAATTCTCAATATCAAATAATCAATTAAGTACAAAACTCTCACAATATCAAATAATCAATTAAGTACAAAACTCTCACAATCTCTCTCATCAGTACTGTACCTTTCATTAAGAGCAGAAACCCTAGATTGATTGTTTGTCACGTAGCCCCGTTTAGATAGAGAATTAAGTTATTATGAGGTTTATGAGTATTCTAAGATAAATAAAGATAAATGATTATTTGTTTGGTTGTGTTTTGAATTATTTTTTCGTTGAAAAATGTAATAATAAAGTTCTTGTTGTTTAGATTAAAAGTGAATGAGGTATGAATAAAATGTGAAAAAATGATTACAATTAATTTGAAAATTGATTTATAAGAAATAATGATAAACATATTCTTTTGTCTTGAATAACATGGAATAATTTAATCCAAAGGTTAGTTGAAATTCATATGCCACTTTATCCAGCTAATTCTGGCATACAAATTCTTGTTTATTTCAGTAATCTAAATACATCGTTTTGAGTTATTCTGATTAATTCTCACTCATTCCGGGTCCCATTCTTGAGCCAAATGGGGGCACAAGTCTCTCTATTAACCATAATAATAAAGAAGAGATTAAATTAAATAGATTACAATTAACTAAAATTATAAAAATGCACCTATAAACCCACTCGACCCTAAGCCTTCCCGACCAGGCTGACCATGCTAAAATGAAAAACATATGATAACCTTTTATTCTTGTTTATTTTTAAGTTTTTATTAAGAATTAATTTTATTGTGAAAGAATTTTTTTAAAAAAGTTATAATGGAGTTTAGGTTATTGTTTTTTTTTCATCTTCTAAAATACCAATAATTGTTTTTGTTACAACACCTGCAAATTAAAGTTATGGGGCATAAAAATTTTTCCAACATGTACAATAGTAACGAGTAACTTTTATATTGGTTTTGAGGGCGGGAAGGCAATTAAGAATATTTTTTAATAATAAATAATCTGTTAATCAAAAGTTTTCAATCTATATTGATATTCATATGCTAAAAAATACTATCCCACAGTTCAATGAAAAGAAATTGTTCGGTTCATATATAATTGCATAACCGGAGGTATTCGATCACAACAATTATATGTAGAGTATTTTTAACCATGTCTCCATGTTAAAATAGTGTGTAAGTCTTTCATTTTAATTGGACTCACAAAAGTACTGCTATTAAAATTGTATATGGTGAGATTATGTGTACATTAGAAAGAATAATATCTGATCTCTATATTTGGATTAGGTAGCATAAGTCCGGCCTATAAATTAATTTGAAATAACCTAGCTATGTATCCAAATAATATTTAAAATATAAATAATAATGACAAAAAAAACACTTTTCTTTCTTGTATTTATTTGATTTTGAATCATTATGTACCAGCTGGTTATGTTACTTAATGGACTATCAATTCTCAAAAAAATGGGTAACAGGGGCTGGGACGGGAAGTCGGCATTGTTTTGGAAGGATAGTTGGTGTGGGGAAAGACCATTCATGTGTAGGTTCCCAGATCTCTAACGAATCGCGGAGGAGAAGAATTGCTCGGTGGCTCACCATTGGGAGGCCCAAGCTAGGGCCTAGCGCATTCGTCTGACTAGAGCCATTCGGGAGGAGGAGACATGACAAGTTGCGGTTCTCATGGGAAACCTACGTGCATGGGAACCATCAACAATCGAACCGGACCGCGTTTTTTGGCAGTTCGATCCGACTCGAGGCTATTCGGCTCGACAGGGTTATAGATGGTTCATATGCAATTAAGAATACAATACCGGTTTGGCCGCAATGCACGACATTATATGGAGACCCAAGGTGCCCCTCAAGATTAAAGCGTTTATGTGGCAGACCTATGCCTAGTGCTGGCCGGACTTATGCTACCTAATCCAAATTGAACATGATCAAATATTTGAGTAAAGTTCTTAGGCTCGGACTCCTCCATCTCTTCATCGAAGATCTGTGGAATGTATATTTCCTCTATTTCTTCATCAAAGATTGGTGGAAATTCACATCTTCAATCTCCTCTTCAAAGATAGGTGGAAGGTTAACCTCTTCAATCTCTTAATCGAAGATAGGTGGAAGGTCCACATCTTTAATTTCTCCATCGAAGATAGGTGAAAGATTCGCCTCTTCGAACGAGTTGTCAAAAGCACCATCAATAAGCTCCTTCTCCACAAATTGTGAAGTTGTCGGTTGTTCTTGATGTGGCGATCGAGGTCGTGAAGTTGGAGATCGCTTATGGCGTTGCATAAACGCCATCATCACCTCCATTTGGTGCGTGATTGCCTCCAATCTTTCGTCCATGCGCCTATTAGTTGCTGTTGTAGCTGCTGCGATGATCTGTTGTAGCTCCCCACGGTTGTAGGGTTTAAATGAAATTTTTCTCTTTTTTTTTAATTTGAAAGGTGATGTAATCGGTGGAGGTGTATGAGTTGGATGGAGATTTTTTTTTGTGGGGGTTGGGTTATACGGATGGGATGTGATGGTTTTTTTTTTGTGTGGACGGGATTAAATGGTATAGATAAATGAGGATTTTAGTATGAATTACCTAAACTAATCGACGAGGCTCTGATACAACTGATGAGAGGGAACTCACGCTTTCTGCTAATTCGATATAAGGAACGAATTCGCTTGCTCTAACAAGGCCGTTAATTCTTCGAATGAAGGATGCGAGGGATATTGGGCTTTAAAGATCTGTTGATTTCCTAAGAAATGCGAGAAATTTGATAATTCTATGTAAATGTTAATACTCTTAACAAAATGCAATAGATAAAATAACTAAAATTCAAATAATTACTAATCTGAATAATCAATTGAGTTAAATGCTTATTTATAGAAGAAAATCCTTAACAATCTGGGATCTCAACTGATTATTCCAATTTAAACTAAATATGATATTAACAGATTATGTAAATCTGTAACTATACATCTTCATTTAATACTAACTAATATTCAAATTCAAATTTCAACTAATATTTAAAATTCAAATATAAATATAGTAAATCCTAACAAAGATTAATTTGATTCGATGACCAGAGTTAGGCGAGGATATATAGCTCGGAGACGTCGAACAAAAATGCATAAAATCTTAACAAACTAAAAAAATATTAAAATTATAAATCAATTATCATCATCCATTTGGTAGTCTTAAATGTCGATTGAACGGTCAATAATCACGCTACATTATATTCTTTTTTCGGATACGCGTGCGAATAGGGACGACTACTTGAAGGAGCGCAAAGAGTGCAAATCACCGAGAATGGCATTTTCTTCACCATCTGATGGAGGACGTGTTCGGCGAGACAAGGAGGAATATATATCTCTTCTATTTCATTTTATTTTGTTTGTGAGGATTGTTCTTTTATATTTTTTTCTTTACTGTAACGTTTTGATCCAATGGTATTTTGATTAATACAATAGGGTTAGTTTTGATGCAGGGAGAAAAAAAAAACAGGGGCTGAGACTCTTGACAGAGCGGTGCAATGATTTAATGTGGTGGTGAGTCTGGTGACTCGTTAAGTCATACTTTATTTCATTTTTTTAAATGCAAAATAAAAAAACACATACTCTGATTTCCATCACATCATAAAAGAGACATTCAAAACCACACAGTTCATCTAACATGAACGAATGGTAGGTTTAAGAAATGGGGGGAGGGTTAATGGGAAAGAGGAGGCTCATCTGTCTTCGATGACAATTCACTGAATAGGGAGGTATTGTTATTTCAAACATTCCATGAACTCTGTACGGCCTTTGGGAGAGAGGATGATGTATTTGACTGGTACACGGTTTCCGAGTTACATGTGTGGTCTCGCGAGCACTCGCTGCCTCTCCACACATTCGCATGCAGTTGTGATTTTTTTAAAAAAAATGCAATTATATTAATTAATTAAAATAAGATTACACGTCTGAAAAAAATATATGGAGAAACATATATTATGACAATTGGAAAAGAAATGATCGAAGGGAGTCGGGGCCAAGGTGTTGTTGATTGGGTATCTTCCACAATCTTCTCAAACTGTAATTTCAATGGTCCTGTCGGGCAGCAAAATCCCTCCTCTAATCATGAATAAGGGTAGGGGCAAGAAGAAAAAAATAAAGCCAGTAATGTGTATATATTTAATAAGTACGGTAAAAAATCTGGATAAGTAAATTCTCTTTTTATGTAATTTATTATTAATATAAAGTAAAATATTCTATGTTGGGTGGACGTGAATGTAACCATGACAATTTGATATAGTCATTTGACTTATAAACAATGTAATAAATAATTGGATATTAAATTGATATATGAAAATTGAAATTACTACAGGTACGGTTGACAAGTAAATGTACGATGGGCTAATAAACACGAGATATATATATTTGCGTGAAAATATATAGAAGGGTTTAGCATGAAAATAAATGATGTGATAAATGATAATTAATTATGAAGATAAATAGTAAAAAATAACTTATTCCTATTTAATATAAAAAAATAATCAAAATTAACTGCGAACAAATATTTATTTTAAAATGAAATTAAGATATTTCGTTTTACTTAAAAGTTGGGATATCATTTATCATTATTTTTTATCTTAATTTTAATAAATATAAATATAAATAAAATTAATAAATCTTTTATCTTTTAAAATATGAAAATTTATTCAATTATTCTAAAAAACTCAAACTAGCCCGTATAGAGTTGTCGCATGAGTAGCCTGTGTAGACTCAGCTAATCAATATGTGTTTGTCGGATCATGAGTTACAATGTCATCATCCATTTGTAATTCGATTTAAAATTGTTCAACTACTACTGAGATGCGGAATAAGAGTCGAATAGGGTGGAAATAGCAAAAAACAAAAAACCATCTATTGAAAAGAATAAAACCTGATTGTTATGATAAGATACGAACAAATATCCTGTGAGTAATTCTAATAGAGTGGTTTATGCATACATTTTTTTTGAAAGAAAAGATAGGCATGCGCCCTTAATTATATTAAGAAAGGGAATGTCCAATTAAAAAGTAAGATTACATGAGAACCAGGAAATACAAGTAGAAGAGATATCTACTCAAACTCCTGTATAAGAGGCAATGAAAACCCATAAACTACTCCTCCATAAGTAGGTTTATGCATACATACTTCACAATTAAAATAAGTTGCCATTTTTGTATTCCAAAAGTATTCTCAATCTGTAACTATATACGGCCATGTCAAGTGACAGGCCAAAAAGAAAGAATATCATCCACAAAAGGTTTTCAAGTATCTATCTTTCTTATTAGGAAAAATCCATACAACCCCGCGAAATCTAACTGAAATCCATATAACCCCCTGATTTTTCTTAAAATCCATATAACCCTTTGAAAACACCTAATAAATCCACATAACCCCCTGAATAAAATTTTTATTAATAGATGATAAATATTCTATGAATATTTTATTTGGTTAACCTTGATTGAAAATACAATATACTAAAAAATCACTACAAAATATGAAAAATCCTATAAAAATGATGATTTTACCATCTCTGGATATATCCAGAACTATAAAATCATTATTTACATAAGATTTTTCGCATTTTTAACACATTATAAGCTTTTTGGTGTACTGTGTTTTCTACTAAGATTAATCAAACATAATATTCACAAAATTTCATCATTTATGAACGTAAATTTTATTTAGGGGGTTATTTGGATTTACTAGATATTTCTAAGGGATTATATGAATTTTAAGAAAAGTCAGGGGGTTATATGGATTTCAGTCAGTTTAAGGGGGTTATATGGATTTTTCGTTCTTTTTAGTATGCGTGTCCTCCAAATTCATTGGACCGATTTCTAACAACCCACACTTTCAATAAAGCCATCACTATTTTTGACCCATTAAAATCAATAAAAAATAAAAACAAACGAATGAACATCTTTGTTTTCATTTACGTACACATAATGGACCTTCCAATGTGTTTATATGTGGACCTTATAGAGTGAATCAGAGATTCCAAAAAGATAGGAAATGAAGACCCATATGTGGAAGGAACGTTGGTTACGTCTACAACTCCTCTTGGGGAAGGAAAGAATAAATGTTTTTCTTTATTTTTAAATTTTTTAAAATGGAATTTTGGAAAAGAAGAGGTCCTCAGTGGATTAGGTCTAAAAGGAGAGAATGTTTTGTTTTCTTTTTTGGGTTTTCTATGTTTGTAAGTCAAATCATGTTAGGACCACATAAAGAAAGACTGTTTTATAGTGTGTTCTTTTTGAATCTCTCTTTGTGAGGTTTTGTTATCACACTTTGTGGTAAAGCAAAAGAATGGATCAGTTTCTCTTCAAAGACGGCTCACCTAAATGATTCTTATTTTTTTGGGAAATTGGAGGGAAGTTGTTTCCAAGTGGATCCTAGCGTACTCCATTTAGGAACCATAAACAAACAGGTTTGAATGTCATCTTATTTGAAATAATTTCCTAATCGTGTTTTCTCTTTCATGAAATCACGTGGCAAAATTAATTAAACCATGTGCTACTTATGGGTGTGTCATTAGCCTTATTTTTATCATCAAGTCGTTAATATACCCATTTTTGTTGTGTATTATTGTCTGTACGTAACTTAAAAACAGTCACTATCGCTTATGAATTCCACTGATAGTGTATAAGAGGTGTAAAACATGTCGTGCAGACCTGTCCTATTAAAAAAAAGGGCCGACATGCTAACTGGCCAGTTATTTTGATGCCCCCTCCCACGGCCTTAGTGGGTCAACCCGCGATTTTTTAAAATTGTTTTTATTTTTAAATTTTAAATTTTACTTTTATTAATATTATATACACAAAAAATATATAAATGTTTACAGATACATATATACACACACAAAGAAACATTATATATATTTGATAAAACAATGAGATAAAACATTTATTTAACATATTATATTTTTATTTACCGTGATTGTTATTTTGTGCCATGCTCACTCACTTGCGGTGCCGAAACGGGTTGGCCCAACACAGTTCATAAACTTTAATGTTTCTTAGTGTGCTGACCATGAATAAATTATTAATAACATGTGAATAATGTGTGAATAATGATTTGACGTTTAAATCCTTTGATTTAAAAAGGTGTAACGGTTGATCTAATAGTAAGACCCACCTATTATATTGCTTGGGATAGCCTATTTCCAAGGGGAGATGGAATGACTATACCATCGAATTGTAGCTTATACTCACATTCAAATTACTAGTTTATTCCATCAATCCAAATATGTTTTCTTCCTGTTCATCTAACAGTAACTCTCTATTTAAACAAGGCAAAAGTAACTACCATGGACGACAAATAACTTTGCTACAATTTTTCCGGACCGGGCTTAAAAAATAACTCGGAAAGGGCAAGCAAGCTCTCCATGTTACGAACTTAAACTTTATTGTTAAAGGAGATTCGTGGGCATAATTATGATGGGCCACGGCCCAGAGTTATGCAAAGGTTTTTTAACAGGAAAAATGTTACACTCAATCTATTTTATATTCTAAAACGTAGTTTACCCATGTTTTTATTTTTTATAAAAATCATTTGCCTCATCTAATGATGCATGTACTTTTATAAAAAATAAAATATATAATTTAATAAATTGAGTGATATTATTAATAGAAAGTAAAATTTTTTGGAATGGGATACCGAATTATATAAGACTACATTTGAGTATATGTAAAATTGACCGAGTGTAGTAGAGCTCTTTTAATAATACTGCATGGGAATTTTGTAATACGATCTAGTAATACGGATTGATATCACAAAAAGTGTGGTTTGTGTGATGCCAATACACAATCTCCTGCAGGAAAATGATGTATTAGGGTCCAACAAGATTTAGTGGTATCCATTAGTTGACTCCATACCAAGCATACGTATAGATTCTGATCCAGTGATCTAATCAATTTTTTTAGCTAAACGTATTTTAAACCAATGATAAAAACACACATCATCCATCATTTTGGATGGGGTGGTAGAAAGCTAAGATATCATCACTTATTTGTTGGGGTTCAAATTTCTTATCAAATTTTTTGTTACTAATTGAACTTTACCCTGTATCAAATCGGGTCTTCATAATTTTCTATACTGGGAATATGAGATTGAGTGATCAACTGCACTTGAGGAGCCCTGCAAGTCGATATTTTAGATGGATAATGTTACGTCCAGCCCCATTTTCAGTTTTAATTCCAGACTAC
Organism: Acorus calamus; assembly: GCA_030737845.1. Lineage (NCBI taxonomy): Eukaryota > Viridiplantae > Streptophyta > Magnoliopsida > Acorales > Acoraceae > Acorus > Acorus calamus. The sequence goes on along the minus strand of CM060868.1, from coordinate 32,098,124 downwards.
ATATGTTTTGAATTTTTTTAAAATAGTATACCTCATCTAATGAGATACTTACTTTTATAAAAAATGAAATATATATTCAAATAAATTGTTTGGATGCATTTATAGAATATATAAAAAAAATTCTCTTGAAACATATACATTATTAACATAAACATAAACGTTGTTAATTTTCTATAGACGCATATATGACCTGTAATTGGAGTTGAAAATGGACCCATTTTAGATTGATGGACTCTTTTAATAGTAGGAGACAATAAATCTTCCAAAACAGAAATGATGATAGACATATCTTTCCAAGTCAGCTAGTCTTATTGGTCTCGGCATATATATGTATTGGACGCAGATACACGCAGTCTTTTTTGCAGCTCGTTTTGCAGCCCCATATGCTATGATAACGTAGTATAGCATATGGGTCCTAACATAGTATATGATCCAAAATTTTTTTTAATATTTTTTCATTATGAAAAAAAATACGCTAATGTATTTTAGGATATACTTCATTTCATATTATAATATACATTTTAAAAGATGAATGTATGATTTAAAAAAAATTATGGACTGCAAAACGAGTTGTACAATTAGGGCTGTGTGTATCTTTTTCCATATGTATTACTTCAAATCAAACCAAATTGCATTAGTAGGGCTGACTCAAAGAGAATCCCCACGAGGGGAGAACAAATATTGTGGAGGAAAAACACATCATTCCAAATATTAGAAGATCAAATTGGATAATCAACTCTACTATGAGGAGCATGTAATGTATCAGTAGTCAGATACGTCATGTGTTATCATTGAAAGGATTAATTATTCTATATTATTTATAAGAATATTGTTCAATTTCATGAACAAATACTACTTTAATTTTTTTTCTTCTTTATTTCAAAAAGATTGTATTTGCTATTCTGCCACTGAATTGTTCGGAGCCTCTTCTTTGTTATTGACTAGAGGTGGTGCTGTGCAGGCCCGGCCCGCTAATCAACGGGGCTAACGGGCCGGCCCGGCCCATTTCATGTAACCGTGCCGCGGCACGGGCCGAGGGGGCGGTCCAGCACGGCCCTTCGTGCCAGCTCGGTGGGCCGCCGTGCCGTGCTAGCCCGATGGGTCAAACGGGCCAGGCCCATTAACGGGGCCGATCCGTTTAAATGCCCATTTTTAAAAAAATTTTAAAAGTTTAATATTTAATTCCATTTTTAATTTACTAGTTTTTTTAAGTTGAAAAATAAAAAAATACATATAAATTATTCATAAAAATTGAAAACTAAAAGGGATTAAGAATACAAATATTTATTTTATTGAATATTGAATTTCTTGAGTACATGAACACTTGAACATTAATTAATTAAATGAAAAAATGAATAAAAAATATACAAATAGTACATTAATGAATGAAAATAAATTATACAATTCTTAAAAAATGCATTGATAAATACAAAAAATTAATATAACATAAAATGTGAGTAATAATTGCATTACTATAGTTTTTAATACATTTAAACTAAGTTGACACCTATTAAAACTATCAATCACTTGCAACACACCTTTCAAAAAATTAAAAAATACAACAATGAGAAGATTTAATACATCCCAACTAGGTTGACACCTATTCTATCACGTTGCGTGAAGGTGGAACCCGCGGCACAAACCGTGCCGCGGGCCTAACGGGCCGTGCTGGAAACGGTCACGGGCCGGGGAGCAAGCCTAGCCCGCGTCGCCACCCAAACGGACCGGCCCACGGCATGGTCCGTGTCGTGCCTTGCCGGGCAAGGCCCGTCCCGTTTTGACACCTCTATTATTGACCCATATAAGAAGAGTGGGGGCAATTGCCCTCACTGAAAAATTTAAAATAAATTATTAGTATGTTTATTTTTGGTAAATTTATGTGGTTTATTTTGATAAAATATTAATGGATTGTAATTATGTTATAGTTAATTTTAATTATTGATTTGATTATTATATTTATATTTATAGGATTAGTATGTAGCATTTCATTATATTTTCTAAATCTCATATGGTTCATGATAGCTACCTTGTATATATACAAGAGTGATGTATGGATATAAGGGAATTAAAAATGATTTTTTATTTGATTTTCTTTTTTTGGTTTGATTAAATTTCTATCCTTTAATTTGTGTTTGACTTATCAGCATTTTCTCTCTCTCACTCCGTATATGTAGTCTTAAGAATTGCAAATCAGATCCATAGATTCTCATTATATAGTTTCTTATTTTTTAAAAAAGTACCATTTTATATTATTGTTGATTAGAAAAATAAATTAACAGTTGTATTGAAAGTTGCATGTCTCTGGTTGAATAAATTTTTGGCTCTACAACTGCCTCACAGGATTTGGAGATCTTCAGATTGAAGAAGAGAGGACTAATGGAACGAGAGAGGACCAATGAAACCGTGGTTTACATAATACTCGTGTTTTCCTCTTCATTTCTTTTGTTGTCAAACCCTGCTTGGATGTGCGTTCATCCATTTGCTTTTCCAAAATTTAATCCGTTTTTGAAAAATATTGTTTTTCAAGTGTGCGACATTTATTAAAAATCGTTTGAATCTGTGTTTGACATTTAAAGCTTATAATCCGTTCAAATGCGGATCCAAAAAAAGACTAATATATAAATCTCATTGCTAAGGGGCACCTCTACCGATATCCCAAAGTGTAGTTCAATTGATAGGTTGTAACTTCTAGTTGTTCTTTTAAATTAACCAACAGCAATAATATATATTAAGAAAAGCATGCAAAATTCATTCAACAGTGGTGTCGTGTGGTTGGTATAATTTCGGTCCAATGTATTCAATCAACCACGGTTGTTGATGGTTTGTTATGAACTAACACAATACCAAATCCAGTGTGGTTTGTTCGTTGCATTTACTTTTGAAATTGAAAGATGATCGATGACATAGACCTGGAGACATTACAACTTTGATTTCCAGAGTAGATATATAGTTTGCTATATACATTAATTAACACTTTAATACTTCATATTGACTCATTTAATTGATATTATTCGACATGAAGCCGACCAAATTTCGTACGGTGCAATTGAAAACCGTGTTTCTTTGAACTCAATAATCTATATTACTATATAAAAGTCTCTTAAACAAAAAAACATGCCGTTTGACCTTTTTACCCCTATCAATTCATTCAATCCCATTACAGTCCATTCACACCATTTTAATGACAATCATTTTTTCATTTAACCCCTACATTTCTATCTAATTCCAAGAAAATTCATTTACATCATTTTAATCTTATTTATACCACTTTAATATCAATCATTTTTTCATTTAACCCCAACATTTTGATTCAATTCCAAGAAAACTCATTTACATCATTTTAATCTCATTTATATTATTTTATAATACAATACATTTTATTATGTAACATATTCATTAACTTACAATTAAAATTGATTATCATAATATTATTAGGATACTTACATTTCTACTCAATTCCATGAAATCCATTTACAACATTTTAGTTTCATTCATAGTTTATTATAATACATTTTATCATGTAACATATTAATTAACTTATAGTTATATTTGATTATCATAATATTATTAGGATAAGACATGATATATTATACATTAAAAATATAATTCACAAAAAAAAAATTATTCCCATTTCATATGCAAAAACATGATATATTAAAAAAAGGTATTAAATATTAATGTAATTCACATCTATTAGCATTTATTTAATTCATACATATTTGATTAGCATTTACTCCATTCTCTTGGATTTCTCTACTCTATTAATGCCACAAATATTCAATAGTCCATAAGCTCTATCCAAAAAAAAAATATATTCACAGTAATTAAAAATACAATCCAATAAAAAAACAAACGTATAAAATACTGGTACAAAAAATACTATTGCTATAAAAAAAGGACAAATTCAGATTTGAGCTTTGTGTGAACTCAACAATAGATTTATCCAATGAAAATCCATTCATATCATTGTAATCTCATATTTTCATCATATCCCGTATGACAGATTAAAATTTTAAGCTTCATATTTAATTATACTTATATGATGACTACTGTAGATATATCATAAAATAATATTAATAATTTATATCATTTATGATAAAATTACATTCATATGCTTACTTATCCATGAAAAAATTCCTTTACATCAATTATGATTAAATTACATTAATATACCGACTAAAATTATATTAATATGTTTATTATTTTATAATCATATTTGAGTATCATAATATTATTAGGATAATAGGATCCTTATAAAATGAAAATATATTCAAAATATAATTCCAAAAAAAAAATTCCATTTCATATGCAAAGACATGATACATTAATAAAGATATCAAATATTAATGTAATATCTTCATTATAGATTTTCAAATTATATTATGAAAATTCATCCACCCTCCATTCAATCTTCTCATCATTCAATCCCCTCATCTTCTTCTAGAGACAATGACTTATACTCTTCCACAAACCCCTAAATTTATTTATGCAAATTGAATACCTATTTATTGTCATCCCCATTCATTTGGATAAATGGATTTATCATCTATCTCTTTTTTCTTCTCTCTCAAAATTTTTTTAACCTTAGAAATGTGAGTTAATCTTTTGTAGATATAATACTTATTTTGGAGTTTATGTTGTAAATAGACTAAATATGTTATTTTTTCATTTGGTTCCTCTTTTTAAAAAAATTGGCATGTATCTACTGTTAAAAGAAAAAAATTATCAAATAAGATATTTGTTTTGCCTTTAACAGACTGATTTTCGATTCTCTATTCTAATTGGAAGTAGAGCAATAGTGGATCTGATTTTTATTCATATATCTTTTGTAATATAATTTCATTATGATATTTTCACCATCATAACAGAGTACCATTTTTTTCTATCTAATCATGATAATATTATGATGTCCGAATTTAATTGACTGTTTAACCAATTTTTTTTTTAAATTTACTATCTGAATTTTTTTTCAATTTTGCTCTTCATGATACAGGATATGTAGCCGTCTTCAAATTATTAAATCTGGTGATCTTAAAATATTTTATTTTAAATTTATTACCCATATAGATTGTTGGGTTTTGCATTCATCATGTTTGAGTTTTAATGATACGTTTTATAATATTATCACTCGCCGTCGACCAGATAACACACGTTTTTAGTCTTGTTAATTCAAATTGTTGACTTGATTATTTTAAAAAAAAATTACCAGTGGCCTATAAGTGCAACATTTTTCATTAACTAAAAACAACATTGATTATTCTACGTACTTTCAAATTACGTTACTGAAAATGATTTGCCAATAACATTATAGGTTATAGATATGTTAATTTATTAGAATAGAAAATACTACATGACTATCAATTTTCTGAACTGTTTTCAAATAGATGAAAGGGTAACATTACCATATCTAATAAAATATGTAAAGTGAAATTTTATAAATTTTATTACTCATATCAATTGGTGGTTATCATAATATTATTATGATACTCTTACATTTCTACTCAATTCCATAAAAATCCATTTATAATATTTTAATTTAATTCATAGTTTATTATTAAACGTAATTAGATTCGATTATCATAATATTATTAGGATAAGACATGATATATTATACATTAAAAATATAATTCACAAAAAAAAAATTATGCCCATTTCATATGCAAAAACATGATACATTAAAAAAGGTATAAAATATTAATTCAATTCACATCTATTAGCATTTATTTAATTCACACATATTTGATTAGCATTTACTCTATTCACTTGGATTTCTCTACTTTATTAACTCCCCAAATAATCAATAGTCCATAAGATTTACCTAACAAACAAATAAATCAATAGTCACAGTAATTAAAAATGCAATCCAATATAAAAAAACAAATGTATAAAATACTGGTACAAAAAAAAATTGCTATAAAAATGGAAAAATTCCGATTCGAGCTTTGTGTGAACTCAACAATAGATTTAATTCAACGAAAATCCATTCATATTATTGTAATCTCATCCATAATTTATTCATATTTTCATCATATCATGCATGACATATTAAAATTTTAAGCTTTACATTTCATCATTCTTATATGATGACTATTATAGATATATCATAAAATAATATTAATAATTTACATCATTTATGATAAAATTACATTCATATGCCAACTTATCCATGAAAAATTCCTTTACATCAGTTATGATTAAATGAAAATGTTACATCAATTATGAAAATGTTATTGTAACTAAATTTTTTGACATTAATATTAATCAAAACATATATTACATTTTGTCTATGTGCATTTGCACATACACAACAACTAGTAATAAAAAAGTTTCATTTATCAAACTTGTTTTTGTTTAGAAATGGGTCTTGCCATTGAAGATGGATACCATTTAATTTCGTAGCATTTGCCATTGAGTGGTCCTTCCGGGTGATGTATGGTGTGGAAACTTATTGAGAACTTGACTTGTTTGACCTATAAATTTGGGGGTGTAGACTTATAGTATATGACTTTGAAAGTATGGGATAATATTAATCAACCTAAAAATTGCTACAATTAGCCTCACAATTTAACATGATTTCTCGTATTGGAATCGTATACATTTATTTGAATGATAAATAATATTCTGTACATTTATTTTAGAAGGTCTATATATGCATTAGGTGATAAAAAGAGGTTTAAATTTGGGTTGGGTTAGAATATCATCCACATTACATATACAATGATATATATATTTATACCACATGTTCTTGCCACAATCATACCATTAGTTACACTTGCATAATCCCATAAAATATCACTTCTTCCTTCACAAGACAAAAGCTTCCAAGTCCTGTCCCCCAGCTTTGGTAAAATGCTTATACTCAAGAATACGCGTTTCCATTTGAATCAAGACAAAACTACAAAAGTGGACTCTCTTTAAGAAATGTTGTCCATTCTTTAAGGGTGGGGCTATAGCCACCCCACAAGTTATCCTACCCACCCCATAAAAAAATTAATTTATTTCATATCTAACCCACCCCATGTTCGACATAGATGACGTCTTCTGTGTTTGATATTGTTCGACATAGACGGTGTCTTCTGTGTTTAAAATTGTTCGATCGACATGATCGATGTCGAACAATCTTAAACACAGAAGACATCGTCTATGTCGAACTCGTGGGGTGGATTAGATATGAAATAAATTAATTTTTTATGGGGTGGGTAGGATAATATGTGGGGTGGCTCTAGCCGCGCCCTTCTTTAATTTCAATTGATTAACTTCAATGTGGACTTGAAGACCGAACCCCCCCCCCCCCCCTCTCTCCCTCTCTCTCATAATATGCAAAAAAAAAAAATCATATAAGTTAATTTGATAAACATTTCATCCTCCTCCCACTCAAACACCCACAATGGCGTTTAAAACCGTTCATTCGTATATTAATTCCAGGACAATCCAGGTCAAAATGTCATTCTTTCCTCTTATTCTTTCCTGATAAGTTCTCCATTGAGAATAATAAACAGTGGAACAAAATTTTTGATGCGTTAAAACACACGCATCCAATGAATGGTTGTTGTTTAAGAACCATTTTCGTTAGGGTTCTTCCAGTAACTTTGCCAATACATGTTTGACGGTAAAAGTCGTGGATTAATTTTTCTACGGCAACGGTCCAAGTCTACAAACCGCGTGGGCCCGACAGAGAACGACAGATATCCATTCCATATTCTTTACCCGGCCCATTTGTGACACGGCCCATAAAATGGCACGTATATAAAAGAGCCATTTCATACAAGCTTTTGAACATAATCACAAAAGCATAATCACGCAATTGAGTACCAACATAGAATGGAAAATTATGCCTCGGAATTGGATCTCCCTGGCTTCCGCTTCCACCCCACGGAGGAGGAGCTCCTCGAATACCTCGCCGGCGCCGTCCGCGGCGAGAAGCGCGGTTTCGATGTCATCGGCGTCCTCAACCTCTACCGCCATGACCCGTGGGAGCTTCCAGGTAAGCCAGAACCACCACCACCACCCTGCACGCCTTCCAAGGCAACCACTTCATTTGAGCATTAATTTCAATTTGAGTATCATTATACTGTTTTTATTATAGTCTCGCATGCATGCAGGTTCATGTATCTCTGAACAATGATTAGTAAGTTATATTCAACAGAGTATATATTGTTATACTGTTTTTTCTATTTATTTTTTCTCTTTATTTTGTTCAAACATAGCCCGTTTTGAAGTTATTTGAAATTGAAAATGCCCAAAGTTAAGAAAAAAATAAAATAAGTGGTATTCATTAGAGTATATATCTTAGAAAATGATATCCAGCCCTTTTGCTATCTCATTTACAATCCACACTGTTTTTCTTTTTTATAAAAAATTATATATTCTTTCATTAAAATTATACGAGATGAAGTGTATACTTATCAAATACAATAATATTTTCTTTTTCTTTTTGAAATAAAAATGAAAAAAAAATTTAGAACCTCTACGTTATGATAGTATAAGTGGTAAATCAGACTACAAAATTGCCAGTGTATTGCTGTTTTAATCTATATCTTATATATATTCATGAAAAGATAAATTTAGTGACATGGAATATATATTTTTCTATAGAAAATCAAAGCTCGCAATGACTGTAACTGGAGCTGATTTACATGGTGCACGTCTACGTGTATACGCGATCACACCCACAACTTCACTTCATGAAGTAGTCATGAAGTTTAGTTGTTGAAGTCATACATAGTTTATAATTCATATTTTCATAAATTTGTTAGGTTTGGCAAAGATAGGGGAGCGGGAGTGGTACTTCTTCGTGCCGAGGATCCGGAAGAGCTCAAACGGGGGGAGACCGAACCGGACCACCGAGAGGGGGTTCTGGAAGGCCACCGGTTCGGACCGGGAGATTCGGAGCGTATCGGAGCTGAAGCGGATCATCGGACTTAAGAAGACCTTCGTGTTCTACAAGGGGAGGGCCCCTCGCGGTTGTAAGACTGATTGGGTCATGAACGAGTACCGTCTCCCGGACACCTTCACTTCCATCAATAAGAAGGTTCATAAATATTACTTACTAATGTTTAATGGAATTCATTTTTATAGGTTTAGTTTATTTAGACTTTGTGATGTTTTTTTAAGTATAACTTCCATATCATACATACCTAAACGGTCTTCACCAACCTATTGCAATGAAAAAGACATGTTTGCAGATTTGTAGTATCCTCCGTGACCATGATATCTAATTCTAAGTTTGATGCGTGCAATAGGTGTTGAGAAAACAAACAAGTTTTTGAAAAAAATACAATATAATTCATATATATTGAAAACAATACAAGAATTCATAAGAGAATCTAATAGCTTTTGCTAGTATGTTTAATAGATCATTTTAAAATGGACTTGACTATATATAATGACTATACATACTTTATTGGAGTCATCTTTTATTCATGATCCGTACGGTTATTAATTTACTTCTACAACATGTTTCAATTGGCACAAGCTTGGTCAAAGTCATCACAATTCTTTGTCCCTTTTGAAGGTCAAAAGACATGGACCAACCATTCACAACAACAGACACCACTGATGCAACATACCTGTGAATAAAAAATTACTGAATGTCTCCCCATTTTTGTTTATTTTAATATAAATAGTTTGTACAGGAGGACATGGTACTGTGCAAGATATATAGGAAGGCAACCTCAATGAAAGAGCTGGAACAGAGGGCAGCCACTGAAGAGGAGAAACACAAGGAAACTAAACCCACCGAGCTGCACAAGGAAACTAAACCCACCGAGCTGCACAATGAAACTAAACCCACCGAGCTGCAGGTGCCAATATTCAATTACCAGCTGGAGTGGATGCAGGATCCTCTCTTCACTATACTGCAAAGTCCATGGATGTGTTGATCGAACTACTAAACAATGGCTCCATGTTGAACTACGATTGAAAGTGCAATCGAACAAAGCTTGCGTTAGATAGCGTTTAGAAACACATTCTAATAAAATTTTGTTTTTTCCATAAATTATTTAATGTAAACTTATTCGCAGATATCCTAGGAATTCTAGTTTTTTGAAAAATCAAAGATGAGACCTTTGCTTTTCTTTTGCTTCCTGAAAAATTAGTTTCGAATGACATTTTAAGTGGAAAACTCATTTTAGGTGTGGTCTTGGTCTTTAAATTAAAGGACATACAGGTAACCAACGATCAAACAGTCTGTATCACCTTAATTTACAGGAGTTAGTTTTTTCTGGAAGAATACATATCTTTCCAAATCCAATACATGTTACAAGCATGTTTTTAAATTACTTTATATCACAAGTAACCTTATTAGACATCCATAGATGTAGTAGCATATAAGAGATTTATTACAATTGCATGCATACAATAATCATGGTTAAAATATTACAATATTATTTTTTTTTTTATCATTAATCGGTTATTTAATTATTCCACATGAGAGAGAGATTAGATTTATATCATTTTGACCACTGTTATAAATAAAGTAGTATTAAGTAAAACATTAATAAAATCAGACACATCAATCACGTTACTCCTATATGTATTTCATTTAAGAGTAAAATTGATATTCAAAAAAGATGTACAGACTATATTCATCATTCATGTAACATCAAAAGATAAAAATAATATATGTGTAAATATAAACAAACTTTTAACTAACTTATATAAATCCACAGGGGATTTAGACACGGAATCAAACCATGGTTGAGCCAAGTCATATTCCCCTAAAATAACTTAATTATGTACTCGATCAAGCCACCACGAGGTTTCACACTTTCATTTCCCCATGTCGTTTTTATATATGGTAATTTGCTAATGCAAGTTCGTTGCTACTAGTAATTTGCCATAAAAAAAAAATTGTGTTCTTTAATATCATTTTATTGTAAATTATAAATATTATAAAATTACAAATACAACATTGTACAATCATTAAAATTAAAATATCTTATATTATGATTAAATAAAATTTTTTATAACAACTACATTGGAAAACACTTATATATAAATTTATCACACTCCAATACTCCAAATATCATATGCAAGTGATGCTTAAGAATGCTATACATATTATTCTTTTTTAATAAACAATGTATCCCTTTTTTGAGGAAAATGTAGACCATATTTAACTTTCAAGGGGTGTTACATAAATCTAAATCTTACGCAAGTGAAAGAGGGGGTGAGAAAGGAAGATTGTAAAATAAGGAGAATAGCTGATTTATTTATATTGCCGCAACATATGCACAATCAATCTGTTCAATCAAATAAATATTTCAATAATATATAGATTTTCAATCAAATAAATTTTTATATCAACAAAGAGAGATCAAACAAGCCTAATTAAAACTTGAAAACCAACAAAAAAAGAAAAAGATTTTAATGGAATGAAAAAATATAAAAACTTGAAAATACCTTTAAGAGGGTTTAAACATTGTATTTGTTTAACCATTCACTACTACAACAATAAGAAATTTTGGGAGCTTTGAGAGAGAGAGAGAGAGATGACTTTGAGTTTGAGAGAGAACATATATAATCATATAAACAGAGAGATTGAGAGATACAGATATACAAAAAATTGGAAACAGAGATGAAGATATATAGAGATGGCTTGAATGCTTGATTAATATGTGTTTGTATGTGAGAGAGAGAAACGTTGGAGAGATATGGATAGATGAAACGGAACCCAGAGATAACCAAAAGGCCAAGGCAGATTGGTTGAGAGATTTTTTAAGCCCATGTTTGGATACAAAATAAGATTTATTGAGGGGTATACAATTATACCAACATAAGTGAGTATAACAGTGAAAAAAGTGATTTTTGTTGTGAATATTGTGGATAACCACCACCACTTCAACTCCCCCCACTTTCTCCATAACCCTCTCTCTTTACTTCCATAACCCGCCACATCTTTAACACCCCATTATGTACCCCACCTCTTATTACTTGTAACTTCCACCCATTGAGTTTCCTCCATGGACCCTATAAATTGAGGGGTTTGTAATGTATTCTACAACCAACTAACAAGTGAAGAAGAAGAAATCTCTCTCTACCTCTCTTCTCTATATGCTTGTGTGTTTTGTTTATGTACTTTTATGTTCATGTATTATAGTTAGTTTACAACACGTTATCAGCACGAATAAGCTCTTATTTTATTCAAGCACTCAAAAGGGGTTGAAGAAATCTTCAAAGGTTTGTAATTTAGTAAGTTCATGAGATCTCCCAAGTTTTGTATTCTGGTGAGTTAATGATGATTCAAATTTACAACATAATTGGATATCTTGACAATTTATATATCATCAATTGATGTTTCTTAATAAGAGGATTCACCGTAAAATACTTCTTGTTGCATGATTAAAAAGAACCCCTACATCAAATTCTTTTAAACATATTGTGTTATATAGTTTAAAGCCATATATTCCTTTTTTATGTATAATGTTCGATCATTTTTTTATATTATGTTGTATGTTTATGTTATCAATACATGAATATGTTTGTATGGGAGCATAAAATACAAAATGATATTTCATGGAACTCATGTTACAAAGCATAATCATATTGGTGAGTATTATGGCTTCCTACTTATTTTTTATTATTGAAAAAAAAAAGTTTCTTTTGTTGGTTTGCATTTCTGATAATTTTTCAAATGCTATTCACTGTTTTGTATTTCGGCATTGTTGAATTTGGTAGTGAGTTTTTTTTTTTTCAAAAAAAAAGGGGGGCTAAATTCGATTAAAATGATTTTTGCGATCGGATTGATATGTACATGCAATTGTACACTTATATAATATAATAGTATTGGTATAGCTAGGCTTACCTGTACGATCTGACATTTTTTTTATATAGATTTATTGATTATGTCACAAGGTTCCATACATCACTAGCTTCATGAGGGTAAGAACCTTATTTCCGATTGCATGATATATTCTATTTTCTTGTTTCAATTGATGGAATTTCTGGTTTAGTTAACAATATTTGTGTTAACCTCATTTTCACCTTGAGTTATTTATTATATCCCAGGAATATATGTATCCCAGTAGGAACATGTAAAAATTGTGATTAGCTTTCATCATCATAATATAGAAGATTTAAATATTAATATCTCATTGACGAAGGTCTACCGACCATTATGCCTCAAAGATGCTCCAGTAGTAGCAATATCGAAAGAAAAAATATTATTATCAAATTTCATGTCTTCATGATGTTCATGCTGTCAAATCATCATGATTTTTTGATATTTTGTTAAAATATTGTAGACAAGATCTAACATATCCACCGAAGAGGTTGGTAAGTTTGATAGTAGGATATGTTATAACACCTATCATTGATACCATTCTCATTCTCGAGCAACTCATTGTCCTTGACATTTATTTTCTCCATCAAAATCACTCACCCATTTTGTTATATATATATCATTTGTTCAAATAGTTGTTGTATGACTTATTCTATCATATAATAGGATTCCCAGGAAGCTCATATGTTTGAGGGAACATTGATTTTATTTTTCCTTTTTCCCTTGTTCTCTACATTATATATTGCATTATTTATATACCTTGCCTTGTTTATACATCAAAATTCCATCTTTTCTAAATAAATAAATAAAAATGTTTCGGCCATCTCTAATCCTATCTTATGTGAGTAATATGTGTGTGAATCCAACTTGCTCAATTTTTTTGGCTACACATGTTTGGTTTGTTTAGCTTCTAATGTTATTGTTCTCTTGGAGAGGAATTCATTGTATTGTTATTATGGACATGCTTTGTACTAATATTCATTTTCATATTGTCAACAATGATGCTAACACAAACCGTGAACAATGTTATCTTTTAACATGATTTGTCTATTTTCCAGTTTATTGAATAGTTTGATTTATGTAATTCTACTTGAATTCTATAAAGAAAATCATGTGTCCTTATAGGACCATAAAAAAAAATTATGATAATATATGTCCCTCTTGGACTATATAAAAATTATGATTATATGGATCCCTGAAGGATCATATAAAAGTTATGAATTACTTGGATCTCTGAAGGATCATGCAAAGTTATGATTAACAAGTGTCCTTGAAGGGCCATAAAAAATTTTATTGTCAAAGGACTATACAAAAATAGAGGATACATGTGTCCTAGAAGGATCATGTAACAGTTATAATGTCATATCTACTGACTCATCATTTTTGCCTGAAGCAAATGGATTTTATTTTATTTTGAGCTATGGACATGATCATGTTCAAGGGATAAATTATGGTTAATATAACCACAACAATTGTAGAGATAACAAGTTATTGAAAAACACCAGAAGTGGAATACTATTGAATGAAAACAAGGGGAAAAGTTTGCATAACAAATCCCTAAAATGCAAAGAAAAATTATTGTCATCTATGTGGTATTTGAGAACATAATTTTGGTCACGTACCTGAAGTACATCCAAATATTTAAATTGGTTACGTACCTGAAGTACGCTTAAACTCTTGATTGATCATGTACCTGATGTACGATTAAACCCTGTCGATTTTATATTTATGTCTTATTTTTCTTTATTATATGAAATGCAATTTATATTTCTAGATTTATCTTATTACCTCTCACATCTTTCATAGAAATAAAGTATGAAAACTTTAATATTATTTCTTGAATATTGTAAAATTATTTGTAAGCTCCAGAAGAGCAAACATCATATGATCATTTATTACATAATGATGCTTCAAACAATTGAAAATTCTATTGCATACCCATTAAAGAACCAGAAGATTCTTTCATCCAATTATAAGTATTATTTTTTGGGTTGTCATATTAATGAAACAATATTCTCGCCGTTAGGGGGAGGAAAGAACGTACCTGAAGTACGATCTGTTCCTGAAGAACGACGAGAATTATTGGAACGATGAGAATTATCGTGGAATACTTCCACTCTGTCTCATTTAAACCTAGTACCGCTCAATGTGAAGTACGAAGGATATAGAAAATTAAATTCCTGATGCACGCCAGAAGCGTGGAAAACCTATAGGTTCTAAAGATTCAACTCCCTGGAAGATGAGATCAATTAAAAAATCATGCCCTGATAATGTTCCGAAAGAAGTTATACATAATGCTCTAGAAGAGATTATGAACAATAAATCCACTTTCTCTAAAACTCTAGAAGAGTAAGACTCCATAAGAGTATAATGTACCTGAAGAGACATGAGTCCCTGAAGTGACTACACAAACTTTTGAAGAGGAAAAGTACCTAATAATATTGAGATCTCTATATTTTATATGCATATAAGAGAAATGTGGAATCGCAAATAAATGATCATCGATGATATTTATCATACAAAGTAGCTACTAAAAATCAAAGGGCAATGATTAGAATGAACCACACAGCATAAATGAATGTCGACAAAGAAATAATTGACCAAAGTAGAAAGATGCTATTCAAGCAGAATTGAGTTTTCTTGAAAAGTGTGTGTATTCGAATCTATAATACATACCCCAAAAGATGTTAACCCTGAAGGTTACAAATGAGTGTTTGTAAGAAACTAAAATGAGAAAATAAAATTGCTAGATATAAGACACATTTTGTGGCACAAGGTTTCCCGTAGAAACCTAGATTTGACTATGAAGAAATATACTCATCAGTCATGGATACAATAACGTTCCATTACCTAGAAAGTCTCAAAGTTTTTGAAAAACTCAATATGAGACTAATAGACGAAGTAACAGCCTATCTGTATGGGAATTTACATGAATCTTTGAAGGATATAAATTACCTGAAGCAAAATCAAAGAGTATGTACTCAATAAAGCTAAGATGTTCATTGTACAGCTTAACGCAGTAGATACAACCGTCTTAGTGAATACTTGATGAAAACAGGATATGAAAACAATTTCATTTGCCTGTGTCCTTATAAATATATCTAGTAAGAGATTTGCTATTTTGACAATTTATGTTGATAACATAAATTTAATTGAGACTCCTGAAGAGCTCAACAAAACTGCAGAATATCTTATGAATGCATTCGAAGTGAAAGACCTTGGAAAAACTAAATATTATTTCGGTCTGCAAATCGAGCAAAGCTCAAGAGAGATATTTGTCCATCAAACAACATATATTGGAAAAGTTCTGAAACGCTTTAATATGGACAAATGTCATCCATTAAGTACTCCTATGATTATCAGGTCACTTGACCCAAAATCTTCTGGTCCTGAAGTACCATATATTTTTGCAGTTGATGATTTATTATATTTGATACAGTGTACTAAATCTGACGTTGCATTTTTAGTTTAATTTATGGGCCAGATATAAATTTGTATCAATTTGAAGGCACTGACATGATGTTAAACACATTTTTCAATATCTTCATGGAACAACATATGTTGGTTTATTCTACTTAAAGAATTCCACTATGGTTTCTTGTTGGAAGAATATCATGTGCATATTCGGATATTTTTTAGATCCTCACAAATAGGCTATGTATCTATATGTGGTGGTACAATGATCATTATGTTTCTACATCTTGGAGTTTTATTTACAGGTTGATCATTATGAAGCTTATGAATGTGAAATCGATGTTTTACAAATTTAGTGGAAGAGCAACCATGCCAATATGTTTACTAAAGCATGCCCACATCAACATTCTAAAAGGTGGTGTACGACATCGGACGCAACATATTTGTTAAAAATCTTTTTTGCCGTATCATTATGAGGGGGGTATATTTTTAGATGACATTTGCGTGCTGTACTCTTTTTCCTTCGCCTAGGTTTTGTCCCATTGGGTTTTCCTGGCAAGGTTTTAACGAGGCAGTGTTAAAGCGCATACACCAATCTAAGATAAAGTATATTGTACTCTTTTTTCCTTCGCTTTGGTTTTTCCCACTGGGTTTTCCAAGCAAGGTTTTAATGAGGCAATTATCTTAGCGTGGTGGTCATCCAAGGGGGAGTGTTGTGAATATTGTGGATAACCACCACCACTTCAACTCCCCCCACTTTCTCCATAACCCTCTCTCTTTACTTCCATAACCCGCCACATCTTTAACACCCCATTATGTACCCCACCTCTTATTACTTGTAACTTCCACCCATTGAGTTTCCTCCATGGACCCTATAAATTGAGGGGTTTGTAATGTATTCTACAACCAACTAACAAGTGAAGAAGAAGAAATCTCTCTCTACCTCTCTTCTCTATATGCTTGTGTGTTTTGTTTATGTACTTTTATGTTCATGTATTATAGTTAGTTTACAACAATTTTCTATTAGTTGTGTTTTGAATTATTCTGGTTGGGATACATAATAATAATTTTTTGTTATTTGGATAAAATGTGAATAAAGTATGGATAATGATTTATAAAAAGTAAAAAAATGATGACAGTTGGCCCACATATTCTTCGGGTGGAATAAACTAGAATAACTTTAATTCCTGGAATCCATATGTCATTTTAAACCAGTTTATTCTGACATAGGTTATTCCAGGGTATTCACTACATTCAAACATAAAAAATTACTTATTCTGTTTTATTTCATGTTATGTGACCTATCCAAACGGGGCTTAGGGATTTGATGGGGATTGAACAATGTGTTGGGGATATAAAACGCTAGGTGGATTTCTTGGAGATATAATTTATTGGGCCAGGGGTGGGTTTTTAAGAATTTGCTTAATCGTCTGTTTTATGAGTCCAATCCTATTGGTTAATAGGATTTTATATGGCCTCTACTTAGGGTTGACCCTGACCATGTGGTGGTCCATGCGGTAATCCTACATTGAACTTACCTGTTATCGTCTTCACAATATCAACACACAACATGTGATCCAATGAACAACAAATACCCTGTACTACAAGGAAAAAAATCAATTAGAGTTTATTAATTAGTTGGGTGATGGTCCGAGCTAATGTAGTTCATAAATAATTAATATAAAATAAATACAGAATAAATAATATATATAGGATTTTTTTAATAGAGATAATATAACTAAATATATATTAGTGTTTAATTTTCTTACCATACTACCACATATCCAAGGGTGCTGATACACTAACCCCCCATTTGGATGGGGTTAAGGGTGGTATAAGCTGGGATCAGAATGAATATGAAAAAATGGGTGTTTGTTTACATAGTATAATTTAGTATTACTATGCCTATATAAATGAGTATAATAGAGTATACCAATTTTAAATAACCCCTGGATAAGCTTCCCCGAGAGGAGTGAGCTTGTGAGGCGTGACTAAGTCAGATATACCTAATTTATCTATTTCTATGAAAGGTGAGGTTCATCATCACATAAAAAAAATCTCATCACATCAAATCACTTATCATCACCTCTTACGCATCAATAGTGCCCACATATCAAATCAATTTTTTACACCTTATTTACAATTTATTTTTCATCAATCAACCAACTCAACCTTTATTATTATATTTTTCAATTAGAATAAAAAAATATACAATTAAACAGAAAATCATTTATTTCATTGATAAACTTATCTATTTCTGACATAGATATAAATCTCATAATAGCTTGATCCTCGATCTAAACGGGGGTAAGTGCTTTCTGTAATCCCATTCGCAATTATCAAGGTATGTGAAATATATGTTCAATTCATTCGGTATATAAACTATTTTTTCTTTAACTAAATATATACTTTATCATTAAAAAAAATATAAAAAATAAATATATACTCACAAAAAAAAGATCAAAACTCAACCTTTTCCTTCATCTAAATGATTCACATAATCAATTATGTATATTTTGACCGATCGAACAAGTTGGAGAGAGTTGAAAAAAGAGCAGCTAAACTTTGAACCCATGTTTGGTTCAAGAATAATCTTAGAATAAATTGAAATTAGTCAGAATAAACTTATTATGGATGTGTGGATGACTGGAATAAATGAGAATTTGTATGTCAGAATTAACTAGTATAAAGTGGTATGTAGATTGCATCCACCTATTAGAATTAAATTATATCAGGTTATTCAAATCAAAAGAATATGTGGGTCTATTGTCAAATCAACTGTGATCACATTTTATAAATCAACTGTCAAATCAACTGTTATCAATTTTTTGTCTTTTATAAATCTTTATCTACACTTTATTCACATTTTATCCAAACAACTAAAACTTTATTATTATGTTTCACAATTAGAATAATTCAAAACACAACCTAACATAAAATCATTTTATCTTTACTTATATTAAAATAATCATAAATATCAGAATAATTTAATTCTAGAATCGTCTCTTCACCTGTGCGACAGGCTCTATTTTATTATTATAATGTAATATTCCATGCACGCATGCGTACATCATACATAACAAAGCCACTTTATTCGAAACAAGAACAAGAACCCAAACAACGGGTTAACTAAGCAAAGGGCGACTGGCTGTAGCAGTCGAGATTCGGACCGTAACCCACACCGAGCAAGTCGCAGTACCTCTTATAGAACCCAATCCGGTCCGCCACGCGCGAGTCCGATCCTTTCCCGCACTCGAGCCCTCCGTTGATGATGTTGGTGATGACACCGAACCCCGGCGCGCGTCCCGCCGCCTGATCCGCGGATGATGGAGTCCACTGTCCGGTTATGACGGCGTGACATGATGGTTTAGGTGACTGTGGGGTCATCCAGAACCAGATCGCCGTCTTGAACGATATGGTTGGGTCGGTGGCGACCAAGTCAGGGTTGCCAAGGAGGTCGGCGCCTATGGCCTGTCCGGCTGGTCCGTAGTTGTAGTTGCTGTGATGATTCAGTGCGTCATGGGTCAAGGTAAGCAAATTATAATTTCCATCACATAATTGTTCTGGTGAAAATTACGTGGAAGAATAATATATAGAAAATTATTTGTGAAGTGATATTTGTTTCCACTCATATAGCTTTTAGGACGCAATACATTTAGAGTTGGTTTGACAATAAATTAGGTTTTTTTTTTTATATTATTGTCTCCATTTTATATGATAAAAAATCTATCAATTCGTTTTATTCATATTTATCAAAATTTTGGATTACAATTTTTCATAAATATTATTTCAATGTTTGGATAGAATAAATTGATGTGTCTTTCATAGAATGAATGATATTATATAAAACATGTATTGTTATTGATTAAAAGATGTCTTTCAACTGGAATATTGCAACTCTCGAAGAGTTTTAGTTTATAAAATTTATTAAAAAAAAAACAAAGAATGTTAATCCAACAACTATTCCAAAAAGCAACATAATTTTTTTTTTTGGTACACTTTCTCTCTCACAAAAAGACCCATGCAACATTAAAAAAAAACATAAAATTTGACAATAATTTCGTGATTTAGCACATTTGCCGGTCTCAAAGTGCGCCTAATAATAATCCTCCATAGTACACCATATAAATGCAACCACGCTGCACTTTGTCTCTCACTTTCATTTCAATTTAAGTGGTCCACTATTAAAGACGAAATCATTCTAGTCTTACCAAAGATACACTCTATTTTCAAGTGAGAAAGAATGATGTATACTCACTATGAGATTTGCATGGGTCCACGTCCATAATACTTCTTCCCGGGCGCGCACGGCCACTGCGCGCTCTGTTGGCAATAATCACCCGGACTCCCCTGTTCTTGCTTGAAACAGTATCCCCACGCGTACGGTCCGTCCGGCGCACTCGCCCACCCACCTATCCATTATACAACATCAACATATATACATCAAACCCAACCAATATATAATTCTGTCACAACAAAGCAAATCTCATAACACTCACCCGTGGTTTCATGAGAAGTCTGAGCAAGGAAAGCCGCGATCTCCCTCTTTTGTGTATCCGCATCGCCCGTTGTCGCGAACCCGCTGAAGGAATTCGCGGCGGCGACGAAAGCGCTGTAGGTGTAGAAGCCGTTGGCGGGGCAAGCCGCGTCGTTACGGTGCTTCAGCATCTGATCAAACAACGACTGGCTAACAAGCGAGCCGACACCGCCACCGCCATCGGCGCCGCCGCACTGGCTCTGACAACCGTTGCCACAATAGTCGGAGGTCGAGCCGCAGTAGCCGTATTGGCTGCAACAGAGGCCGTTCTGGCAGAGTTTGCCGTTGACGTCCTTACCACATTGTTGTTGAGCAGATGCAACAAATGTGGAAGCTAAGATGAGTAGGGTTGTTATCAAGAAATTCATGTTGTTGTGATGTGGGGAATGGTGGGGGTCTGGTTGAACTTTATATAGACAGATGAAGAGATAGGGTTTTCTGTTGTGATATAATTAAGCTGGAAATTTTTAAAGTTTTGTGAGCAATTTTTCAATGGTCAAGCCCCCCAATATAGACTTTAATGGATACTTACGTGTTGGAGAGCATGACCTAAAAATGGAGTGGTGTCCAACCTTTCTTACCGGCCTGTCGTGGGTTAAATGAAATCAAAATAGATCCAAATCCAATTTTTTTAGTGGATATAAATAGAGTCCATAATGTATGGGGATAAGATGGAATAGGATAAGATTGAATACCCTCTTAATCCTGTTTCAAAATCCTGTTTCAAAATGACCTATTTTTTTTAATGAGAATCTAACATATTTATATTATTAATTTTATATTTTTACATTTAATCTACTATTATTTATTTATTTATTTTTCTGAAATATCATACATGAAAGTTCATATTTTCATCCACTATTGTGAAATGTTGACTATATGACTATACACCATCATTGATTTGAAATATCATATGATGGACTTAAAGAGAGGTTGAACCAAAAAATCAATATCTTGGTTATAAAAATGTTAAACATGATTTCATTTGTGATTTATTTCTATTAAGGGATGAGTGATTTATGAATTTCAATTACATGTTAGCCACAAATAGGCGGACGTTTTACGGATGGACTAATAACGAAAAAAACATTTGAAGTTGGGCTTTAAAATGCAATATAACGAAAGGAGGGATCGATCACAAAATAATATAGTTTATAAGGACTTAAGTCTCAAAATCTTAAAGGAAAGTATAAGAATTTCAACTATCTATTACCCTCAAACAGATGGATGTTTGTCGCAGGAACTTAAAACGAAAAAGACATTAGAAGTTGGAGACTTAAAATGAAATATATGAAGAAGGAATGAATTGATCACTAATTAAATAACATAGTTTGCAAGAACAAGGTGTTTTTAATAAGGAAACTCATGAACTTAATGTTCAAAGGTGATAGTGTTGCAGAGCATCTGCCAAATGAGTTTCAAAGCTTGATGAAACAATTGATTAATAAGATGAAGATGATATTTTTTTTTGGGATCTTTGTCAAATAGTTGGGAGACTTTAGTATTCCACTGAGTAATTTTGCTGCAGATGGTGTATTGTCTACGAGTACAATTTCAAGTTGCTTGTTCAATGAAATAATAAGGAGAAAATTAATGGGTACAGATGATGCACAAGCACTTGTCATAGAGAACGGGGGAATGAGCAAAAGTCGATCGAGACTCGGATGGTCATGGCAGGTATAGAAGGAAGTTAAAGTCTTATGAAAATGTGTGCTACTATTGTGGTAAAGTTGGTCACTTCAAGAGAAATTAGAGAACAGAATGAGAAAAACAATCAGAAAAAGAAAGATGATGACAAGAACATAATGACTACTGCATGTATATACTGAAGAATTTGTGTCTCTTTATTTCAAAAAGGAGAAATGCCCATATGTTGTTGAATAGAATACTGAATGGATAGTTGATATATGAGCATCATACCATGCGACTCTATATGGATTTCTCCACTTCGTATAGGGCAGGAGACTTTGGCATTGTGAATGTGGAAAACACTAGTCACCCAAATATTACAGAAATTGGTGATGTGTGTGTACAAATTGATGTAGAACACACATTGACTTTAAATGATGTTCCTCTCATGTTCCTAATTTGCGCTTCAATTGGATCATCAAAGGTTCGCTAGTTGTTGTTAAAGGAAAGACATGCAGTATTTCATACAAGACAGAGATAAAAATGTGTTAGAATTGAATGAATGCAGCTTTAGAGAATTTGTCATCGGATTCATTGTGACCGAAGAAGTTGGACGGAGTTGAAAAGTGAGTTGCTAAACTTTGACTATGTTAGAATTATCTCTTTGCCTGCACGATGGACTCTACTTTATTATCTATACTCCAATATCTTAAAGCATTACGATAAGCACAAAAGTTTTCATCTAAGATGGCATATTGGTAATTTTGTAAGGAACATACAAGTTTTTGACCTATTCAATGGGACAACTGAGTTGGGCTATTTGCAATTCAACCCCAAAGTCTCTGATATTTATAACCAGGTCCCTGAAAAAAATCGACCTATATTGTCAACTACCTAGGTTATTTGCAGATAGTCCCCCAAGTTCCCTGATATTTATAATAAGACCCTGTCAAAAATCGGCCAATTTTATCCTTTTGTGGGATATTAGAATCTTGGCCCTCAGTTTCAACCAATTTTACAATCAGAATCCTATCTATGTTACAAAGATATCTCTTATTCAAATTTTCATATTTATAACAAGATCCTTGATCTCAAAACATAACTTGCTAAACTTTAAATCATATCCAAAGTTTCTTTTTTGGACCATTAAGATACCTATAAAATTATAAAATAAATATTTAATTTTAGTCTCATTATTTAAGCTCATAAAGTTATTTATAAGAAGTATGTATAACGATTTCAATTTTCATTTTCATATTTACGTTGATTATCATAAAACTAACTATTCCATAAATTTTCGTAAATGATTTTTTATTTCACGCAGGAAGTGTATCCACTTGTTCTCGACTCTCTCTCTCTCTCTCTCTCTCTACCTCTCTCCCTCCCTCTCCATTCATAAATATTAAATAGGAGATCTTGACTTTCCATAAAAAAATTTAAATAAGTTTATTGATTATTAAAGTCATAAATATTATTGACTATTTGTTCTTAAAAATATTATAATATGTATCAGAGTCAAATTCTTTTAGAACAGAAGCCTGAATAATTTTACATATTAGAATATCGGTTTATTTTTAAATATTTTGGTACTCCTTCTTTATTAAAATTTTTAAATTGCACCACATTTTTTTTATCTATGTTATTCTTGAGAAATGGAGCTTACAAATCGCTTATAATATTACTCGATAAAATTTTATTTTGCTTACCTATGAATATGTATGTATACATTTTCTTAATGTGGCTTATGAATTAGGACGTTCTCCACGATTTAGTCATTCAAGTCATAAATAACATCATTTAATTTGTCTATTCCTTTCACATTTTGATATTATCATATAATTTAAAGTTTAAAAATAAGTAGACTTTATTTGTTATTTTAAAAATATATTTATTAACTCGCGCGAGTGCACGTACGCTAAAATTAGTATAATATAATATTTCATGCATACATGCATACATCATAAGTAACCAAGCTGCCACTTTATTCAACACAGAAACAAACATGAACCCAAACAGCGGGTTAACTAAGCAAAGGGCGACTGGCTGTAGCAGTCGAGATTCGGCCCGTAACCCACACCGAGCAAGTCGCAGTACCTCTTATAGAACCCAATCCGGTCCGCCACGCGCGAGTCCGATCCTTTCCCGCACTCGAGCCCTCCGTTGATGATGTTGGTGATGACACCGAACCCCGGCACGCGTCCCGCCGCCTGATCCGCGGATGATGGAGTCCACTGTCCGGTTATGACGGCATGACATGACGGTTTAGGTGACTGTGGGGTCATCCAGAACCAGATCGCCGTCTTGAACGATATGGTTGGGTCGGTGGCGACCAAATCAGGGTTTCCGAGGAGGTTGGCGCCTATGGCCTGTCCGGCTGGTCCGTAGTTGTAGTTGCTGTGATGATTCAGTCGGTCATGAGTCAAGGTAAGCAAATTATAATTACCATCGCATAATTGTTCTGGTGAAAATTATGTGGAAGAAGAATATATAGAAAATTATTTTTGAAGTGATATTTTTTCCACTCAAACATATAGCTTTTTAGGACACAGTACGTTTAGAGCTGGTTCAACAATGAATTAGAGCTCTGTGGATATAATGTTTTGTTATTGATTAAAAGATGTCTTTCTATTTGAATACTGCAACTCTTGAAGAGTTTTGGTTTATAAAAGGATCAAATTAAGATATTTAAAGTGTCATCTTATTAAAAAAAAAATAAAAGTGTTAATCCAGCAACTATTACAAAACGCAATATAAAAATTTGACAAAATAATTTAGTGATTTAGCACATGTGCCCGTCGCAAGTGCACCTAATAATAATCCTCCAAAACACGTACACCAAATAAATGCAACCACGCTGAACGTGCTTGTAACACTTTCATTTCAATTTAAGTGGTCCACTATCAAAGACGAAATCATTTCTAGTGTTACCAAACTACCAAAATGAGATTATATATATTTCAAAAGATACACTATATTTTCAAGTGAGAAAGAATGATATATACTCACTATGAGATTTGCATGGGTCCACGTCCATAGTACTTCTTCCCGGCTGCGCACGGCCACTGGGCGCTCTGTTGGCAATAATCACCCGGACTCCCCTGTTCTTGCTTGAAACAGTAACCCCACGCGTATGGTCCGTCCGGCGCAGTCGCCCACCCACCTATCCATTTTACCAACATCAACATATATAACATATATACATCAAACCCAACCAATACATAATTCTGTCACAACAAAGCAAATCTCATAACACTCACCCGTGGTTTCATGAGAAGTCTGAGCAAGGAACGCCGCGATCTCCCTCTTACGCGTATCCGTATCGCCCGTCGTCGCGAACGCGCCGAAAGAATTCGCGGCGGCGACGAAAGCGCTGTAGGTGTAGAAGCCGTTGGCTGGGCAAGCCGCGTCGTTACGGTGCTTCAGCATCTGATCGAACAACGACTGACTAATAAGCGAGCCGACACCGCCACTTCCACCGCCACCGCCACCACCGCCGCCACCGCTGCACTGGCTCTGACAACCGTTGCCACAATAGTCGGAGGTCGAGCCGCAGTAGCCGTATTGGCTGCAACAGAGGCCGTTCGGGCAGAGTTTGCCGTTGACGTCCTTACCACATTGTTGTTGCGCAGATGCAACAAGTGTGGAAGCTAAGATGAGTAGGGTTGTTATCAAGAAATTCATTTTGGTGTGATGTGGGGAATGGAGGGGGTCTGGTTGGACTTTATATAGACAGAGATGAAGAGATATGTTTGATATTTTGTTGCGATATAAGGTGGAAGTTTTTTTAGTGATTTGTGAACTTTTTTTCAATGGTCAGGCCCGCCATTATAGACTTTGTTGGATTCTTAGGTGTTGGATAATGCACTACCTAGGCTAAAAATGGATTTGACACTCCATGTTCAAAAACTTTTAAAAAGTCAAGCGTCAACTGACCTTAAAAATATGAGGATTTTTAATTTTAAGTCCTCGTAAACTATTGAATTTAGCAATTGGATCCCTCACTTCTTCATATTTTGATTATATGCCCTATATTTAAATGATAATTTAAAAATAGGTTCCTCCCAGGAATTAAAAAATAAACTTAATAATTTAAAAATAAGTCCCTCCTAGGAACTTATTCCTAAATTATCATTTAAATATAGGGACTAAAATTAAAATATGAAGAAGTGAGAGATCGATCGTTAAATTCGATAGTTTACGGGGACTTAAAACTAAAAATCCCAAAAATATATCTTAAGAAAGTTGTGAGATTTTAGGTTGAAAGTAAGTAAATTAATTTATTTATTATCACGATATTATCTAGTTAAAATATGCACCCGTCACCGGTTAAAATGAAATTTTTATATAAATTTGTATTATATAATCAAATTAAAATACAAATAATATAAAAGGAATATATAATAAACCATGAACTTATTTCATTAGAATTTCTTCTAATATCTTATTCATCAACACAAATTGAATAAAACTTTACTTATATTTAATATCAGATGAATCAATATCTAGGCCGGTCAACATAATGTTAAATCAATGTTCCTTATGAAGATGGTCTAACAACCTATCTAATAAGATAATCAACCGATTTGATCCGGATAGGCAAAGTAAATTTTGGTGGCACTTATGGGAATGACTTATAGGTGGCAATCACTGTCATTGTATTTTCATGACTTCATCGAATCAGTGAAGACTTTTGAGGAAGCTATAATGATAACATATGTGGATATATATGTGTATGATCTATTTAGTGTATATAAATTAAAAACTTCAAATGGAGCTGTTGCTAGTTGTTTATACTTTATAGTACATGTGTTGCCGTGTTGGGCCCATATACACGCATTTCGTTGCTTACCATTAGAGGCATTACGTTTGCAATAAAACATGGGCTGAGATCAGCTGCCCCATCAGAATTTTGAGGATATAAATATAAAATCCAAAGTCAAATTTCAATCGATAAAATATATTTGAAAACTAAATGCAGCAATAAAATCCTTAATTTATATATGGGGCGGCATAATTAATGCAAGTTAATGGTTCATTCGTGGATCTAACTATCTACTTGGTTGTAATTTGTAAAATATATCTTTTGTAAATTATTAAACCATATGATCATGAAAGAGAGACAAAAATAAAAAGTTTTGTTCCAGATGAAAAGAATCTCCGAAAACAGAGAAATCAAGTTAGCATAGCATTATTATTGGTGATAATTAATTAGAAAATGTTACATAAAATATATTTTACAGTCTAAAAAAAGCGCAGATGTTTTCATTTAAAAAAAATTGTATATCTCATTGAATATCTCATTTAATGAGATATGTTTTAAATAAAATGTGAACTATATACTCTAATCCAATGAATTGCATGATAACATTTATAGAAAACGTAATTTTTTTTAATGAGGTATATATCTTGATACAGTGAATGGAGGGATACAGGACTCTGAAACTATAAAAAAGTATAACAGAGTATTAATTAATTAATTAATTAATTATGCCGTATATATTAATATATACACGTGATATATATGTCACAGGCAAATAAAATAAACAATCTATCTCTAATCCTGTAATCCAAAACTTGACTATAGATCCGAGGTATTACGTGAACAATTAAAGGATGTGATATCATGCCGGATTGCCCTTATCCATATCACCAAATCTACAAATTAAGTAACTGATTCTTCGGATTTTGGAAACAAAAAAAATTACAACAAAAGCTATTATAAATGTGTAATATGAAGAAAAAAAATCATCTCAACCAAAAAGGTCATGATCAACCAAGCCAAAAAAAAAAAAAAAAAGAGTCATGATGACCCATGAGTTTAAAATATTGGAATGTCTCTTACATGTCCTTACCTAGAGGGGGCAGAACCAGGAGCTAGAGCAAAGGAGGCCGAGGACCAAGAGATGGAATGAAAAAATTTCAATCTCATTGTTCCCACCCCAAAAAATAGAAAAAATAAATTTCAAAAATTGAATATGATATAACTGATCACAAAAACATACAAACATATTATTTAAGCTTATATTTTGGGAAGAAAAATCTAACTTTCAAAAAATTTGAGACTCAATATAGTAATCATGAAAAGAAAAAAAAGCCAAATCACTTATTTTTCAATCCTTCAAATCCATATACCAATATTTTTTAGAAAACAAAGTTTTCATGATTTTTTAAAAAGACTCATACCTTCAAATATCAAAATATTCAATAAGCACTTATATACTGAATCCATTTTGCAGCCTTATTTACATTTGTCACATTTTAAATATATAAAATTTATTAACTCTATATTTCACTATATCTACATACTTTATCATAGAAAACATAAATTAAATATATGCATTTAATGAACACGTGCTTCATTTTTTATAAAAGATTAATATATACTTTATATAGATATATATTTAAAAAAAAGTTCAAAAAGCATGTTAGCCGGGATACAAACAATATTGAATATAACATTGTCTAATTTCAATATATATATACACACATATATTACACACACACATACACACACTAATGTTTTTTAAGGCCACCCATACATTGATTTAATACAGGAGATTTGGAGGGTCAGTTGGGCTAACAAATTACCAATGAAATGAAATTTAAGGGAAAAAAGATACACACAGCCTCAATTGCACCCCGTTTTGCTTCGCTACATGTGAAGTAAGCCATCACCTCCGAAGTCCAACTTATTCATCTTTTCATAAGGACCCCATAACAAATAATATTTTCAAATTACTCCTCACTCATCTACCAAAAATATCGTCCTATCACCCCCAAAGTCCCAAACTTCCTCCTTTTTACCAACGGACCCAAAAAAACTAATATTTCTAAAATGCTCCCCCACTCACCCATATGGCATTAAGGCCACACCAAAATAGGAGTCCGAGCCTAAATTTTATTTTAATTATTTTTAAATCCCTATAAATTATATTATTCTGGTGATCAATCTCTTATTTTCTTTATATTTTTATTTTAAGTCTCTAACTGAAACGTTTTTTAGTCCCGCATAGTCCCGAGTCAAACGTCCATCTGAATATTCAAAAATATTTCATATAACATTTGTTTATCAAATAGAATTTTTATTTATGAATCCCTATAAACCATCTTAAAAATATTTCACGTAACGTTAGTTTGTCAAAAGATCATGTTCTTTTAACCCATTGTCCTTTTATCTTCTCCCTCAAGCATAAACATTGAACAACGAATAAATAGGTTTTGTCTCCATTTCCTTCTTTACATTTTTTTAAGTCAATTCAAGGTTGAACCGGTTGTTATTGACTATTAATAATAAAAAAATTCATTAACTTGGGCTACATATTTGTCCACAAGTAAAGAATAAGATAATATAGGGTACAATATCAATGCCTGCAATCAGTGGTGGAACTATAAAATTTACTTAGTGAGGGTGAATTATAACTTGGCCTATAAATTTTCATTAAGCAACAATAATAAAGGAAAATTTTAGATTTGATATCCTTACCTCTTAGAGGGGAGATGCTAGCCAACCAATCAAAAGCAGTTTGTAAAAGTTGTATTTTAAAAAAATACAAAAATAGATGAAACTAACAAAAATAAATGTTAATTGCATCTTTTAAAACTATTAAAAAATGTATTAGTCTCATTTTCCATTTAAATAAGATGGAAAAGAGAGAGATTTTGATAAAAACAAACACAAAAAATGTAAATTTAACTATACAAATAAAGAAATATTAATCAAATATGGATCTATTTAATTTTAAAAAAAAATTATATAACTATTTTAACCATGCTATATATCCACAGATCACATAAGAGCTAAAATATTAAAAATAAAATAATGATGTAATACTCTTAAAAATATAAATATGTATTAAAATTTTGAATCCACAATCAAAACTATCTAAAGCATGCCTTAATTCATTAGGATTTATTAATATTCCACCATGTATCAAATATATTGTTTAATCTACCTAGTACAAATGGGTTTTCAAAAACAAACCCTTTTTTTTTTTTTGAGAGGCTGTTTTGTCTTGGGTTAGTGAGGAGTCGTTTGAAAATATATTTGTTATTGAGTCCTTTTGAAAAGATGAACAAGTTAGGTCTTTGGGAACGATGACTAGTCTGTTTTTACTTTATATGTGACGGATTTTTAGTGGGTTACAGGGAGGACCCTGTAGCAACACCACAGATGATCCTAACACGTGTGAGGGTGTGTGTGTGTGGGGTGGGGGGGGGGGGGGGGGGGGTTGAGTATTATCATTAATATGAGTATATATAGCGCTAACGATTTTGGTTGCATGATTGTAAAATTTATTTTATGCAGATGTAAGATTTTAAAATTGATTCTGCATTAAGCTTACTTCTTTTAGCTAGCTTTTGGAAAACACAGCTTTTAAACACTATTTATCTAAAATTTGTCTGCAGAAAGCTGTCATAGTTTTTTTTTTGTTTAGTTGCATTATTTGCAAAACGAGATTCCTGCAAATACAAAAATTGCACAATCGTGCAATCAAACACACCCTAAAATTATGACTGAAAAAAGTACACCGTGTAAATACTCAATTTAAAATCAACAACATTTATTAAAAATAAAAGGAAAATGTTAGACTCAGACATTTTGATCAATCAAAAGTCAGATCACACGTGTTTTCATTTTTTAAAAATAGTAAACATCACTAATGAGGTATATATATGCTTTAATAAAAAGTATATAACGATTCATTTTGAGTTGAATAGATCAAATACTATTAAGTGTAATAAAAAATTTAGCGATGTATATAAATCGTCTAATGAAATATATGTTTCACTGAATCTATAACGAGATATATTGGATTGTAATTTGAACCGTAAAAAACTGAGTGTAATAGCACTCAAAATAAAATTTAAAATTAGGTCCTTTTGAACTGTGTTCCCATTGAAGCGGGCACATCCGTTTAACATTGTAGTATTGTACTGGCCCGGATGCAACGAATTTGAGCCTTTGTGCCTATTTGACAGATAAAATTAGTAATACTGTTTATTTACGCCATTTATTTGAAATTCTCACATAGCTGTAGTCCCCTCATAACAATAATGTTTTGTTATATTAGGTATATACGTATTTTATATATATTAAAAAGATCAATATGTAAACCAAAAAGGTCAAAATATAATACTTCCAACATGGGATAGATACACTAATGACTAATTTGTTTTGTAGCCTTATTTATAGTCGTCACATCACTAACACAGTATATAAAATCTCATAATGTACTATATATTTTACTATTTAAATATATATTCCATTTAAAAAATAAAATATATGCATTTGATGCATATGAATATATTCTACGTTTCATAAGAAAATATACTTTATTAGCTAAATATATATATTTTTTAAAGAATAAAAACATATACGAACAATAAATAGGACAAAATGTATCATTTTACCTTCCAAACTATCCATAGATTTAAAAAAAAACAATGATATATTTGTTGTATGACCTCCAAATAAACATATAACCCAGAGGCTAAGATAAACATATACCTAGCCCCCTTGTACATCCCTCATCAATTTTTATTTTTAAAAAATATCTCACTTTTTAAAATACATATTGATATGAAAGTGAATTATTCTTTGATATATAGTAACATATATTTTATTAAATAATAAATTAATTAAATTTCATATATTAAGATTTCATGTATTACGATAGAGCAACTATAATGACATAACAAGGTAGTGTATGCAACATTATCTTAACACAGGCCGCTGGAATATCATTTCTCAGTAGCATGGACCACAAAAGCAATTGAGTGTATGAGCGCACTCTTGCATGCCAAAGACGGCCCACATCCCCTTTCGGCCCACCCGATACTGGGCTATAGAATTTCAGCCCAAATGCAATCGGCCTCTCTCGCCGACGACAAAATATCTCATCTCGGGAGAGAGAAAGAAAAGAACCAAAGCAATTTCCCTTCTGTTACTTATCACTTGGAGCCCGTCTATTACCACCAACCTCAATGCTCTCCCCAAATTAAAAACACATAATTCATCCCACTAATGAAAACTGTATGAATGTGGATGTGTAAATGTTGAACAACGAAAATTGTTATGTCAATAGTAAATTTTTATTTGCAAAAAAAGAATAGTGTATTTTATTTGTAAATGTGTATGATAGGTTGGATATGTGAATGTTAAATCAACTTATATGACTAAAAATGTGATTGTTGTTAATTTATTATATTTATTTGTTGTGTATTTAATATATTTATAATAGATAAAAATAATTAAACCATTGTTAATTTAATAATGTTGGGTGATACACCTTGAATACAATAGACATCTTAATTTGAATGGATTTGTGTCAAACTGTTATTCAAGGTGTCACGTCATTTTTAAAATAATGCATTTAAAAAGTGTTGGACGACACAACTTGAGTCACAATAAACACTCCAATTTAACTAGATGTGTGTCAAATCAAATAATTTATGATGACATATATTAGGTCATATTAGACACCAATAATTCATGTTAAATCGGTTGACGGGGTGAGTGTCTAAAATAAAAACTAATCATGTGTGCTTAATTTTCATTGGGTCGGGGGAGAGAGCATTTAAGTTGGTGGCAATGGACGAGCTCTATCACTTGAGAGTAAAAAAAAAATCTCTTTTTTTATATTTCACTTGCTATATATTTTCAACAATTCATAAACTTGTTTCTTCTCTCAATAATTCTTTTGGAGATAACACGAACCACGTACATCACTCACAGCCTCTCCTCCTCCCCCTCTCTAAAGCCTCCACTCCTCTGTTCTCTCTATTTAAAAACCCTCCACAAATCAACCCAAATTTCCAATCTTGCAATACATAAAGGAAAAATGGTTTCTACAGCACCACCAACACCAACCCATCCTCTCCTCACCTCCAAATTCCATGGCACCCAACTCCCCCATCACCACCGCATCATCTCTCCCCACCTCCCCAAACCATCAAGAACCTACCTTTCCCCCTCCCTCTCTCTCAAACCCAACCACCCACACCAAATCCTCTCCCTCCTCAACCACGTCCCCTCAAAGACCACCCTCGCCGCCACTCTCCTCCTCCTCTCCCAACAACCCACCCCCTTCGCCTTCGCCTTAGACTCCCCCGCCGACAACCCACCTCCCCAAACCGTCTTCTCTTCCCCAATCCAATCCGAATCCATCACCACCACCACAGCCACCAAGAACCCATTCTCCCAATCGGTCCTCACAGCCCCCAAACCCGCCCAACAACAGTCCTCCGACCTCCCCGACGGCACCCAGTGGCGCTACAGCGAGTTCCTCAACGCCGTCAAGCGCGGCAAGGTCGAGCGCGTCCGTTTCTCCAAGGACGGCGGCGTCCTACAGCTCACCGCCGTCGACGGCCGCCGCGCCTCCGTCGTCGTCCCTAACGACCCAGACCTTATCGACATCCTCGCCATGAACGGCGTCGACATCTCCGTCTCCGAGGGCGACACCGGCAACGGCCTCCTCGCCTTCGTCGGCAACCTCCTCTTCCCCTTCCTCGCCTTCGCCGGCCTCTTTTTCCTCTTCCGCCGCGCGCAGGGCGGGCCGGGCGGCGGTCCGGGGGGACTTGGAGGGCCGATGGACTTCGGGAGGTCGAAATCGAAGTTCCAGGAGGTGCCCGAGACGGGGGTCACCTTCGCAGATGTCGCGGGGGCTGACCAGGCCAAGCTAGAGCTTCAGGAGGTCGTCGATTTCTTGAAGAACCCCGACAAGTACACAGCTTTGGGTGCAAAGATCCCGAAAGGTTGCCTCTTGGTGGGTCCGCCGGGGACCGGGAAGACCCTCTTGGCTCGGGCGGTGGCCGGGGAGGCAGGGGTCCCGTTCTTCTCGTGCGCAGCTTCGGAATTCGTGGAGCTGTTCGTCGGGGTTGGGGCGTCGAGGGTGAGGGATTTGTTTGAGAAGGCGAAGTCGAAGGCGCCTTGCATTGTGTTCATCGATGAGATTGATGCGGTTGGGAGGCAGCGTGGGGCGGGTTTGGGCGGCGGGAATGATGAGAGGGAGCAGACGATCAATCAGCTGTTGACGGAGATGGATGGGTTCTCGGGGAATAGTGGGGTTATTGTGCTGGCGGCAACGAATAGGCCTGATGTGTTGGATTCGGCTTTGTTGAGACCTGGAAGGTTTGATAGGCAGGTCACTGTGGACCGGCCTGATGTCGCTGGGCGCGTCAAGATCCTTCAGGTTTGATCTTTC
Source organism: Acorus calamus (assembly GCA_030737845.1). NCBI lineage: Eukaryota > Viridiplantae > Streptophyta > Magnoliopsida > Acorales > Acoraceae > Acorus > Acorus calamus. The sequence continues at coordinate 32,063,560 of CM060868.1, read as the reverse complement.
TGTCCTCAATTTGATATGGGATTTGTTCATTGATCTTGGTTGATAGATTTTAGTCATTCAGAATTGGTTTTTGCATTTTATTTTATGTGGTACTCTTATGATGTTGGGTTACTTTATAGAGTTGTTTCATGACCTCATACTGTTAATGCATTTGTGTGCATCACTGGTTGTCCGTCATCTGAAGTGCTATCTCTGATTTATCATGAAATGCATTTGAATTTGTTGGTTGGATAAGTTCTGTGTTTGTTTCGCAGCATGATGCATATCAGAAAAGATTATAATGAATTAACCGCAGATGTTGTGCGTTCTCCTTTTTCATGTATGTAATTGTTGGAACTCATTTTCATTGTGGACTTTGAAAAATGATTTGTGGATCCTGTGAGTATGAATGGAATTCATGAATGCCTCAATGAATGTATAAAGGAAAAACTTATTCTTATGTGAACTACTTGAATTGTCTCAACAACATTATTCGTTTGACCAGCCTACAGTTTCACTACTAGTATATGTGATCCTTCATATAGAGTTGCATTCTTTCACTTCCTATTCTGTTCCTAGTAGCGCATTCTCTGGATTCACATCGAGTTTTTTCATTGGATGATTAAATAGACTCACAATGCCTGTTTAATGCAATTTTTAATTGACAGAGAGAGTATATTTCATGCCATTATATAGTATATATCCCATTCTTTGTGCCAAAGTGTAACAAGAATGCGGCAGTTAAGCTGGTACTATGGCTCCATCAAACCATCTTTCAAAGAGGGCTTTTGGTCCACCCTTCGGTTTTTGTTAGTCATGTTATAAGCTTTAATTCCTGGCTACTATTAGTGGTTTCAAAGGTTAATCGAATGTCAATAAGACAGCTCCAAATCACCACGATAACACGACTCACCTGGTACATGCTTTCTAGTGACTTTCACGTTTGCAATGTGAAATGGTTCTTGCATTAAGTTTTGTAAGTGCCCATTATGAATGTTATCTCAATCAGAAACTTTAGTCCCTAATGAATTTCTAACTGTAATGTCCACTGTTATTCTGTTAACAGTAGTTTATTTTTCAAAACTGCAGGTTCATTCCAGAGGCAAGGCACTTGGAAAGGATGTAGACTTTGAGAAGATCGCAAGGAGAACTCCTGGTTTTACAGGAGCTGATCTACAGAACCTAATGAATGAAGCCGCCATTCTTGCAGCGAGGCGCGACCTCAAAGAAATAAGCAAAGATGAAATCTCTGATGCCCTTGAAAGGATAATTGCTGGTCCTGAAAAGAAAAATGCAGTCGTGTCTGAAGAGAAGAAGAAGTTGGTGGCATATCATGGTAACTTTCATCCCCTAATTGAAAGTTTTAGTTAACCATGCACAAAGACTTTCTTAAATGCTCTTGGATGCTTACTCCTTTGCTAACCCTTCTTGAATGATAATATTAGTTCTCTCAGGTGCACTCATCCATGCATAATAACATTTTTTCACGTTTTGAGTTGTGTGTTATGTGGACAACACATTTAGGACCCATTTGGAACCAATTGGCAAACAAATTTTACTTCTGCAAAATCAGTTTTAGATAATCATTTCCAAACAAGTATTTTTAAGCTTCAGCTTCTGATTTCAGGTTTCAATTTTTATGTTTTAAAAGTAGCTTTTTCATAATCGATTATTTTAATCAATTAGAGCATAAGCTATTTTTAAAAATTGGTTCCAAACGGGGCTAGATGGGATGCATGAAAAGCAATGCCACCATGAATAATTACTGTTCGTCGACTGATTCTATTCATTCAAATGGCCTATTATTCTTATTCAATGCACAAAACCATGCATTTGGCTTTGTTCATGCAGAGGCTGGGCATGCCCTTGTTGGCGCACTGATGCCCGAATATGATCCCGTTGCAAAGATCTCTATTATTCCTCGTGGTCAAGCAGGTGGACTCACTTTCTTTGCTCCAAGTGAAGAAAGACTCGAGTCTGGTCTATACAGCAGAAGCTATCTGGAGAATCAAATGGCTGTGGCACTCGGCGGAAGGTACACCTTTCCGAACCCATCTTATCGAATCCATAAATATCATTCCCATTTACTTTGTTTGCTGTAAAAATGCAATTAGAATATTAACATACAAATTGCTTATTATACTCTAATGCAGGGTTGCTGAAGAGGTAATATTCGGACAAGAGAATGTGACAACGGGAGCCTCCAATGACTTCATGCAGGTTTCCCGAGTAGCCAGACAAATGGTTGAGAGATTTGGCTTTAGCAAAAAGATTGGACAAATAGCTATTGGAGGGCCTGGTGGAAACCCATTTTTAGGACAGCAGGTATGGAAAAAAAACATACCTTCATCTGCCATTGTTGATCCTGCTTTATCATTGATGATTGAATTCTTGATTGTTATGAATCCACAGATGTCATCCCAAAAGGATTATTCAATGGCAACAGCAGATGTGGTGGATGCAGAGGTGAGAGAGCTTGTAGAGACAGCTTACACAAGGGCAAAGAACATCCTCACCACCCACATTGATATCCTTCACAAGCTAGCCCAGCTTCTTATCGAAAAAGAGACAGTAGATGGGGAAGAGTTTATGAGTCTGTTCATTGATGGCAAGGCTGAATTATTTGTTGCTTGATCAAAAAAATAATTACTCATGATTTGTATTCTATGTTCATATACATTGTTGACAGAACAGAGAAAAAACCACAAAATTTTAATTTAAAGGTCTCTATATTACAAATTTTCTTTTCTTTCCCTTTTTGAGAGGCCTCATTCATTGCTTCATTTTGTAATCTCAAGAAACTCCTCCACTCTTTTGCTTCTTCTCTTCTAGTCGTGTCGCCTCATTCAACATGTCTGCAGCATCTTTGTGCATATCTAGCTTGGTCAGGGCAACAGCCTGCATGTAGAATGCGGTGGGCCAATCCGAGTAGATACACTGTGCTTGCATTGCGTCTCGAAGTGCAGCATCAGGTTGATCACAGAGAAGGTGACACAGGCTTCTCCTCGCATAAACCGTTTGTGAGACCATGATTCCACCATCTATGAACTGCATATAAAGAAATTTCAAGGTGGTTGTTCCTGTTTTACTTTTGGTGATGCAAAGCATGAAGCAAAACCAAGTAATAAAACTCGGGATTGATACCTGAGTGTAACAATCAATTGCTGTTTTGAAGTCTTTATCACGGAAGGCGAAGTCCCCACGCTTCCTTGCCTCCAGCATATCTCTCATCTGTTGCGTCCACTCCTGGAAAGATAACTAAATCCAAAAAACAGAGATCTTTAGCCAAGGTCTCCTCTCACGCCATAATTTGACATGGAAGAGGCTTCCACCATTGTTTCATATGATGTGATGTTTCTGTGGACCAAATACCAGTCCTATCAACGGGTCGCGGGGTCGACCCGAACCTGACCCGATAAAAGACGTAAATACCCGACCCAAAGGACCCGATAATCAAAACGGGTCTGGTAGGACCCGATAATCAACCCGATTGACCCAACCCAAATATTATGTGATTTTTAAATGGGATTTTTAATTTTAAGTCTTTGTAAACATGCCTATTTAGGGATCGGTCCCTCACTTTTCATATTTCTTTTTAAGTCCCCATATTCAACCGCTTATTTGGCTTTTAATCCCTCCATCAAACGTCTGTCCATACACCGTTAATTTGTGAAATGTGATTTTATTTTTAAATCCTGTAAACTATGTTATTTAGTGATCAATCCCTGTAAAATATGAAGAATGGAGGGATTAATCACTAAATAACATAGTTTACATAACTTAAAAATAAATCACATTTCACATATTAACGGTGTATAAACGGATGTTTGATGGATGGATTAAAACCAAATAGACGGTTGAATATGGAACTTAAAAAGAAATATGAAGAATGGAGGGATCGATCCCTAAATAAAATGTTTACAGGGACTTAAAAATAAAAATCTTTTTTTTTATTTGTGATCTAACCTAACACTTATGATTTAACTAAACATTTATAACTAAATATCGATAATTATTTAAAATTTTAAACATTTGAAATATTTTTACAACCTTTTGATTTTACATAAAGCCATAATAATCTAAACCGTATTTCAAATGTTTTTTATAAAACATTAAAAAATGAAAATAATAAAGAACTATTTATAATACACTAAACTCTGTTAAAAAGAAAAAAAATAAAACAATTGTAGACTCTTAAGAAGTTCCTTAACCTCTTTTTGTCTGGCCTAGACTTATTAATGGATCGACCCGACCTGACCCGAGATGGACCCGACAATCAAATGGGTCGGGTCGGGGTCCAGACCCGACCCGTTGACAGGCCTACCAAATACACAGAGAAAAAGTTACATCAAGCCCCCATTGCAACCCATACCTTTTTTCTTTTTAAAAAAATCACTCTCCCTTTGAAGTATATGTTATTATATGAAATGATGTATACACTGAGACACAATAGTGTTTTTTTTTCGAGTTAAAAAAATGTAAAAAAAATCGTGTCATACAATATAATAGAAGTTATACATTATGATAGCGCAGTATATACTGTCCTATCATAGTGTATCGGGCAGTAAACGAGGCTGCAAACCGGATTGCGTGTATTAGTGCTCAATACACAGTTAAAAGGAGTGAAAAATACCTCATTAGTTCCTTCATCATCTCTATAGTGTGTCGCGACCAATATCTGATGGATGGCTGTAAGGTCCATTCTGGAACAGGCTTCACCCATTGGGGAGAGTGGGTGCTGCGGTGTAGGAGGAGCTTCAACTTGCTTTGGTATATTCAACATCACATGAGATGGTACCTGTACACCAAACACTACCATTCAATGCCAAGTCCAGCAGTGATTCACACTTCACTGTGCTGTTACAAATGCTTCCACATTTATCAAATGCTCATGGAGGAGATAAATATAAACAAGCAAATCTGCATACTCATGTCAACTTTCCTTGTCTCTTGTTCTAAATTCGGAATTTGGGAAAAATAAGTGAGAAAAAAAAATAACAATTTGGTGTCTTTTGGGTAAAATTCGGGAAAAATTAAATATATAGGAAATTTAATTTTGAGATGCGAAGTCAATAACATGGAAATCAAATGCTCCTAATGTTGTCAGAACACGAGAAAGGGGCTTTAGTTTTTTTTCGCTCTTTTTTCAACGTAAAGAGAGGCGCTTCAAGTTCAGGGTTCTCAAGCTTTTTCCCTTTTGGTTTAATTCTATTGCATATACAAAACATGCAATGAGTATTTACCATTTAATAAGTGTCTAGTTTGTTTAATATGTAAACTATTACGACTTGAATTGTTTAATTAGATGTAAGTTAAACGAGAATTAACTTCAAATGAAAAATGCACATAATGTATGCCAATTGGATTAGACATATACTAGACTACCACTTCCTTTCTCTTATCAACACCTAGATTGATAATGTACTGAAGTGCTCAAGTCGAAGAACAACGAAGGAAGACACTTTCAAATTTGGAAATGGACATAATGAAATCCCCATGAATAGGATCAAAACATAATGCATGCTAATTCGTTAAAGATTTGGAGCATAGTATGACAAGGGGCATAACCAGTAAACATCAAGATTGCCCCAACCAGATGGAGAGCAATCAGGAGTAGCTAAACATCGGAGTGAGATAGTTTTTACAAAAGAGTTGGCAATGTATCCCTCTATGTTATAGACCTTCAGAATCCACATATATGCTAACTTAAGAATAGAGACCATTCTAGCTCATCAATGATGCATTGTAACAAATGGCTAGGCAAAGATAAATGTCCTTGCCTATATGATTTTTACTCTTTTTTAATCAACAATGAAGTCATATATTTGGCACTGAACAAATAACCACTTGGAAATCAATTTCTTATCCATTTAGTTTTTATTCATGGAAAATTCTTGTAAAAATAGCATGAAGATATCTCAAGATGTGTTCTTGCCTCTGATTTAGTTTGCAGTGGCGCAAGTGTAGTAACAAGGTTATTTATATTTGGTCGCTCCCGGGGTTCGTACTGCAAACAATGTGAAGCAAGGTCCACAAGTGCAGTCGCCTCTTCTGTTGAAAAGTTTCCCTCTAAATGTGAATCCATTAATAGCAAGATGTTCTTTCCCCTTATCATATCGAGAGCCTACAAATTGCAGAATAAACTCACTGTTAATATAAATCTTTGCGTATGTCACTTTAAAAAGAAACAGTTAATCAACAAAAATTCATATATCATGTCATGTCATATATACATAAATAATTCTACCATCTTATCTTATGTTTTAAGGTTCTCTGACTGAAACTTACATGACTTGGAGGAATGTGTTTCCCACTGAGAAGATCCAAGAGAACAGTGCCAAAGCTGAATATTACACTTTCAGGAGTAACCCTTCCTGCGGAAATATGTTAGACCATTCAAGGATTAGGAAAAGGTTCTGATGTTTTGTGTAATGTACGGCACATGTAAATGGGTGATATACTTTTAGGTGCAGATTTTATACAAAATTACAAATACAATTCAAATGTTCCAGGACTAAAGGCATGAAACCTTGATATCATTCTCTTTTTATTGTTAATAACAAACTTCTAATACCCTTCACCAAATCCATATTTTTTAAAAAGAGTCAGAAAATTCAAATTAAAAGGCAATATTCCCTCGTTCTTTCCTTTTGATTTTCTTTTTATATATTTTTATAATGAGTCAAACATATGACTATATAATTCTGATAAGATAGTGCTTTCATGGACATGCCTGCTTAAACTTTGTAAGTACTATTTATTCATTATCATAAAGAGATTACATGCATCCTATTTATAGATCCAATCACTTAAGTTAGATATACAATCGAAAGCAATAGAACATACCATTCCTCAGATACTCCGGAGGGGTGTACGCCAAATTTGTGCTATAACCTTTCCCATCTCTGCTGTTTTTCATCAGCCCGAAACAAGAAAGACGTGGATCACCATCCTACAAAGCCAGATACAAATCAACAACCTAACTTTGCATTAGAGTACAAAAAATGTCATTGCAGCAGTGAAGTTTCTGTTAAATGTGAAAAATTAGGATAATATAGTCCTACAATGTTGAATTAGAGTACAAAAAATGTCATTGCAGCAGTGAGGTTTCTGTTAAATGTGAAAAATTAGGATAATATAGTGCCTGCAATGTTGAATTTTGATGCAATGATTTTCAGTGTTGTAACCAATTTGGTAAAATTAGTAAAAAATCTGGGCATGGTGTAATAACTAATAACAGAAACCTCCCTACATGATCTTTGACTCGGATGTATAATCCAATCCATCATTCAATGGTGCCCAAATTCCATGCAATATCGGTTATTTAAGCTAAATCTCAGAAAGCTGCAATTATATGTAAGATGGAAGCATAAGGATTAGGACCAACAGCTAAACAGAGGCAGAAGGGTTAGGACCCACAGCTCAGTCATTTAATACCCAGTTCACAAGCCAAGGGGTTCTAGGTTCAATATTCTATCCTCCAAGGATAGTTTTTGGCAAAGGTGACATAAGAACTTCTCATCACTTCTCTGTTAATGGGATTGAAAAATTGAAAAAAAAAAATGGCATGAAGATCATCACGTGGAAGAAAGTAATTGATGTTTCTGTTGTCCCCTAAGAAACGGTACCTAGACGTGGTGCAGCAGAGTAATGTAACAAATGAACATGAATAAATACATTTTAGGTTCACACATATATTCACTTCATTAACAAGATCAGAAATTATTATCTTCAAACTAAGTACAGGGTCATGGTACATTTATATATATTACATTACCTTGTCAAAGAGAACTCGATAGGCATTAAGATCATGATATAATGGTCGACCTTCGCTGCTGCAGTATTCTAAGGCTTCAGCTATATAGCAGGCAACTCTTAATCGCATTGCCCATTCAATTGTCTGATTCTCCCCTGTTGCATCATAAATCACAACATTACAACGATTGATGAAAGCAAATGGATAAAGTGAACTCCAACGAAAATATCCAAAGAGTAGAATAAAGATAATTCTCCCATTTAACCACATAGTGAAACAATACAGTCTTCATCACAAAAATTTGGTGTTGGATATATAAATCATTTTTTGTCACATTGAGCAACCATGAACATTGCATGAATAATTGAATATACTCATTTCTAACTCTGTCCTTTCTTCTCTTGCCACTCATTCAAATCGACATTCTAATCCCAGCAACACTAATCGTACAACCAAGTTATTTCTTAATCACAATAATTTAATCCATAAAAGCATTGCTAGTCATATAACTATCTTACAAAATATTCCCTTTTAGTTTAATGGGTATTTGAATGTCACATGATACTCCGTCTGCATTTGCATTTCCCCACTTTAACCATCTCGTTTTAATTCAATGGATAGCATACTAATAGTATATCTCAAGCAATGAAAATAATTTACTAATAGCATACTAGTAAATTAATAGTATATCTCAAGCATACTAATAGCATACTAATAGTATATCTCAAGCAATGAAAATAATTCACTCTTAAGTTATCTCTAGTCTATCGACTATTTCATTAAATTTTCCTTATCTTATTACGAAAGTTACATTTCGTGTATTTCATTTTCATCCTATTTAATTTCAACCCTCCGGATTCTAAAATTAAAACCTCTCTCCTTAACACATACAGTGGAAGAGGTGCTTGGCAAGCGTGTCATTGGGCATGAACTCCGCGACGAGCAGCCTCTCGTCCCCATCGCAGCAATACCCGATCAAGTTCGCAAGCCTCCGGTGCCTCAATTTCCCCACTCGCCATGCCTCCTCCTTCAAAACCCACCATTTCATCAACATAACAATCAAAACAAAATCCTACCCAGATGAGAAAACAAGCTAAAAATCACAAACAGACAACGACCCAGATCAAAAGACGGGATTTTTTTTTTTGCGTACCGCGAACTGCTTCGGATCGGGCCATGCCATCTTTGGGAACTTCTTGACGGCGATCCACCGCTTGTTCTGAAGCCGCCCCTTGTAAACCAGATTCGGCGCCTTCTCTCCGCTCTCGGAGACGATGAATTCGGCGCTGAAGTTGCCCGTCGCCGCCTTCAAATCCGCGAGCGAGTACTCGGAGAAAGCCGGGACCCCGCCGGCCTCTCCTGCGGGGGCATTCTGGGAAATCGACTGCCTCTGCTGGAGCAGCTGCTGCTGCTGCAGAGAGACTTGCTGTTGCCGCCTCCGCCGGCGTTTCTCGCTCAAGCAACACGACTCACACAGGCCCATCTGAAGATTTCACAAAAGCCTCTCCTTTGCAGAGCTTCTGAAGCTCTCTTTAATGAACAGAGACAGACCTATCGAAGTTTCATTTATTGTTCTTCTCCTTTGTGGGTTTCTCGCGTTGATAATATCGCGATTTCTCGGCCGCGATTAACGAGGGTGTTTACGTCATTTTGGGTCCCGCGAATTCAACAGATGTGGGCGTGGATCTCGAGGAATCTGTGCCTCGGGATCCGGTAGAAGATGACACGTGCGACATTGTACGGGAGGGCACGGAGTGGTCTGGTGTTTCTCGGGCGGTTTTTTGGGTTTTGCGAGATATCGCAGGACGAGAAGATGGACGACGTGTTTTGGGGGGCTTTGTGTCGGCCGTTGTTTACGCAACTTGAGTTTTTATTTTTTCCTTGTCACACGTGCGGACCTTTTACATTTGGTTTCTGAAATTTGAATGGCTTCGTTGACCACTTGAAGTCCAGTCTGGATTTTCGAAAAAGAATTATTCACTCCAAAAACACATTTGATTATCTGGTGTATTTATTTATTTATCTATTATTATTCAATTTTATGATAATGTTTGAAAATATGTTTGAAAATGATATTTTAAATAAAGTGATTTAAATAAATTTAATTCTTGAAAAACGTAAAAGCCATTTTTTGTTATGTAAATTACTTTTTAATAAAGTTTGTTTCCTGAAATGCATTTAATAACATATTAGAGTTATCTGCTTAATTAAAAATAATATCAACTAAAAACTCTATTAACAAACACTCATATATCAATAATTATTTTGAATAAACATTACAACGGATAGATGCATCATGCATCAACGTATTAAGGTAACTAAAACATGATCCAAATAAGAACTTTTTATAGTTTTTATTTAAAGAAAAAACATTCCTTTGAAAATGCAACGTTTAAACAAGACTTTGAAAAGAGTTTAATGATTTTTTGAAATTAGTTTTTATTATATTTTTCAAAGTTGAAATATCTAGGATCATTTAGAAATAAATTTGGATTACCAATTATGATTATTGCCAAAGTTGAATTTGTGAAAGTTTAAATTATTTTTTAAATGTTTTTATTATTAGACAAGATAGACATTATACCATAATTTAATTAAAATTGAGGCATGTGTTAGAACGATGAAACAGGTAAAATAAATTCTACCACAATTGTTTTTCAAATGTTAAATAAGTTGTAAGGTGTTTATGTTTTGGATCATATCATGACGGTAAACTTTATGAGATTTTTTTTACATTAATTTTGGGCTAAATTTGCAAGCTAATCATTGGTTAAAAAAAATCATTAGACCTTTAATGAGTGGATGGCAAAAGCTTCACCAAATCAAGACATCATTATGACAACTTCATTTCTTGAGCAGTTCAATTCTACTCTCAAAAAATTAAACTTGGCCCCCGATTTATGAAGTCAAACCCTTAAGACCAAAGTTGCTATGATGGATCTAAAAGAAGCGAGGTTCAAACAAAATAATGTTGCAAGTAATTGTGGATGTTCCATTGAAGTTTTTACATTTAAAATAAACACACAAGTTTAACTTTTTAATGTGATGAGATTCTCTGTGCTAAATGCATACGGTGAAAATGCATTGTTTTATATTTTTATTCAAGTGAAAAAAGAATATTTTCATTAAAAACTTTCTAACATGGGGCACTTCCTCGTTCCAATGAGAAGTAAGTTCATTGTATTAATATTATAATCTCTTCATAATAAAAATTATGCAGCATGACCTTTCTGTATGGAGCTTTAAATAGTTCCACAATAGCCTCATAGGTCCCTTCAATTTTGAATGGGACAAAAATCATTTTGGAGTTCTGTATTTATCGTGTTCATTGGGTTAAATTGCTTACTCCCTTAAAAATGGCTATTAGTTTATATCCATGAAGGGCCTCCCTCTGACCACATGACACAACAACCAGGTCAGTAAAAAAAAAAATAATTATTTGAGATGAAGATAATCGTGCATGTCAAGTAAAAAATGTGAGATAAATTAAGAAGTGGTTTCTAGATTCTATATAATTTAATCAAAGTAATTGGATTTTCCAAAAGACACTTGACTAATGGCCTAACCATTCTCCTCTAATTCTTTTCTCAATCTATAATTCTTTGCATTGTTTAATTTCTTAACAAGATCCTATATTTTGGACTTCCTTTAAAAGACTCATAGTTTGTCAGTATAATATTCTACGACGTGTAATGCGATTTGGTTCAGGCTGCCCATCTTTGACTCCTAATGGAAAAAGAGCCTTGTTCGAATTGGAATTCCTTTATTCTAGAACAGAGAAATATTTCAAGATAATGAAACCTTTCTTAGAGTCCACTCTTCTAATATTTTATTTTTTATACGAAGGTTATGACTCGTGAAAGAGCAACATGGTCCCAAACATGTATTAGCAACATATTATTTGTACTAAATAGACTTGATTCTAGAATATGATGTGAGTTAAAGAGGTTTAAATGCATGCGTTTCATCTTTAAATAATTAAGTCAAATGAGTTTATGTTGCATGCGTTTTGATTTATCAAATTTAAAGCTTCTTGATTTCTTGATGCATATAAAATGCCAGGTAGTGAGTGTGTTTAAAATACACAGATTCACCACTTGTGAGAGAAAAAAGAGGGAAATAAACGTGTGTTTTTCTATTAAAAAAATCATGTTCAAAACTCCTCTAGTGTATAATGAATTTGGATGCAACTCTTCTTCCTTTCTCTTTTTCATTGATCTGGGCGTTTGAAAGGATCGTAGTCTGTTCATCGTGGTTCTTCCGTAGCTCGCACCCTAGAAGAACAAAACTAGTTGTGGTCGTATCTCTCAGTGGTAAGAGTCATTTAACCCTGTGCGTGAGGGGGCCTTATTCACCGAGGACAGAGTGTCTTCACTCGCTTCTACATTTCCGGATACATTTTTCTAATCCCTATCTCATTTTATTTCATGTTTTAATTATATATTTTAGAGTATGCATGATTTAATATATATTTGATGTTTATATTCTTGATATGATTATTATAAGAATTTGTGTTTAGCCTAATATTTGATTGTCACACACAACAATCTCGGTGAATAAGTTACACTAATTCTTATATATATGTAAAGAAATTATTTTCTAGTTATTTCATGCATGTTAAGCGGGATGTCAATTGAAGAGTTTCGGATTAACATGTTTATATGATATTTGGTAACTGCATATTGGCTAGTTCATCTACTAGCCTAATCTAATCCTTATTTTCTATGCGGATAGGATTTGATTATATATGGATGTGTAATTTTGGTGAAGGTTGTCACAGCATATGTATGTTATTAAAATTGTGTATATCATTTAAACATACTGTTTTATATATATATCAATTGATATTTCTTTTGTATATATGTTATTAAACATGATTTTATGAGATGCTTAGGCTTGCCTAATATATATATGTTCTAGACTTAAATAGATTACATAAGTTAATCTTTGTTAGAGATTTGAGAAAGGTTCCAATATTCAATTTGGAATGACATGCATGTAAAAAAATTTGGTATTAAAATGCATGTGTTTTATTTGAAGAATATAATTGCATAAGTTTTATGTGTTTTATTGCATGCATGAATAAAAGTTAAATATATGAGTTACCATAGAATCCATTGCATGGAAATTAAATGCATGAGTTATAAATGACATGTTTGCATGTCGTTTGTGAAAAATAATTTGTAACCAAAACATTAATCTCATGCATTTCAATTCTTGGTGGACCGTTGCATGCATTAAATCTTAGTGCTTTAATACATACGTAATTCATGCATGGGAATTAAAAAGGTTGATTTTTTTTATTATTTAAAGGTGCTATTTGTATGAGTTGGAGCTTTGCAATGTTTAATAACGGACAGCATGCGTTTTGGAATATTAGAATACTATGTCGTTTGAGAATTTCATGTGTTTCAAATATTCATGACAAGGCTTGGTGTTACTGTTTTCTTTAAAAATTGTTAGCTTGTGCAATGAAATTTCATAATTTAATGACTTGCAACCGTTTCTACAGTGTATTCTTCTTAAGAGCCATGCATTAAAATTGTTGGTACTCAGTGGCATTTCTGGCTTATTGTTGGGTGTAAAAATAAATCATTTTTTTAATGCACGCGTTAATTACAATTAACATTTTACCAACTCTTATTGTTTAGATGTTAAAATTGTTTGTTTACATGCAACGGTTGCATGAAAATTTATATTCTCATTCTTAATGACTTTCCATAGGCATGTGTTTATCAGTTCTCAAGCTAATGGGAGATGGAATGTGTAATCTATATTCCTGTGTTTTAAACATTATCATAAAACTTCTAATTTTATTGAGATTATTTATTTGACAGAAATCGTTGAGGATCAAGACCTCCCATATAAGCCTCAACTGTGGAAATCTTGAGAGGCTCCTGATAAAAAATAAAAAAAAATCAAGGAGTGTGTGTAATCATTTGATATTCTTTCTCATCCTCAAAGAATTAAAGACAGTTTGCCAGCAATCACAATATTATATCAATGCAGAATTGGAGCAATTTTAGTGGGATCCAATTAAATGTGTTAATAGAAAACATTGCACGGGTTCATCTACGGACAGAGAGGATCCATTTTTCATAAATTTGTTATATTTGCCATATGAAATTCTTTCTATTTGACTATTGTGATTTAGCATTTTGGTCTATCAGTTATAAGGGATCATGACATCCAAATATTCTATCGAGATCATTGATAAGGGTTTTCTTAGTGGTCTCCATATATAAGCTTCACGCTCTATTGAAAAAGGCTCGTTATGTCAACCAGTTTTTAGTTTATGGGACATCTATATATGTTATTTGGCTTTTCTGGAGGTATTATCTGAAGAATTATCTGGATATATTCTTTATGTGGTCTTCATATTTCGTGTATTATATTATGCTATTCTATAAAAATATTCAGTGACATGTGGTCTATTCGAGGTATGTGAGCACAGACCTAACTTTTGATTACCTTAATTATTGATGGTCATATTAAATAATTTTATGGTAATCATGCTCCTATAAATGTCTTGGTCAATTGCATACTTATAGTGAAATCATGTTAATGTGCATGTTATTATAATTAACATGTTTGTATGCTCATATGGTAGTGATCAAGTTTTATTATTTGCATGCGTATAAAATAAAATTGCATGTGATTTGTAGAAAATATTTTGCATGCATATATATCCCAAATTATTTTTGAGTAGTCTCTAAATGTGGGGGTATTTTATGAAAATAAAATTACAATGGTAATTTACATACCCTAAAAATGTGGGGGGACATATACCTCATTAATTAAAAAAAAAGAGAGAGAGAGACTACAAAATATTGGGACAAGAAAATGAAAATGTCTAGACAACTATAAATAAAACTTGAGTTGATTCACCTTACACTTAAGGGTATACAACTCGAGTTTGTGGTGTTGCAAAGAACTTCACTAAAGGACTTGCGAGATGACTCGTCCTTAATATCGAGACCGAGGGGGATGTGGGTTAAGCCCATTAAAAAATTACCTGCAGTGGGCTCCCTACCATTGTGATTGGAGATCCCATGAAGATGGTTTTCAAGGGGTTAACGAAGTTGTACTGGTAAACTTGTGAGTATTGTAGAGGAAAAATTCCTCTAACCCATCCCTATGGTAACAGTGTTAACTGTAGCGGAAGTAGGTTGAGCATATGCTCTTAATGGGTTCAAGTCCTTTTCGGACAGGGTGTGATCCACACAGGCACCCTGGAGAACTCACATATATGAGTGCACGGACGTGGGGCCGCGTTTTTTGGGATTTGGGCTAAATCTCTAAGGCGTTCAAGAAAGGATATGAGCACATGGCCGTAATGTGCTACCCCGCAGAACATGACTCATATCATGTACCATGTGTGTGATCAGTGAAACCGGGCTAAAGGGGTCAAATTCAAGGACTTGGTCTATTCAGGCTTCTCCGGGGGATATGATTTACACTAAGGGTGTGTTTGTGCACAATCTCAAATGGAAAATGAAGGAAAGTGAAGGAATTTGAGTCAAAGGGAAAGTGAAGGAAAAGAAAATATTTTCCCTTTGACTAGTTTATATGATGTTTGTGCCTGTAATGAAAAGTGATGGAAAATAAAAACGGTTGTTTGTGCCTGTGATGGAAAGTAGTAGAAAATAAAAATGTGTTAAATAAAAATGATAGAAAATAAGAAAATATTGTTTGTGAGATATTCACATAATCTATCTTATTGAATTTCACAAATCTTTAATTTCAAAAATAAATGTGTATAAGTATATGGTTTTAATTAACATTTTAACAAATTAATTAAAAATTTTTAAAAGTTGAAAATAAAATAATATAATTTATGGTATCATTATAATATACATTACCCTAGAATATCATGTTTTACACATAAGATTATACATTAATATCTATTATACATTTTCTAAAATAAATAAGTATTCATCGTTATTCGTAATTCATGAAATGAAATTCAAGGATAAACTAATTGGACATGATGCATTGATTGTGTTAAATGAGTTTTATTAATATTATTTTATATAAGTTTTTTAAAAAATATGTATAAAATATTATATGTCTTGTCAATATTATTTTTATTTTTATTCACATCGTTTCATTGAGAAAGATTAGTTAATGTATAAAATATTATATGTCTTGTTAATATTATTTTTATTTTTTTTCATGTGTTTTTGTTGGTGTGTTGAGAGAAATCCATAGATTCCCTCACTTTCCCTCCTCTAAGGTGAGGGAAAATTTTTTCCCCAAATCCTAATAAGACAAAATAGCAAAAGGAAAGTTAGGAAAAAAATTTTCCCTCACTTGGTTTTGCACAAACACCAGGTTTTTTGATGGTCAAAGGGAAAGTTTTTACTTTTCCTCACTTTCCATCACTTTCCATGTGGCACAAACACACCCTAAGTGAAAGTTCAAACCCAGAAGGTACCTTCACCTATTACATGGTATAAGACGCCCAAATTATTTGCTTCCATTCATGATCAATTTGTTCCATCCCAGATTAATTGTTATATCTTAGATCAATTTGCCTCCTTTCCAGATCAATTTGTTCATTTCTTCTAAATATTTTATCGTGTTATATGTATTTTTGATCAGTGGGGGATTATTGGAATATTAAATGATCAAACTTACATATGTCATTTTTGCATGCGTTTTGATAGAAAATGAAACTGTTAGCCAGTTTGAAAGAGGTTTAAATGCATGCATTTCATCTTTAAATAATTAAGTCAAATGAGTTTATGTTGCATGCGTTTTGATTTATCAAATTTAAAGCTTCTTGATTTCTTGATGCATATAAAATGCCAGGTAGTGAGTGTGTTTAAAATACACAGATTCACCACTTGTGAGAGAAGAGAGAGAGAGGGAAATAAACGTGTGTTTTCTATTAAAAAAACCATGTTCAAAACTCCTCTAGGTTATAATGAATTTGGATGCAACTTTTCCCTTCTCTTTTTCATTGATCTGGGCATTTGAAAGGATCGTAGTCTGTTCATCGTGGTTCTTTCGTAGCTCGCACCCCGGAAGAACAAAACCAGTTGTGGTCGTATTTCTCGGTGGTAGGAGTCATTTAACCCTGTGCGTGAGGGGGCCTTATTCACCGAGGACAGAGTGTCTTCACTCGCTTCTACATTTCCGGATACATTTTTCTAATCCCTATCTCATTTTATTTCATGTTTTTATTATATATTTTAGAGTATGCATAATTTAATATATATTTGATGTTTATATTCTTGATGTGATTATTATAAGAATTTGTGTTTAGCCTAATATTTGATTGTCACACATAACAGTTTATGATTGGTGAAAGGGCAACATGGTCCCAAACATGTATTAGCAACATATTATTTGTACTAAATAGACTTGATTCTAGAATATGATGTGAGTTAAAACTAACTAGCTAGAACCAGTCCAACATGAGTGCGTGACATTTTTTCTCTTGTGAATCCTGCATGTATAAAAAATGGATAAAAATCTTTTAATATTGTTGATTAAGCAACGCTTATAAGGTTAGATTCAACGCCTGTAGAACGATTAAGGAATAAAATACCACACAAAAGAACACAAAGATTTATTTGATTCGATAAAATATGCATACGTACACGAAGGAGAGCATAATATGATTCAGTATATCAAGTAATCGGGATACAAAACTCTCAACCTCTCTCTCCACCATATTGTCCATTTCTCTCATAGAAGAAACTCTAAAACAGTTATCTTTCACATAAAAATCTCTCAAATTAAACCCTAACAAGGTAGATGCTAAATAAATAGAATACAATTTAAGCAAAATTATAAAAATACCTCTATTAAAAATTCAAGTTGACTCTAAGCTTTTATGAGCAGACTCTTCATGCTAGAATACAAAACATCCTCACAACAAATGGCAATGTCATTTGGTTGGTGAAAGATATTAGTTGTGATTTTATTTATACAAGTAACTATTATATAACATATCTAGTAATAGAAAAGACAAACCTATCAATTGTTCTTTTAGTGGGAGACATTAGGATGCTTTATTACGTCCTGCATATTGATTTCCACACAACTCTTCTTCTCTTTGAATAATCCCTTCATAAGCCACCTAGGACATCACATCTCATCTACAATTCAGCTGAGCTGTCACAAGTAGGCCACAGTGAGATCTTAATATATATCTCAAAACTTACTATCTTCCTCTGTTTTTATCCCCATATCTTTCACGTGCATCTCCTTTGTCATTTTATGCCAAACCTACTTGGATAGCACGTCATATGAACTTTGACTTATATAAGTTGGACGAATTATGTTCACATCAGAAAATAGAGCTTCAACATAGTTTTGAAAAATAAAAATATAAACCTAGATTTGTTTAATAGTTTGAACTCTCGATGAGGTGGGGCTCGACAAAGCGAATATCTAGGGTTCGAAAAAGCCATATAATACGTAGTATATATGAGTGTTATTTTAAACTTTGGAAGGCACATCGAACCCTGGTTTTGGTGGC
The DNA here is from genome assembly GCA_030737845.1 of Acorus calamus. Taxonomy (NCBI): domain Eukaryota; kingdom Viridiplantae; phylum Streptophyta; class Magnoliopsida; order Acorales; family Acoraceae; genus Acorus; species Acorus calamus. The sequence goes on along the minus strand of CM060868.1, from coordinate 32,045,333 downwards.
TTATTGTTCTCTTTTTCGTTTGATTGAAATATAATATAGTTGTCTACGTGACACATGTCTTATTTGCGCGTGGTGATGTCACAATATAGCTAGGTAGAGTCCCAAATGCCAGTTCACATACAGTTGTTTCATATTTTAGTTTTTTTTTTTAAATATGTTTCTCACAACGAAAAAATATACTTTAAATGAGGTATGACTACATTTAAGATTATAAATAAAAATGTGTATCAATACCAATATATATATATATATAATAACGCAAAGGGATCAAGTAGGTGAAATGTGAAGATGGCATGTTTATTCAATTGGATAATGATAGCATGCAACTTTGCGTGCAATCTCAATACACTTTATTTGTTTTTTAAAATGTATAATTTATGCAATAAAATATGTATTATCATGCCCTCCTCATGCCCCTAATAACCATAGCAGAACGGTTTATGAATTATCTGTGTTAAGGGTAAGTCTTGAATACGAGTCGTGGTGTTGACTCACCCACATATTTGTTGATTATTTGAAATAATTTTCTTTGTGATCATGACAAACAAGTAAAGCAATCTTTCCGGCTTGACTATAAGGTCAGCCACGGTAGGTCCCTCTTATATAAAAAAAAAAACATTATCATAATATATATATATATATAGTCGAGTGATTCAGTGCGGGAATGCGCGTTCCCCTAGCCCAGAGAGAGAAGATGAGACGTCGATCGTTCGATCGCGGGTCCATCGCATCCAACGGTCGATGTGAATCGCACCCGACCGTCCGATGCGATGGACCCGTGATCGACGGCCCGTGATCGCTTCCCGCACGACCGCATTCCCGCACCGAATCACTTCCCTCTATATATATATATATATATTAATGAATTACATACATCTACATGTTTCAAATTACATACTTTATCTAACATAGAATATACATTATCCATGAAATGGGACTATTATTCACATAATTCGAAGTAAGGACTATATGTAACAATGTCCTTTCATATTTGGTTTTATACGTAACAGATAATCTTTATTTTCCAAAAAATTTTAAGTGGTGTTTTATAATTTATTTAAATTGATGAAGAACAAAAAACGGGACGATAATTATGTATTCCAAATCCAAGGTGGGAATAATTGGAATAAGTCAAACAAGGTGAACCTCATCTGGAGTAGTTGCCCAGCCAATTCTGGAAATACCAAGCCAAACCGACTGTCCTTCAAATAGTCTCCAGTCAAGGAATACAGATTCTAATCTATTGCTCACCCCAATAATTCAAGTGAAAGAAGTCCAATACAACTAAAAAGCCAATTAGTTTATTGAAGCTCACCAACTACACAAACATACATAAACCAAATATAAACCAATAAAAAAAAACACAAACATACAGCAATTGATGATTGACAAATGCAATAAATCAGCACCTTAGAAAATGGTATATATAGGCAATAATCAGTCACTCTATCCACCTCTACCGAGGGCAACCACATTGCAAATGACACATTTTGTAGTCCAACATTAAGATGACTAAACATAATATACCAGAAGAAATGGTACATGAATAAACACCACATTAACAAACTATTGAATAACTTATGAGTTTGATAATCCATTGAACTCTAGAATAAGAAATAAAAGAATATTGTCTTGGGTAATGAACAGATGTACAATTAGCAATGGCGTAACAGAGGAGCCAACAGAACGTGAGTGTGATCCGTCCATCACATCTCCTGTGTCGCAGTTTTAATTGACCGCTATGTCCAATAAAAAGATAGAAAAGTTCTGCCATCCTCAGAAGAGGGGGGACATAACTTGAATTCAATGTGATTCCATATCAATGAGGCTTGACTTCAGAAATGATGGGTGATCTGTCATATTCGTCAATGTAAATAACTATAGGACTTGAAAACTTTCTCTGCTTGTCGATTCTGTAGTTTCTTTCTGTTCCATTCCAAAATGGAAAGCAATACTGGAATCAGAGATCCCAGAAAGACATTGGTACATATCAGTCCACATCTGGATTTGAGTTCACCAGAAGTGTGGCTCTTAGGATATTGCAAGGATGCTATCAACTATTCATTATTCAAAGCCGCTGAATATCCCTTGCTTGACGAATAATCCTGGCTCATTCTATTTCACCTGAGCAAGTCATTAAGCAAGGCAGACATACCAGCTAATTTGTACACTAGAACTTGCTCTTTTTTGCCTCCCCTTAATTGCACTCACACCCTTATATCTCCATCCAACCCAGCATTACATTGAGGGGATTAATTGGAGATCTTTCTTTGACCATGCATGAACATCTTGCATGCCAAGTATTGTATTCATCACTTGAAACCATGTAAATGGTTCCAATATTGATAATGGGGGGGGGGGGGGGGGGGGGGTGTTCCAATATTGTAAATGGTTCCAATATTGATATGGTTCCAGTTCGGTAACTCTGGTCCAAAAGAAGAAATCCTCCTTCCCTAAATATCCAATTTTGATATATTCCGTAGGAAGGAGGAATGAAGAAAAGTTTGCTTAGGATGTCCAAAAATGACCATAGGAATAGAGGATTCCAAAAGCCATTTACCTGGGTGCACCAGCATAAGAAGAATGAACCCCAACCTGACCCTAAGGAACCTTTGGAGTCTCTCTTGCCAGCTTTTCCTCTTCACTACGCATACGAAGTTCCTCGTACATTTGCAAGGACCTGGCTGAGAACTGTTCCATGGCTTCAAAGATCTTCTGTAGACCAGATTGCAGACTACCCACATCAGCATTGTGGCCGTGATGCAAAATTAGCCCAGTTTTGGAAAGCCCACCCTCTCCGGGAAACTGAACTACCTTCTTGTTGTATGTATCAACTAATTTTTGCATCTTCTGCTCATCACTCTCTGAGATTTTGAGCCTTCTTTCCATATCTTTATTAGCGAGCATCCCCATGCGTTGGTCAGTGTGATGCTGTTCCCAGAGTCGATGAACTGTAGAGGCAAAAGCTTCCACGGCTTCACCAACTTCCCTCTCAGATATCCTATCTATTGATTGGGACCAGTAATTGAAGATAACAAACACGGGAGGAGCACCAATTCTACCAGGAGAGAAAGGAGCGATCCCATCAGCTGTTTCTTCAGGTTCATAATAAATACATTTCAAGAGCCAACTGTTCAATGCCTTAACAAAGCCCTTCTGGGCGTTATACCAAGCAGAGAAGTTCAAAACCCAGTCTAGAAGCTCCTTAAAAAGCTGCATTGTAATTTTCATATGTTCATCATTAAGTCTTCCACCGGATGCAATGGCGTCAAGATTTCTAGCTTCAGTAATTGCATGAAACTGACTTCGGTGGCATTCATGCATGAATTTGTACATCTTTAGCAACCTATAAAACAAAAGGTTATAGTAAATAGAGTTGAAATGGTGCATAAGACGAGCATTATAATAAATCTGAATGGCATCTCTAAAAAGTGAGAATCTAAATAGGCAAGACCTAACCAGTTTTTACAGCAAATGGTTAGATATGCATATAAAACAACACTTTTATACAATTTTCTACATTCTTAATCAATATCCATGCATACATAAACTCTCAGGGTAGTACTTTATGATAACATGAGATCACAATAGATAATTAGCTTTTGCATTGATTATTAGATCAAATTGTAAGAAGCAATCAATTTCTAAAAACCAAGACTACACGTGCTTCCTCATCTTCTTCTTTTTTAAACCTTGGATGAAGAAAATAACACACAAACCTTGTCCATCATCAGGTAAACTTGAGATTCAAACTCAAGATTACGTGGGGGGGGGGGGGGGGGGGTGTGGAGGGTTCCAGACAAAGAGCCAAGCTGTGTGGGTTTACCATATGCACAATAAAATTAATAAAAAGTGAACTTTGCTCTAAAATTTTTCAGATAGAGTTGAAGGTGTCAAACTTAACCAACAGTCACAAAACAAATTTATGTGGTAAATTGCCACAGTTCACTAAAACATAGATTTTGAATGGGTCAAATATGTAAGAGTGCTTTGAGTGAATCTACTGCAGCATTGAATTATATCCAATTTTTTATATACTATTATGAGTCCATTTGAAAAGGATTGCTCTAAGTTGACAAAATGGCAAAGGCACATAATCAACTAATGAATGATGCAATTGAAATCCTACTTAATAATCACAAAAAGACATGCCATTGAATATATGTTGAGTCAATAAGGAAAGATTCTCTCCCCAGTCCTAAACTTCCAAAGCATCAGCCCCAATCTTGGAATATAACATTACAATCCAATCTTTCAAATCTGCTGATAAATTGTATGTTTACATGTATAGTTGGTCCCTTTGATTGCATGCTCATGCTTAAGGAAGGTTTTCAAATTTCATGAAAATAAAAAAGAATGCATACCCTTGGATCAATTCATAAGTCTGCGGCCACAATTCTTCATCCCTCAACTTATTTATCTTACTTGATATAGAGTCCACCACCTGAATGGCAATTCTTATTTGATGGGATAGATTTCTGACAACGGTTTGAGCAGCATCAACTTTGTAAGCTTCTGCACCCTTTTCATCCAAGCGTTTCAGTTCTTTTTGCTTTCTATCATGTATTATCCGCATTTTCTCCTCAGCCTACAAATGAAACAAGGTGCTATTAAAAGCTCCACACCAGCAGGTTAGGCAAACTAAACACACACCCTCATGAGATGAGATCATGAGGCAGAAGTACAAAGAAATACAACCTTTCGACTTACCCCTATAATGGAAAAATGAATGGGCCAAAATAGTCATACATTAGATAATATATTAATGACAGGAAAGTGCACAAGAAATAGGAGCTTTCCTCACACAGGAATGAGTTAGTATGAGTTTATTACATACAGAAGACAATGCTTATGGAACTAGCTAAGTAATCAATCATTTTGAATTTTCCAACTGAATTATTTTTGGTGTCAGTGAAAAGGAGTGATGAAGAATCAGAAGATTTGCCACAAATCAGGATCTAACCTATATAGACTTCTCCAGGGGCAGTAAGAAGGATATAAAGCATAAAGCAGTCAAGGATACCAGAAAATAATATGAATTGGAGCTATACTGGCACACTTTATATGGCTAACTTGAATATCCTGTTATAAACATTCTGACAACAATAAAAGATAAAAGCAAAGATGATGATCAAACATATTCAAGGTTGAATGATAACTACATATTTTAAAACCATTGCCAGTGTAAATTCATTGAGATCTTTTTCTCTTCTACATCTATCGCGTGTGATTATAAGCCAGACTGATGGTTTCCCAGTCCATTTAAGCACACATAAACAGTTAATGACCTGTTTCTTTTCTTTAGCGTAGCATTAACACCCAAGACAAGTTGAAAGCAACACAATTTCTTCTTCATCAGCAGTTTCAGTATCCAAACAATAATCAGAGAGGAAAACAAAATTTCAGCAAATTCTATCACAACTATGCAAGGGCATACCCTGACTTCCTCGTAAAGCTTTTTCTCCCAAATGTACAACTTCTGCAGCGTCGATGACAGATTTCCTGACATCATCCCCGGATCTTCATCAAAGTCAATGAATAGAGAGTCTGACAATTCCGCAATTTTAGAAGCAGATGATTGGGTCGAGATAAGCATCGCAGGAGGAACAATCACATTCAACATCTTGGAAGATACCTCTGTAAGTTCAGACACGAAAAACTCACAAAAAGATCTAACTTTGACATCAAAACACCATTCAAATTATCCATATCCATAAAAATTGGATTTTTTTTTGCATTACCTTTGTATTTCCTCTGGTAGTATGGATGCTTTCCCACCTCGAGCATCTTGGAAACCTCATCAACGAAATCCGACGCCTTCTCAAAATGAACCTTGACCTCTGTGACAACCTCAAGAGGGTCCCGGGACCCGGGATGGGCAACGAAAACTGGAGCCACATTGGCACCAACGACCACGTCCTTGTCCACGATCGTCTCCGTCTCAGGGACTGCGCTCATGCTCTCCCCTGCCGTGCTTGGCTTCGCCTCTTCCGCATCCCTGGCCTTCTCACTCTCATCCAAACCCCTCATTTTCATGTGAACCGCCCCATTCGCCTCCTTCACGACCTCCTCTTCCTCCTCCTCCAAATCAGGTATCCCCTCCTCCTCCCTCAAATCCTTAGAGTCCCGACTCGGCGTGTACGTTCGGTTATAGCTCTCAGACGCCTCGAATAGGTTCAGGAAATCCCAGGTATTCGTCCTGGGCGGTGAAGGTGGGGAGGTGGAGCCTTTGACGACGACCCACCGCTGCCACCACCTCCGACCCCCATCGGTGGGGGAGGTGGAGGGAACGAAGAGCCACCATACATAGGCGGAGGAGACCCAAAGAAGCCATTGATCCCCGAAGCATAGCTGGGGTACGCGTAGGTGTAAAAGCTAGGGTTTTGTTCACCGTAACCATAAAAACCCGAAGAGGGTTCCCCAAATTTGACACTTTCAGGGCTTTTCGGCGGCGGCTGGACCTCGTAAGACACCGAAGGGGCGGCGGCGGCACGGTTTCTCATGTAATTCACATTGAAACTGTGCTCGCCCTCCTCCCCGTGGAGCGAGTCGTCCTCGTCGGAGTCCGAATCGGAGCCGAAACGCAGGTGGGACCCGGATTCGGAGAGGGAGATGGGAGGGGGAGATGGCTCGCGTTTGCGGTGAGGGGGGAGGTGGAGGAGGGGGGAGGGAGGGGCGGCGGAGGAGGAGAAGAAGAGGTGGAGGGAGGAGGCGAGGGAGCGGAGGGAGCGGAGGTAGGAGAGGTGAGCGTCGGCGAGGGCGAAGCGGTGGTCGATGGCCTCGTGGAGGATCTCGGAGCGGGACTTGCAGAGGGCCACAGCCTCCAGGTCGTCTAGCTTGGATCCCGCACAACCCATAGAGAGCGAAAGAGTGAAATCTAGGGTTTGGGTTGGGTTTGGAGGGGAGGAGAGGATAAAGGGGAGGACGAAAAGGGGAATCTTTAGGGTTGTGAAGGGGGTGACAGCGCGGCCGAAATCGTCGGGTTGTTGCAGAGAGGAAGAACCGTGTGCGTGTGTGCGTTGTGTGTGTTTTAGTGGGTGTGCATTTTGAGGGAGTGGATGGGGAAGAGAGAGTGCGCGCGCGCTGATTTGCAATTATGTTTTTTGTTTTGGGTCTTGTCTTTCTTTTCTTTATCTTTTTTTTTTTTTTTAACCATCTCTCTTTGGGGGGAGAGAGGGAATAAATCAGTTTTTTTTTTTTTTTTTTTACAAATCCCTGATGACGGTCATGTATCTAATTAAACCCCTCCAACCATGTATATATATACACACATATGTATCATCAAAGAATTTTACATTTTGTATAGATAATAATATGATAATATTACGTACAATTTTTTTTAAGTCTCAATTTCAGTTCACATCATCTGTTAAGTTCTTATGTGTTTTTAAAAAAATTGAAACATATACTCTAATAAATTGTATATATGTATTTATAAAAATATAAAAAATTTCAATTAAAGCATGTATCTCTTTTTTTTAAAAAAAAGAATGGTACCCCTATGGCTTGATCCCTTTACCTCTTTTATGGGGAGGGAATGCTAGCTGACTTTTCAAAACATATAGCTCATTAATGTGAGTATATGACACTAATGAAACATATGACATTGTAATTGAATTTAGATAAAGAACTGTGTGTAACCGCACTTATAATAATATCATTCAATTAATTAAAATATATATTTCAATTTATATAAAAATATATAACTTAGTAGATGAGTTACAAGATTTTTTTAAAAATAAAAAATGAGTTGATTGAGTTTTAGACTGAAAAAGGAATGGGGTAAACTTTTTTCTGTTCTTAGGATACATGTGGACCTTTTGTTAAAGTGGATTGCTAGTTGAGTGTGGGGAATTTATTTTTTCAGTGATGTTACACCGTCCATTTTATCGTTCCATCGAGAGGCTTATATACCTGGTCAGGCGCCTACATAACAAGGTATATATATATGATTTTTAAAAAAATTATACATTCTATACATGACTATGTATTTCATTAGAATATATATTTCAATTTTTTATAAAAATATACATCTTATTAGATGATGTATATTATATTTTAGTATTTTAAGTACCATTCAAAAACAGATTTAGACGTTAGTATTTCTCAAAAACTAGGTTGAAATTTGAGTTTGTTAGAAACTGTTTCTCCGCTGATTTTAAAAAAGCTAAATTTTGATAACTTTTCATATAAAAAAATTCCTGCAACTTTTAATTAGCTTTTTTGAAAAAATTAATTAGGGGTCCCTATGGTCATCCGTCTATTATTTTTAGGTTCCTAAAAAGTTTTAAATTTTTTTAGATCCCTAAGACGGTGAAAAATTATCTTTAGGTCATTCTTATCGGATATTGTTTAAAAATACAAAAAATGTCATCGCTCAATTATGCGAAAGTTAACAATGTACTAACAATGTACTTAACATACTTAATAGTGTACTGAAATAATTGGATGGGGGGCATTTGGATATTTTTGAATAACATCCGGCTGGAGGGACCTAAAGATAATTTTTCACTGTTTTAGGGACCTAAAAAATTTTAAAAAAAATTCAAGGATTTAAAAATAATAAATGAGTGACCACATGGACCCCTAATTAAATTTTCCTTTTTTCTTAAATAGATTTGAAACATTCAGCTTAATGCAACCCATAAACACTTTGTCTCACTTTCAAAAAAAGCCTTATTATATAAATTATTACTCTTATTATTAAATTATTAGACACAATAATAGCTAAAGTTGAGCTAAAAATACAAAGAGGTGCGAAAAAAAATGAGGTTCTTATGGTTTTGTGGTTTCCTTAAAAACGCAAATCAAACTTGGGATTAGTCGACTAACACACTTTTATGTAATAAGAAAGTTAATGAATCAAATCACATCATTTTTTTTTATTTACAAGAAAACAAACTAACGGAGTGAAATTGTAACTCGAATTTGGTAATCCATAGCATGAGAAGTCTTTATTACCAATGATAAGGTTCCTCACCAAACTAACTTTTTTTTTCGAAAAAAAAAAAAGGCTTTTTCGGCGGTTGTGATTTGAGCGAGGGTACTAAATGAATATTTGTTTAATTTTTACATATATAAATATTCTGGTGACAGCGAGATTTCAAGTATCACAGGTTCGTCTCAATCGGTTAAACTGAAAACGCTCGCAAGTCATATAAAATATCGACACCTACCATAGCCCCCTCCCAACTAAAACCAGAGTTTGCATTCTTTTTCATTGAGATTTGATAGCAGAAATCTCATCTTACATGTGATGACAAGAGACTGATGATAGGTTCATGACATGGCGTTCGATGACAAGAATTGAAAAATCACCTCCCTTTCTCCACCTCCTCATTTTTAGCATAACTGACTGCAGTTGATTTTTCATGATCATCCTCTCAATCTGATCATTTCTTTATGGAATGATAGGCATGAGTATCAATTTTATCCAAATAAGAATCACACCCAAATAAAAAATTTGACTGGTAGAGGAGAGATATATCACCATAGATAAATACCCCAACCCACTCCTCTCCGTTGTAAATCACAAGATTAGTCCCTGCACAGAGGGCTGGTAAACGAGCCGAGCAGCTTAGGCTCGGCTCAGGTTCGACTCGATTAAAGTTTATTTAGGCTCGTTCGATTAAACAAACGAGCCAAACTTAAACAATTTTTAAAGTTCAACTCGATTAAAGCTTGTAGACGAGCCCCGTGGATGTAGGGGTCTAGATCAGACCACGTATTTTGTGATTGTGTTCTATTCTTGTGTTCGATCTCATATTTTATTAATAGCTTCCGCGAACTAGTCTCCATCACATCTAACATATTATATTATGTCGTTATATTATAATATTTAAAATATGACTATTCAATTCATTTGAATGTTATTATTTTACTTTTTGTGAAAAATAATAATTCATCACATGAATATATATTTGAATAAAAATCAAATGTGGTGTGTAAACCCAAGAATCACGACAAACTAACTACTAATAAGTGTAACATTTTTTTGTAACGTAAATAAACACAAAACGTTGCAATCAATAGAGTACATGCGTGGGCGCACACACAGTGAAAGAGGGGGCCAGAAAGAAAGAAAAAAATTCATCCAACCAAATTCTGTTAGAACCTTTTTTTTGTGTAAGCCTACCTAACACTGATGGAGACATTGTTGTTCTATCTTTCATAATATTTCATTAATACATGATACTTTGTAACAAAGTTGTAGGTTGAAAGGCGGCCGATTGAATTCCCTATGAATCAATTAATGATGGTAAAACAAATTAAATGTCAAAGTTGGCTCCCCCAGTACTTAATATGCCTTCTAATTTCTCCATTATGTTTACAAGTGGAGGATGTGAAATTCGATTTGGGGTCCAAATTGATGGTCCCATCCACCTAATGGAGGGTGGGATTATATATATAGATAGTAGACTTATAGTACATCTTGGAACTAGCTAGGTGCTTTAGATGGGGACCATTTGGAGCTTGTTGAGGGACAATGCCTACATGTTATGAGTACTTCGACTAGAGATGTGAAATGGGCCATACGTGACTAGGCCATGGTAGCTAGTGACTCAATGCATATCTTAATATACAGCTGGATCAAAAGAGACAACATTGTTGAATAAAACAAGTTTTATGAGTAATATAAAATAATTGGGATTGTTTGGATTAATATGGAAAATCCTTAATAAGATGGTATTATGGTATGTAATTCTGAATTTATTGGGATCCGGGGTTTGGCATATCCGTGTGTAGTGGAAGGAAGGGGAAAAACTGATTTGTTTTTTTGATTTTGTGGGTGGGGTTTTTTTAAAAAAAAATGTGTGGGTGGGTTTAGTTTGTCAATAAGATTGATTTGAAACTATGATGCTTAGAGATTTAGATTTGTTTTTAGGCACTGGGCCTTTAATTAACTCCATCCACCCCTCTGGTTATACATGTACAACTAAACATGGGATGAAACTCTTGAGATGCTTTTTTTTTTGAAAGACATAGTTGTAATGAGTTATGCTTTAGCATCAGTTCCAATATTGGAAAGATAAATATGCATTCATGTTGAGAAAATAGAGTTCCAAATAAAAGTAGAAAAAAATATGAATATCACACAGAATCAAAAGAAATGAGATTTACGTCTTTTGGCAAAAGATTTTATATGCCATGGAGAGAAAAAAAAAATCACTATTTTGTTTGGATTACGTATATACATTGTATAGGGCACCACAAATTAAATCTCATTCTCACAATTTTATAGTTGTCTCTTAATGATATTAGAATCACTTAGTTCATAAATAAGTATATATAACTCAATTTCATTATTATAATATTCATATATGTAACACATGAATTATAGAATTGTCATTACACATGAAAATACACATGCAAAAAAAAAATTGCAAATAGCAGAAAATATCGATGGAACAACCCTATGAGAACGCACTTGCACAACAATGATGACTCATACTTTTATTTATAGAAACAAAGTAACTTTTGTTATTCTTCTTCCTTAATATAAAAAAATTGAAACGCCAAGAGTACAATCCATCATTTTCCAATGAGAAAAAATATCATTATATAGAAATTGTATTTTAACATGCATTATTTCACGCAATTAAGAATTTTAAGTGTCCATTTAGATTTAAAAAACACAAACTTTTCAAACACAAATCCAAAACCGTTTCCCAAATTAAAAGCTCCTCTCTCCAGTGTACATTTTGTCCGTTTTTCTAAAGGATCCCTTCTTAACAACTTTTAAAAAGCTGGAATTAGAAGGTGAGATATTCAAAATCACCACTTTTTCTTTTTCATCCCAAAAGCACCTCTATGTTTTTTGTCAATGTATATTTTTTTCTGTTTTTCTGAAGGAGCCCATTTGAACGACTTTTAAAAAGCCGGAATTAGAAGGTGAGAGAGAGATTCAAAATCATCAACTAATATGACTCATGAAATGTGTGCATGGACCTTGAGAAACACAACGTACGGGAGTGTTGAGTGAAGTCTGACCATCTTTGACCGTGTAGAAGGGGAGGGAAAGGAGATCCGGATCCTCGATGAAACAGGGGCCCCGAATTAATTGTTCGTACGATTCGGATCTTCATCTCATTGTCCCCTCTCAACATTTAGTCACATCACCCTTTTAAGTGGGCCCACAGACTCTTTTTATCATCCCTCTGCCTCTGCCAGACAACAGAAAAGGTTAGTTACACTCAGTACTTTTAAAAAAAAATCCAAATAATCCACCATAAAAAGTTCAAAATTCATATAACCTAGTATTTTTTCCCAAATTTCATATAACATTTTAAAAATACATACGTAAATTTAAATGGTTTGTCTCAGTTAAATTTTCATTTATAGATTATGAATATTTTATAAATATTTCATTATTTCATTTAATTAATCCTGATTGATAACACATTATATCAAAAATCTTCTACAATATATTAAAAAAGCAAAAAACTCTTTGTAAATGACGATTTCACCCCCCTCCGCTCTAAAAATATTTTAAAACCCTATTTGGATGGATAATATAATAATTTATAAAGGATTTTATGCATTTTTAAGACATTATATGAATTTTTTTTGTATATTAGGTTTTCTGCAAGAGTTAACCAAACAGAATATTCTTCATTCATCAACAAAAATTTAACTCAAAGGACTATTTGGTTTTACATATATGTTTTCAAGAGGTTATATGAACTTTAAGAAAAATCAGGGGGCTACATGGGTTTCAAATAGTTTACTGGAGGTTATATGAATTTTTTTCCTATAAGAAAAGTTTCTTTCATTCTTTTTCGTTTTTATTAAATAAAAATGAGCAAGTCTGATTTTACAGGGTTGAATAAAAATAAAAATTCGATTGACCATTTCATTAGGTAGAAGTGCTATGCTTAGTGTGTGACTTGTTAATTTTTCTTTAGATTTATTAATAGGTTTAACGAGAGCATTTACAACACGAACCAAATAAGTCTCACTCATCGGTATCTGAGCAATTCTTCATGTTGCTTTTACGGAACTTCTCTCTTGTATTGTCAAACTGTCTCCCATTAATACAATGCTAACATTATTGGATTCTAAATTAAAAGCAATTCCTATTGTATTCTCTTTGAATTCAACTAATTCACCTGCCATTACTTCATCAAGACTGGTCAGCTGAAATATATAATTCATTAATATAATTATATTTTCTATAATTGATATCATTTAATTTATTAGAGTATATGCTCATTATTTATAAAAATACATATTTCATTATATGAGACACATAATTTTTAGAAAATAAAAACATGTATAGTCTATTTTTTAAGACTATAAAATATCAAAATGGGCTAAGCATAACATTTTCTATTTATAGTTGATTTTATGAATCATATTTTTTCCAACCACATAATAAAAATACAATCAAACATAAAATGTTTTATTTTACGGTTATTTAGTTTTCACTCCTCTTAAAACAAGCAAATTATTAAAAGAAACTCCTCTAACACACAAAATTATTATAAACCCCTCTTAAAATGTTACCTGGTTTTATAAAAATCCCAACAATCAACAAATTAAGAATGTTAGGAAAATATTCTGTCTCAAAATATGTATATCAAATATTTTACATTCTCCATTAATGAAAAATATCTTTTGGGGTCAATGTGGTGGAATAATACATTATGGGATTATTGGTTTTTTTTTTTGTTTTTTTACCGAATGAAACATTCTTCTTGAAGTTTTATCAATGTAAAAAATGAATCTCCAACAATATAAGATATTTCAAGAGGTCGAAGAAGGGTATTTAAGATTTTTTTTCATTCATGGAGAGGGTAAAATAATCAATATACAAATATTGAGAAAATATTCTCATAACTTTCTTAGTTTGTTAACTGTTGTGTTTTTGCATAGCCTGATAACATTTGAAAAGGGTTTATAATAATATTATGTTTTGGATGAGTTTTTTTAATAATTCGTTTGTTTTAGGAGGGGTGGAAATTAAATAACCTTTTATTTTTATCATAATATTTATATATTATGATATAATTATTCATTTGGATTGACTTAAATTTTCTTACATCTAAATAGGGGTGGGGTTGATGATCTCCGACGTGATATTTTTTAGCACATTAATGTGTTTGTCATCTGAAATCATCAGACAAAGCATTTAGGTGCATTGTTATTGACTCATCAATTGATCATATGGAATAGACTCATCAATTGATCGTATGGATACTCATCAATTGATCATATGGATAGAGATGGTACTACTGTACTAGTGTGTATCTATATATTTGTGGGGTGACCGATTTAAACAAAGTTATTACATATGTGGATGTCTGAACGAACGGTACACTCCCCTTACCACACATTGTGGAATATATGCTTAATTAACCCCTTTTGAGGTGGAACATAAATAAAAAATAAAGAAGAATATGAGATAATAGTTTCAAAAAACTGTTTGTTTTTTAATAATAAATTTTGATAGCTATGTCTGAATAAACTAGTATAAAGCTTGATAACTGTTCTCTAAAAAGGTTAGAATTGCTTTTCAGGGTTTATCTATGCTAATGGATATAAATATCATTTTCTTTCATTTTAAAAAATTTATTTCATCTAACACTCTCTACACACATTCCAAAAACTGTCACATCTATCATATTACACACACATCTCTCACATTTATTCTCAAACACAAATAATTTATGTATGGGTATAGTTGTCATTGAAAAAGTTATAAACTCTTATCCATCTCTTATCCGCTACTTATTCTTACTTTATCCATGATGAATCAAACAACAAAAATATCATTTTTACATTTTTCAATTAGAATAATAGAAAATGTAATCAAATAAAAATTTAATTATTTAATATGAATTATTATTTGTTTCGGTATAGTTATTATGGATAAATAATCCTATATTACATCTCAAACGGGGCAAATTCTTAATCCACTGTGACGGATATTAAACAAAGTAAGAAAAGATAGTGTCGTGATTTGTGAAGTCCATGATAGCACTAGATCCCTTTATAATCCGATCATTTTTGGAAGGTACATGATCAAGAATACATAGGAAGTTTTATTGTGTGTTAACATTTTCCCAGGTTAATTAAAGCTTCCAAATTAATAATAGTTAGTTGTACGGCACACATTAATTTGGCTGTACGGTTGTCTCCCCATCCTCCTAAATATGCAGGAACAGCAGCATTCATGTCACTGATAATGTTAAGTTGAGCGCATTTTTCGTCGATTCTTTTTAAAATTAACCGTAATTTATTTTTTTAAATAAAATATATACTCTATGAATTTATTTATAAAAAAATGTTAACAATGTTTATTGGTGTATATACTTTATTAATGTGAATATATGTTTCATTAATTTTTAGAGTTTAAAAAAAAATTGAGTATTACAACATTTGTCATATCACATATCACCGATAATAAGATGTCACGGTGACACCAGTAAAATGAGTTTATATTAATTGTGTTTATGTGAACTGTGAACATGGTCTACACTATCACTATAAGTTCTTTGAAGTCCCTGCCAACCACCCTTTTTTTTTTTGCTCAGTTTTACATTGCAGGTCCATTAGATTCCCACAAAAACTCACTTTTTTCTTTCGCTTTCTTACCTACCAAGAAAAAAAAGACACTTTGATCTTGCGTATCTTTTGAGATCCCATTATTTTTCTAGGAGAAACACGGGGATGGCACCCTCCAGTGGTCACTTTGGCCACATTACATAAAAATATAAAAAGGAAGAAGAAAAGATTGGTGAACAGTAGTGCATCTGTGCATGCAACTGAAAAATGAAGGAAAATTGTACATTTATTTTCATCCCTTAAAGTAATTGCATATCACGGATGGGTGCCAAAGGAAACTTTGGTTTTGTTTTATTTTTTCCCTTCTCATAGATAAAAAAAACATTGCTCACAGACATTGTTTTTCTACTGCTCAAATCAAGATTTTTTTTCTACTGAAAAAGGTGGAGGATCACATGCGTTTATCAAAGCTAAAAGTGGGAATCCGACACGTGGTGAATCAATGCACACGTTTCACTCATATATATAAAAATAAAATGTGACTTGTGTGAAAAATATTTCAAAATATCAGGACTGACATGTGTTCTATGGCATCAAACATTTATTAGATCTCATATTCCTACATGAGGACATTGATTGTTTATGGAGGATTCTTCAAATTATTTATTGTTAAAGCTATTAGATGAGATTTGTTATTATCTTAGTTTGTTATTATATTAGTTTGTTATTATCTTGTACTATTATATAAAGGGTTTTAGTCTCTCTCTAATAAAAACAAGAGTTTTAAGGTTTCATTATTATTTTTCTCTCCCTTAATTCCTAACATTTATAATTGTTGAGTTTTACTATATGGATAATCCAAATTATTCCGTGTTTTAATTTTTCACTCATGAGAATGATCCTCACTTTAGTCAAAATTAATTTACTTAAGAATCAATCAGTAGGAGTTTTTTTTTTTGGTGTAATCAATAGGAGTTATATGTATACATAATATTCTCTGTAAAAGGGTCCTGTCATCTCCTATGGTCAATGAAATTGAGCTCCTTACGTAAAATCTTATATGAAAATTTAAGCAAATGCATTCTCATGAATAATATAAGAGATAATCTTACATGCAATTCCTCAAAAATTGTATTTTTATAAATAAAAAAAGTGTATATATATATATATATATATATATATATATATATATATATGTCGATGATAATATGCGGGACGTGCGGTCGTGCGGGAACGACGTCGTTCATCCGATCGCGGGTCCATCGCATCCAACGGTCGAGATGAATCGCCCCCGACCGTCCGATGCGATGGACCCGCGATGGACCCGTGATCGACGGCCCGTGGTCGTTCGCGCACGACCGCACGTCCCGCACCGTATCATTTCCCTATATATATATATATATATATATATATATATATATATATATATATATATATATATAGTCGAGTGATAGCGTGCGGTCGTCCGCACGGTGCGGATTCGACTACGGACCGTCGATCACGGGTCCATCGCATCCGACGGTCGAAGTGAATCGCACCCGACCGTCCGATGCGATGGACCCCGTGATCGACGGCCCGTAATCGAATCCGCACCGACCGCAATCCGCACGTAATCACGAGTCATATATATATATATATATATATATATATATGTATTATATTGAATTGTACATACCACCACCTTATGTAAATTAAAAAAAAATGACATGCTAAACATATAGAAATTAATGGGGATTGCATGTGTGATTGCATGTATATAAAGATTGTAATAGCACCCTATTGTGATACTTTGATGGAAGTGTATGCTTAAAGTCTGAAGACTCTTGGCGGTATGTACAATTCAAACGCCAAGAGTCTTCAGACTTTAAGCATACACTTCCATCAAAGTATCACAATAGGGTGCTATTACAATCTTTATATACATGCAATCACACATGCAATCCCCATTAATTTCTATATGTTTAGCATGTCATTTTTTTTTAATTTACATAAGGTGGTGGTATGTACAATTCAATATAATACATATATATATATATATATATATATATATATATATATATATATATATATATATATATATATATGACTCGTGATTACGTGCGGATTGCGGTCGGTGCGGATTCGATTACGGGCCGTCGATCACGGGGTCCATCGCATCGGACGGTCGGGTGCGATTCACTTCGACCGTCGGATGCGATGGACCCGTGATCGACGGTCCGTAGTCGAATCCGCACCGTGCGGACGACCGCACGCTATCACTCGACTATATATATATATATATATAGAGATATGATCCGCTGCGGACGTGCGGACATTTGTTACGTGCGGACTCATTTTCGACCGTCCGATCGTGCGCGATCGGACGGTCCAAAAAAAATAAAAAAAATAAAAAAACTAAACCAACAAAGGACCACCGTTTCGGTCTATCGTCCGATCCGATTTGATCGGATGGTTGAAAACATCACAATAAATACCCAAATATCACCCAAAAATCCTCTCACTCTCTCTCTCTCTCTCTCTCTCGTCTCTGACTCTCAAACCACACAAATTAAACTTAGACCCCCAGCGACCTATCGGCGAGCACCCTCGACCATCGGCGACCATCGGCGCGCCGCGACCCCGATTCCAGGTTGAGCTCTCTCTCTCTCTTTCTCTGTGTGTCTATGATTAGGGTTTTTATCTAGGGTTTGTGATGTTTAGGGTTTTATCATTTAGGGTTTGTGATGATTGGGGGTTTTTTATCTAGGATTTTTGGTGATTGAGGTTTTTATCTAGGGTTTGTGATGTTTAGGGTTTTATCATTTAGGGTTTTTGGTGTGTTATGTAAGGGTTTAATGATAGCTCCTTTGATATTGAAGTTGATTTTATTTTTCTTTTTCTTTTCTATTATTTAATCTAAATGAAGGTGTTTGCAATCCATTTCCCTTGTCAAAAGACTGTGGTCCCGACTCCTGAATAATAAACCTTTGCATAAATTTGTCGATAAAATTATTTACAAGGGTGTTCTGAAAGAGGTGCTTGTAATTAGTCTGTGTGGACAAGGTTTTGTTTACATTAAACAGTTTTGTACTACAAGTTTGGTGATTTGCAAGGAAGGAATAACAACAGAAAAGATTGTGCTCTGTTTTTTTTTTTTTTTTGTTCTGATTCATGTGGTGTTGTTTTGATTGGCCTATGCTTTGGCAATCCTATTGGTGACTGAAGTGATGATTTACATTGTTATTTACATGTGGAGAGTGATTTGACTGTAAGATGAAATTGGAGCAAACTTCTTCTTTATGTTTTCCCTTCAGCTCAACAAATGCAAATGATATGGTGGGGTTAAAAGAAACCAGAAATAACAGAATAGGGGAAAATCTGCGTTTAGGAAATGTAAACAATTCTTGCAAATCATCTCAGGGTCTTGCTTTAAAGTGTCAAATGATGGAAATTTTAGGAAGCGAGGTTTTCCAAAATAGACCACAGGATTAAAAACAAACCTTTGGATAATCTGATAACCACATGCTTCAATTTGAAACAATGTAATATTTTATTCTCTTCTATCACATTTGCTCTTCCATTTGAACTCTCAGGCAGTCCATTAATTAGTTATAATTAAATTAAATTTAGATTATTGTAGGTTTTGTAATCAGAAGTACTTGTCAATCGCAAACTTAGCTTGCTTAGTTCTCTTTTGCATGTGATGATTTTACTTATTTTAGTTTTTCTCACTATTGTACAATTTCAATCCAATGTGCTTTCTATTGCTTATCTTTCATTATTATGTTATTGTGCTTATACATGAAACCCTTTTTTATAGAACTTTATCAATTCAAGAAGAATCATCAACACAAGAGGTGGCCGAGATTTCTCTTAATCCGTTTTCAAAACCGCAGAGCGAGCGAACTTGTGGAGCTCAAGACTGCCCAAATTTTAATGAAGTCGGCTATAGAGGATATAAGGAGCATAATAAAACTTGTGTTTTTATTCTTACTTGTTGTAATTTGTGCAAGTTTATTTAGAACAAATGTATAACTTTTATTCATATTGTAATCATTTTGAATATTAGTTTAGATTATGCAATATTGTAGGTTCTGATCTTGTAATGAAACCTGGTGGTTCAAATTATGTAATGAATGGAAGGTGTTAAGTAGATTATGTAATGAATGGATGGTGTTGTGTTGGTTTAGATTTTGTTATTCAAGTGATATTACCAGAAATAGGTAATAAGCAAGGTCTAGGCTATAGTGTGTTATAGTGCATCCAGAGAGGGTTTGAATTTTGTTTTGCATATGTGATCACTCATTGACAGAACTCATCCATTGTTGAGCATTATCAATATCATACATATGCTCGACCTGTAAAAATATCGCCCAAAGTATCAAAATTAAACTGCTTACATTTCAACATTCAACAAGTTCATGCAAAGATTCATGGTCTTCAAACAAACACACAACAGATAACGCTGACAAGGTAAAGATGACATGCTTGTAACATGCCCTCTATTTCCTCCTCAGCATATTAAAGAAACTGGACAGCAAAGTAAAGAAACGGCCTGAGCTCAAACTAGTATCATCAATGTTCTGACATAGAGATTTGTTATCATATATGCTTAATACATAGGCCTCTGCAAACTAACACACTTGCATGTATATCAGAGCTCCTAGACCAAAAGCAAACTCTCATGCTTATTAAGCAACCTGTAACCATGACCAACACAATTAACATGCATCATAGAGAAGCCATATATAGTGGGGCCGACATTGAAGTTCATCGTTCCAACGGTGGAGATTCTCCGGCAAGGAAGGATGCGAAGAACGCTAGGGAGCTGCTTGGTTTGAAACTAGGCACTGAATGTCCAGCTCCTCTGAATGTTGCAAAGAGCAGTCCCTCATATTCTTGTAACCATCCACTCACCTATATATCACATACACAGTGATGACAAAGTGTAACATTCATGGTCAGCCAAACTAACCAAAAGAATTAATGAGCCTTAACCATAACTTTAGGGCATATATATTTTTGTGTTTTGGATACCCTTACAAATGATGGAAGAAACTTGCAAGTGTTTCCACATGGGTCTGGTGTTCAGTACTTCATAATCACTTAAAGGCTCTGACTTATATATAACTGCCCTAAAATTGATCCTAAACTTTTAATGAATAGTGTGCATTTAATACATGAACTAGTTAATAATTTGGAGCATTAGGTAACAAATTAACTAATAGGCTTAATATCAACAATACAAACCTAATATATAAAAAAAACTCAGAACTTTATAAGGAAATATGCCATGGAGACTAGTGAGATATACTGATGCTCCATGAATACATAAAAAGAATGGGTTAAAGAATCCCAGAATCATGTTAAAACAATGAACCTGCTAAAAACCTCAGGAGTATGACTGACCATGGCATTCAGAATTGGAAAATTGTGCTTGTAATAAAGCTAAAAGATAAACAAAGGTAATTTTAATCACACAGACCTTGTTGTCGCAAGGCAGTTTCCACTGGGTGAGAAATAAGCAGAACGAACACGGATATAGTAGGCTAATATAGTAGGCTAATAAAGTTTCAACTATATGTGTCCCTTCAAAAAGTGTCCCTTCAAAATCAAGCCCCCCAAAGCTTTTGTTCTCCCATGTCTACATCAAAGAAGAACCAAAGAACCTGTTTAACAAATAAAAAAAATCAAGAAACTATATTAATTGCAAACTCTAAAGCAATGATTTCATAAAACTATATTACACTAAATAATAGCAACATACCTCACACATGAAAATACATAATATTTCCCATGCAACTTACAACCAAAAATATAAATAAAACTGCTGTAGGTCATAATATTTTCAAAGTGCAAAAATGATTGAATACAAATAGTTTGTAGGTACCTCACAAAATGGTGGAATTTTGGGTGTCTCTATATACCGCGGAGTCTTATTGTGTGTTTCGTGCCAACCTGAAATATATCAATTGTATCAACAAATTAAAAAAGACATATATATCAATCATAATAGAATGTAATATTAATTTAATCTTACATTTCTTTCAACATCGGACAGCTCCTTTTGTTATGCTTCTCTTTCTTTCCACACACACTACAGGTTCTCCTTTGCTTTTCCTTCTCCTCCATTGCTAATTCCATTCCCCCCTTCAACCTTTTTCCACTTCCTTTGGTCTTCGAAATGTTTGGAGGTCGGACATCTATGGAGGAAGGGATTGACATCGTACTCCATGTTGTTGGATCATTGCTACCACACGCACTAAGTGATTCTTTCTCTTTTTGAAGAGAATACACGAACTCCTTTGCTTTGTTGTATACTTCAAAAGGGGCATTGTTCAAACAATTAGCAAATGCACGTACAAGCTCAATGTTTCTTCCCCCTAAATGTGTGCTTTGGCTTTCTCGAAGCTCCACGCCATCAAAATCAAACACACACTTATTTTTTGCTGTCATTGTCCAACGTTGGAGAATAAGATATTCAGGCAACTCATCAATGAAATCATTTCTCAACACAACAAGCATATGTGCACATGGAATTCCTTCACTCTCAAATTTTTTACATGTGCAAAGAAGTTTTTCATTTGATGGATCATGTATAACTTCATGCGTTCTACTGAATTCCCCCAATCTTTTGACAACATGCACCTCTGGAGGGCCAAAAGATTTTGACCCATACTTCAAAGAGGCTTGAACCTCTTCTTGAAAAATATGGAAGACTGCTTTAGTGTACCGTTTTGACATTTGCATTTCAATGGAAAGGGGTGTAACGAGATCGGGAGTCTTATAAAGTGACTCATGATCTGCAACTAATTCATTATACCTCTGACGTTCAAGAGCCCTTTGTAGATGATGAGCAAACTCGACCAAACTGTCTTTCTTATTCAAGAATCTATCGAAGAACGCATTCTGACTCTCACCACGCTGAGTACTTCTCATCCCTGCCATAAAAATGTGATTGAGAAATGCTGGGATCCACTTCTCACGATTCCTGTATTGTTTAGATAACCATTCATTAGAATTCAAGGAAAATTGTGTTATTATTTGCTTCCATGCCTCCTCAAATTCCTCAAGAGTCTCTGACTCATAAATACATTTCTTGAAAGACATTAGAAAATCGGATCTGCAAGACAATGCACCCACTTTTTCTGGTAACTTCTTCATTATGTGCCAAATGCAAAACCGGTGACAGGTTTCTGGTAGCATTCTTGCAATTGCAGCAGCCATAGCAGGGTCTTCATCTGTAATAATAGCCTTCGGTGCACATCTTCCCATTGCATCTTGCCATTTTGTAAACAACCACACAAATGACTCAGTTCTTTCATCTTTCAAGATTCCACAACCAAGAGAAATGGACTGAAAATGATGATTAACTCCGGTGAATGGTGCAAAAATTAAGGAATATTGGTTTGTTTCATAAGTTGTGTCAAACACAACTACATCACCAAAGTGAGCATAAGCCTTCCTTGCACCACCATCCGCCCAAAAACAGTGTGTGAGCCGATTGTCTTCGTCCACCTCATATGCAAAATAAAAAGAAGGATTCATTTCAGCCTTTTCTTTAAAAGAATTAATAAACATTTGGGCATCATATTCTCTTATTTCACTCTGAATTCTTCCTTGGTAATTTCGGATATCTCTTTCTGTACAACCAACTCTATCATATCCTCCTGAATCCATCCCCAATATGGTCATTGTCTGTGAAGGGCCAACATTTGCTTCTCGAAATGAATTAATCAAGGATTTTTGAGTACCAGTAACCTCTCTGTGGGACCTCAAAAGATGTGTTTTACGAGGAGTTGATAATACATGAGCATGACCCTCGGTAAAATCATGTACTATCCATTTCCCATCTTCAGTTTTCCAAAATTGTATTCTGGCCTTACACCCCACTCTTATATGTCCTCTATTTCTTATTCTGATCTGTTTATCAACATCTGTGTTTTTGAATCCTTCTTTTGCACAAACCATATCTCTTTTAATTAACTCTTCTGTGCCCTTACGATATTTCGTAGTAGATTTTCGAACTCCAAATCCTGCTACTCTAGCATAAGAGGTATAAAATTTCTCTCCATCCTCAACTGTGTCAAAACACATTCCAATAACTGGTTTTACATTATCATCAGTATCTAGAATCCAAACCCCTTGTTCCTCAAATATCTGCTCAAAACTTTCAATTTCCTCTCCCGCATTGATACTCATCTATATGAAATCAGACAACAGAAAATTAGCAATTAAATAAGTCATGTACTATCACAATCATGCACTGTCCATAGAGTTTACAAATTAAAAAGCAAGCAATGTACATAAGATATAACATAGCTCTAACCAAAAGTTAATGAGCCTTAGCTATAACTTTAGGGCATAAATATTTTTGTGTTTTGGATACCCTTACAAATGATGGAAGAAAAAGCTAACATGCCTGGCCTTGGTAGAATATTCAGAGTTGTTGTATAGATATAACAAACTAACAATGTATATCGGACATGCATGACTTGTATTATGTACATGCATTTATAATTATGAAGTACATGCCAATTACAATCTGTTTGATGCATGAGATTTTTCATGATGACAACACAATGTAAATGAGTTGATAAGTAAGTGCAATGAAAGTGTGCATTTTTTTTCCATCGTCTTAAAACAACAACAATCAAGCTCTCCAAATATACTATTTGGCAGCACTATGATTTTCTTATAATGCATCCAATTAGGTAAAGTATACTATATACAAGAATTGTAACATTTTATGAAGAGGACATGCCATATATTGTTGAGCCTTATATATAGTGTTCTCTTTGACCATCAATCATTCACCAATTATGCTGTAAATCAAGCTGTGTAGACCATATTTAAAAATCATTAAGGAAATTGTCGTCTGTTCTTAGAAAACACCATGATTTTCAAAGTAGTTGCGGATTTGTGGATTGCTTTTAGACCTAAATTACTAACATCAATTACTAGAGCTATGTAGACCTAAATTACTAATAT
Source organism: Acorus calamus (assembly GCA_030737845.1). Taxonomy (NCBI): domain Eukaryota; kingdom Viridiplantae; phylum Streptophyta; class Magnoliopsida; order Acorales; family Acoraceae; genus Acorus; species Acorus calamus. The sequence goes on along the minus strand of CM060868.1, from coordinate 32,020,856 downwards.
CAATGATAAAAAAAATTTACACTGAAGGGAAAACATAAAGAAGAAGTTTGCTCCAATTTCATCTTACAGTCAAATCACTCTCCACATGTAAATAACAATGTAAATCATCACTTCAGTCACCAATAGGATTGCCAAAGCATAGGCCAATCAAAACAACACCACATGAATCAGAACAAAAAAAAAAAAAACAGAGCACAATCTTTTCTGTTGTTATTCCTTCCTTGCAAATCACCAAACTTGTAGTACAAAACTGTTTAATGTAAACAAAACCTTGTCCACACAGACTAATTACAAGCACCTCTTTCAGAACACCCTTGTAAATAATTTTATCGACAAATTTATGCAAAGGTTTATTATTCAGGAGTCGGGACCACAGTCTTTTGACAAGGGAAATGGATTGCAAACACCTTCATTTAGATTAAATAATAGAAAAGAAAAAGAAAAATAAAATCAACTTCAATATCAAAGGAGCTATCATTAAACCCTTACATAACACACCAAAAACCCTAAATGATAAAACCCTAAACATCACAAACCCTAGATAAAAACCTCAATCACCAAAAATCCTAGATAAAAAACCCCCAATCATCACAAACCCTAAATGATAAAACCCTAAACATCACAAACCCTAGATAAAAACCCTAATCATAGACACACAGAGAAAGAGAGAGAGAGAGCTCAACCTGGAATCGGGGTCGCGGCGCGCCGATGGTCGAGGGTGCTCGCCGATAGGTCGCTGGGGGTCTAAGTTTAATTTGTGTGGTTTGAGAGTCAGAGACGAGAGAGAGAGTGAGAGGATTTTTGGGTGATATTTGGGTATTTATTGTGATGTTTTCAACCATCCGATCAAATCGGATCGGACGATAGACCGAAACGGTGGTCCTTTGTTGGTTTAGTTTTTTTATTTTTTTTATTTTTTTTGGACCGTCCGATCGCGCACGATCGGACGGTCGAAAATGAGTCCGCATGTAACAAATGTCCGCATGTCCGCAGCGGATCATATCTCTATATATATATATATATATATGAGTAATTAGGTGCGGCGTGCGGTCCTGTACGGCGTCGACCACGGCCCGTCGATCACGGGCCGCTCCCTAATTACTCATATATATATATATATATATATATATATATATATATATATATATATATAGATAGGGACGTGCTTACGTGCGGTCGGTGCGCCCGCGATCACGGGCCGTCGATCACGGGTCCATCGCATCGGACGGTCGGGTGCGAATCACGTCGACCGTTGGATACGATGGACCCGCGATCGGACGGCTTACGACCACGGGCGCACGACCGCACGACCGCACGTAAGTATTTCCATATATATATATAACAATGTAAATCATCACTTCAGTCACCAATAGGATTGCCAAAGCATAGGCCAATCAAAACAACACCACATGAATCAGAACAAAAAAAAAAAAAAACAGAGCACAATCTTTTCTGTTGTTATTCCTTCCTTGCAAATCACCAAACTTGTAGTACAAAACTGTTTAATGTAAACAAAACCTTGTCCACACAGACTAATTACAAGCACCTCTTTCAGAACACCCTTGTAAATAATTTTATCGACAAATTTATGCAAAGGTTTATTATTCAGGAGTCGGGACCACAGTCTTTTGACAAGGGAAATGGATTGCAAACACCTTCATTTAGATTAAATAATAGAAAAGAAAAAGAAAAATAAAATCAACTTCAATATCAAAGGAGCTATCATTAAACCCTTACATAACACACCAAAAACCCTAAATGATAAAACCCTAAACATCACAAACCCTAGATAAAAACCTCAATCACCAAAAATCCTAGATAAAAAACCCCCAATCATCACAAACCCTAAATGATAAAACCCTAAACATCACAAACCCTAGATAAAAACCCTAATCATAGACACACAGAGAAAGAGAGAGAGAGAGCTCAACCTGGAATCGGGGTCGCGGCGCGCCGATGGTCGAGGGTGCTCGCCGATAGGTCGCTGGGGGTCTAAGTTTAATTTGTGTGGTTTGAGAGTCAGAGACGAGAGAGAGAGTGAGAGAGAGAGTGAGAGGATTTTTGGGTGATATTTGGGTATTTATTGTGATGTTTTCAACCATCCGATCAAATCGGATCGGACGATAGACCGAAACGGTGGTCCTTTGTTGGTTTAGTTTTTTTATTTTTTTTATTTTTTTTGGACCGTCCGATCGCGCACGATCGGACGGTCGAAAATGAGTCCGCACGTAACAAATGTCCGCACGTCCGCAGCGGATCATATCTCTATATATATATATATATATAGTCGAGTGATAGCGTGCGGTCGTCCGCACGGTGCGGATTCGACTACGGACCGTCGATCACGGGTCCATCGCATCCGACGGTCGAAGTGAATCGCACCCGACCGTCCGATGCGATGGACCCCGTGATCGACGGCCCGTAATCGAATCCGCACCGACCGCAATCCGCACGTAATCACGAGTCATATATATATATATATATATATATATATATATATATATATATATATATATATATATATATATATATGTATTATATTGAATTGTACATACCACCACCTTATGTAAATTAAAAAAAAATGACATGCTAAACATATAGAAATTAATGGGGATTGCATGTGTGATTGCATGTATATAAAGATTGTAATAGCACCCTATTGTGATACTTTGATGGAAGTGTATGCTTAAAGTCTGAAGACTCTTGTGGCGTTTGTTAGCACTTAGTGAAGAAAGATTTAAAAGAGTGTGAAAGCTGCTTTGGATTAAATGGAGCCAATGCAAATTGAAAAATTAAAGGGACCTACACAGACACAGTGAGTTGAAAGAGATGGATCGGCCAGTACTAATACCAGTTTTTGGAAGGGAATTCATCTTGTAATTAATATATATGCACCTGGTTGGTTTTGCTTTCTTGCTTTCTTTCTTTCTTTTCTTATAATAATCTTTGACAACATCTAACGTGTACCATGCATAATCAAAAGTGTGGAAAAGGCTAGTACACTCATTTGGAGCCCATTCTCATCAAATTAAAGATGTTTGGACTATTCACATTAATTTATTGGGTTCACTTTTTTTATTTCTAGTTTAAATTAAAGCTTCGTTTTGCCTCTTGAGATTCTGCATCTCAAGATTCGATGCCTGGTCGATCAAGCCAACGAAGGGGACAAACCCTTCACCAATTAAATTAAAGCTGGCGCCACTGATTAAGAAGTCAGAGTTGGGTGGTTTCATTTCAATCTTTGGCCGAAAAAAATCATCCATTAAAAATGTCTTGTAAAATAATAATGAACAAAGAAACACTGCCAATCAGTTATGGGGGTAGCCTGTGATTTTGATTGACTATAATTATGGAGCCTAAAATCAATGAATGCATAGTTCAAGTGACGGTTAACAAGTGGCCATAACTTAGTTTCTCAATCTCTTTCTAGAGGAGCACCTAGGTAAATGACATGGAATATAATTTGTGTGATAATTTCTAGTTAACCTATAAACAAAATTTCATTTCCATAGAATCTACCAAAACCTTTGATAAAAGAGGAAGGAAAATTTTGAATCTCAAGTCACAGCTATCAACCTAAATGAAGTTTCTTGTGTATGGGAATGTATGCATTGGATAGAGTAACTGATAGAAAATGTCCGGAACAATCATTCATATAGGTCCCAACATGTTTTAGATTTTTTTTAAAAAAAAAGATACATATTTGTTCAATGAATTATAAAAATAAATAAAATTGAATTAAATAAACTCTTTTTATATTTTTCTTCGCCGAGTATATATGAACTTGTTCTAATATATACAAGCTTGAAGAAATAATATATATGTTAGGTTAGGATTGTAGAAATATATATCTGTACCCCTATTTCATTGATCGGTTGACCCAGTTAGCCATGCTAAATCCGGCCCATAACATAGTGGGCTTGGACAGATGGATACCTTGTGCATGTGGATACAAAGCCTCTCAGCCATTTTATAGTTAAAAAAAAAATCAGATCACACATGTTTTTATTTTTTTTAAATATTTAACATAATTATATGCTTCGATAAAAAAAATGTATATTGCTTTATTTTGAGTTGAATCAATTTTTTTTTTTAAGTTTAATTTTTTTTAACCATATATATTTTACTGGATTTTTAGTGAGCTACATAAGACTGCATTTTAAATTGTAAAAAAAATAATAATTGTAACAAAGCCCCTAGTTAAATGCTAAATCGGCCCAGTTGATCCGTGAAAACCTATCCATAACACAGTGGCCTTCTGTAGACGGATACCCGTGTATAGTATATTAGTATGGGCACCACTAGATTCTTCTTTCAACAAAGTGTTTCTTGCACATAGATAATGTTACGTACAATCACCTTTTTAGCCTACATATATTTTAAATTTTAAAAAAATAGTATTCATAATCTATTGAGATACATGTTTTTATAGAAATGAAACATATGCTAATGAAGTGCATGAATGCATTTATAAAAAATATTAAAAATTTATGTTGATGCATTTACCTCGTTAATCGTTAATGCGAATATATGTTAAGGTGATTTTCTATCGACGCATATAAGATTGGAATTATAGTTCCACCTAAAATCTCACATGTATCTTTAGTTTCCAACAATGTAGATATCTCATTGAAAATTTTTATATATTATTTTTTAAAAATCCACACAATTTGGTTAGAGTTCATATATTTCATTTCTTATAAAATTATATATATTATTTAAACTGTTGCATATTCGCGCAAAACTGTAAACAGAATTGTGTCTAATATTTTCCTTGAACCAAACAAGAATATATAGAAAAGACATTGAAGAATCTATACCATACATAAGAGAGAGCAAATATGATTTTTTTTTCTTTTTTGATAACAAGGAACTCCATTAAAAACTCATATGCACACAATCACCTACAAACCACGCCAAGTAAAAAAAAGGGAGGTATTTAATGATGTTTGATTTAATGGTGAATTAATGATGTTTTCTACAACAGTACTCTTCGCATATCTGTGTTTTGCAGAATTTTCTTGCCCTACATCTGTTTACACATTTTTGAAGAGTTTCTTAGGATCTTGTATTCAAATATAAGATTATTAGAATAATTTTTAGGGTCATGTTAGACAAGAATTTGATTGTCGGCATGTCATGTTCGCTGCAAATAAATATGATCAAAATGTGTAGGACAGCCTAAGTGACAAAATGTACGTTTAGATTAAACAATCTGATGTTCTTGGAAGCCATTCAATTAAAAGGATCTGTTTGTTTGATAATGCCAGATTGTTATATATACATAGATCATGGTCAAACGTTTGCAGTACTGGCAAGGACAAAGGACAGGGTGCCATAAATGATAAAATTTAGCTTTGTTCAAATTAGCAACTACTAGTATATATAATGTCACCTATTTATACGGTTTAAAGGATTGTTAAGTTTTGATTATTTGTCTTTCCTAAAGATGCGCACAGTTTGGGACTGTCTTGCATATAGCATTATTGTCCATAATTAATAATTGTTGCATCCACAAAATATCTACAAGCTTTGATTGATTTCCAAAGAAAATACACATTGTCCACGTTTTGAATCCCCTTTCCTTCACCATTAGCTCATTATGAAAACAAGCATGACATACAACATATATAGAGTCTGGATCCCATCAGATATAATCCGTTTCTAATAATAGATTGATTGGCATGCCTGCTTGCCAATCATATGAGATTATAAGAACTTTTAACTTTCTTTTATCCTAAATCGATCTCCTACAAGTGTCGAACTATATTCCCATGATTTGAGAAGTGTTAATTAAGAACTAATTCTACCGTAAGCAAACTAAATTGATATAAAAAATGACCATATCATCGTGGATTAATTCAATACCATTTGGGGATCATATCCTCTGCTTGACTCATATATTGTCTGGATTTTTTATTTTTTTTTATTTTTTTTGTAGGACTGTCATGTATCATCTATTATATGAAATTGTGTGATTTTATTTTTTAGACCCTACGATTTTTTTTTTTGACACAGCCAAAAGGAACAAAAAGACAAAAATGTTATGTCAGACAAAAGAAAACTTGGGATTCACAAAAATAAAATCTCACCGAATTCCTACAAAAAAAAAAAAAAAAAGTCAGGTAGATCCAATATATGAGTCTACATTCAACTCCATCTACGAATGTATTATTTCACATAATAAGCTCGCACACATGTATATTCACCCAAACAATAAGAATAACAATTTTTTTTCCATCTCAAAAAGTTACACACACAAAATCTCAACATATACAGTGTCTCTCACTATAATCTTCCACTCTACAAGACATTCAACAAGGAGACTCTAGTATTGATCAAACCCCTAAACACTCCCTCACTGACTCTCTCCAACTCTCCCATACAATCCTCCAACACCACCAACCTCTCCAACACCCTCCTCATCACATCCCCCTCCATCTTCTTCACCACCCCCCTGAGATCCTCCGCCGCCACCTCCCGCACTTCCCGGATCTCCCTCTTATCACACAAACCCAACCCAAACCGAGCTTTCAAACCCATCAAAGAAGAAGAAGTCACAATCCCTTCAAAAACCAAAACCGAAACATCAACAGTCACCACCGCAACCTCTCTCAAAACCTCACCCACATCAGACGCGATGACCGCATTCAAAGCTCGTCTTCTGATGCTACGCAACACCGGCAAGAGCTTCAACACCTCCCTCTCGGTCTTCTTCCGAGACTTCACGTAAAAACCCAACTCGGCCTCGTCGCGCCTCCTCATCGCGGCCTGGGCCGACGAGTGAAGCTCTTTAAGAGACATGAGAGAGGAACGGAAGGTCCCGTACGCGTCGATGAAGAGGAGGAGGTCTTCGAGAAGGTTATGGGCCCACCCGGATGACTTTCTCTTGCTTAGGAGGTCGTCAAAGCGTGGGAGATGGAGGAGGTCGTCGAGCGAGTGGTGGAGGGTGTTGAGAGAGGTCAGGCCTTGTGAAAGCCATGCAGAGGTGGTGGGTTCGGAGGGTTTGGAGGACCAGATTTGGAGGGAGTGGAGATGGTGGTGGAGTTGGGAGATTGTTGGGTGGGATCTGCATGGGAGGCTTGTGGAGCGTACGTGGTGGGACTTTTCATGGGTGGTGGGGTTAGGGTTAGGGTTTGAGTTTGAGTTTGGGAGGGAGACTGAGCGTGGGTAGGACACCATTGTTTTTTTTGTGTGGGGTTTTGATTGATTTGGGTTCTGTTTTTTTTAGATGTTTTGGAGAGGGTGATGGAAGGGGGGTTTATATAGAGGATGGTTAGGGTTTTTTATTTTTTATTTTAATTATTTGTTGTTGGGTGTGATGAGAAATAATAATTGAGAGGCGCACGAGTGGGTGAGACTAAAAAATAAGAGAGAGGAGACTTGATCCGCGAATATTTTGAGCTGTCAGGGAAACATAGCGGAAGATGGGATGCATGGGATCTGCATTACTTGTCAGTTCTTAACATACTATTTATTTTATCATTGCTGTTGTTATTTGAAGATTAATGCTATTTTTATTAGGATCAGTGGATTAGCTATTTATTATTACGACTCACTTAATCTATTTACAGCTTCATCTACAGTTATAGGTGATCCCTAAGCTGTTTATTGAAATGTATAATGCACTAGTACATATATATTATATTATTGTAGTGTATGATTTATTTTTTTTTTGTGTTTTTAGAAGAAAAAATGTATTGATTTACTAGCTAGGTATATATATATATATATATATATATATATATATATATATGAAGAATAGTGTTTCGCTTGGATTGATCCATTGACCTTTTTTACATAGAGGGTTGGGAGGTGCTTGCCGATTTAACTAAGCTCGGTTCACTACTAGGTGTATATAATTTCATTTTTTATAATAGTATATATTTTATTAGGTGAGTGTATATTTTCAGAAAAATCAATACTATTGATGAGACTTCAAGTTAAATGAGACTACACATGGTTGCAGATGCATCATTTTTCTTATAAGGGTTAAATGCATATAATCCCCTGAAAGTTAGCGTATATTCATATAACCCCCTCATTTTATCGAATATCCATACAACCCCCTAAATGTGGACAAGGTTAACCATTCAACCCCCTTGGTTAACTTTCTGTTAAAAAAAAAGAATATTACATAGAACCCACTCATTTCATCGAATATCCAATTCACATATTCATGTAACCTTCTAATTTGTTTGATAAATTTAAAATGACTCAAACATATGACCAAAATATCTTTCTTAAGCTATTGTTATCGGAAACTAATTCAAATATTCATGTATCCCCCCTGATTTATTCAAAAAATTCAAAAGGACGTACTTTCTAATTTCACATATTCATATAACCCCTTACTTTATCAAAAAAATACAAAAGGTCTCATTTGATTCTTTCTTCTTCACCAATGGGAGAGAGTAGAATTCAAGGATGAGGTAGATGATGGTGATGGGACTGGGGACGTCGGCGACAAGAGAGGTAATGGTAATGGGAGAGGCTGGATGAGGACGGCGGTGAGGAGAGGTAATGGCCTGGCGGACCATAGCAGCAATGGTGATGAGAGGATGGATGGGGACGGGGGCTAGGGTTTTTTATTTGGGAGAGAAGAGTTTGGGAGAGTTCTTTTAAGTTAAAATAGGGGAGGGGTATATCGATCATTTTATTATGTTGAGTTAACTCCACCACTATAATTGCTTGACAAGATAACGGTAGGGGGGTATATGTATTAATCGACAAAAATGAGGGGTTATATGGATATATAATTAAATGAGAGGGTTATATGGATATATGCTCACTTCAATTCAAAGAGTTGTATGGAATGAGGGGTTATATGGATATTATTCAATGAAATGAGGGGATATATGGATAACCCTTCTTATTATATATAGACATAAAAATGTCACATAAGTCACATGTTACACATAAGATGATACTGAGATCGATAATCCAGAATTTATGAGTTTTATGTTATTCTTCAATGAAGATTATTGATAAATGAAAATAGTAATTACGAACGTCACGTATATTAAACTTAGCAGATGTAATCGATCCCAATGCAGCCAAGTCTAGATACTGAACAACAATATTTCATGGCATCCCATCTCCATGGGTGGGTGATCCTTTAATTGGTACTAACTTTTTTTGCTTTATTTCTCGTGTTAGAATCACATATGAAAAATTATATGATATTTGTTAACTTTATTTGAAAGGTCTATACCTAGAACTACCTAGAATACATGACATATTATCTCTGGAAGGAGAGACTTCGTAATGCCAAGTGTGGACTTCTCGAAGCCATTGTACGATAACCAGCAAATGACACTCCAACAACAACAAATGCAATCTTATGTTGTTATTATATTAAAATATGTCCAAATACAGGTCGTAGGGCATTATATATATGTATATATAATATATATGTAAAACAAAATGAAAAAACAACCTGTATGCATGTAGCCTCATCCAATAATCAATACCCGTGTGTCATGCATGTCTGCTGTGAAAGATATCAAGAATTCAATATAAGATGTGCACGTATCTTGATCATATACGACAATTAATGAAGGAAATAAAGAAATGCATACGTGTCCATGTATACCTGTATGGAGGAGTCTTCATTGATCATGTGTCAGTCCACGTATGTGTTAGTGTTAAAGGGGTGTGCTTTCTATCCACCGGACATGACAGGTTGGCTTTCCAGATTCATATCATCTTGACATATATATATTTCAATATGGTGTTTGCATGATGTGGAGTGCTGAAATAAAAATGGCTTCATGACGTTTGCATGGAAGATTCCAATGAGACAGGGTCTTGTACTACTTAAGGTACGGTATACTGTAGAAATATAACTTATGTCTATAAAGTTTTTTTTTTTACATGGAATAGCAGGCATTAGCCATGAAATTTATTCGGAACAAAAAAAAAAGCTTGTGGTTTAGTAAATTTGCACCACGGGGAGCACTCCACTATTCTTTAATTACAATTTTTTATGTCACATACACAGCCCCCTTTGGCCCCGGCACAGGGATGTTAAGTATTAAGTAATAACATATCATGTCAATTAAAATTTAAAAAAAAATCAAGAAAATAAACAGAGATAATTGTCTTCATTTTAAATCGAAAATGAAATGTTTTTATTTTGCATAAAAAAATTTAATAACATTTATCCCACTTTTTATCTTGACGAAATATAAGAAAAACAAACAATAGATTTTAATTCATTAAAATTGGAGCAATTTAGTTTTGGATCTCTGTTTAGTTAGAAAAATAAATGTTAGATAGGGTGAAATATGAGGGAATAAGCATTGCTCTCTGAAATTATATTAATCTACTCAATCTCTTCCGCTGATCTAAAGAACACACACATATCATCACTTTTTATAAATCAAAAACTCATATGTCATATCATTTTTTTCACATTTTGTAAATTTTAATCCCTATCTTATTCATTTTTTATCTACAATTTTTTCATGGTTAAGAAAACAACAAAAACATTATTTTTTTCAACAAGAATAACTAAAAACATAACTAAATAAAAAAAAAGTTATCTAACCAATATAATTGTTCATGCTTTAATAATTATCTATCCCATTATAGCATATGTCATTACGGGCGGTTAAGACTTTATTCCCTTGTCCAATCAGGTCTAGAATTGGTGATAGTTGTGTCACATGACACAAATGAAATTTATAGTCACTACTACCATCAGAGGGGATAAGTTTCCACTCCCAATTGTAGACCATCCTAAAATGGGACAGTTTGTTCTGTTCTTGCCAAACAGGTTTTCTACAGGATAAACCCATTCAATCACTTATCCCTGTATGTCACCCAATGAAACAGGGGCTTCACTGTATTTGTGACCCAATGCGAGATACCCTTCATGCAGTGGGAGATGGTCATTTATCACAGGTATGCTTTCAGGCTAATCTCCCTTCCATAACCAGGCCAGGCCACAGATAACCATGGATCCATCACATAACTAGATAAAAAGTTTCAGCATTTTTAAAATGGATTAGAAGGCAATACAACATGATATAATTATTTTATCACTAAACATAAGATTGCCAACCTATAGTTTCTTTCACTTGAACATGAAATAGAGGCATCAAATTCAACAACACAGGTTCTGTATCATCATCTTATTCAGGTCCATGCAAATAAAGCATATCACTATTACAAACATGAATGACAAATGAGAGATTCCCTTGCTGTTCCCATTCCAGTTCTTCAGTGGGATGACTGAAAAGAATAGCCACTCAGATGAATCAGCCAATTGCATTGTTTATTTAGCACTTATTTCATTTAGAAAGAAATCATATAGCAAAACCACAAGTAAATAAAATAGGGAGTTTAGCCACACCCTTATCACGCTTGTGGATTAAAATGCACAATGCAAAATCAAGCTAATTAAACCACCAATATCTCCTGATTGGCACCTAAGGTGCAAATTTTATCGCTTCCAGGCTGGGCACTGCTGATATACACGCAAAGGAAACTGTCTCCTTCCGATTTGGCAACAAAATGGGGAGTTTTACCATGAGGATCCAATCAAATAGTAATACATTTATCTACCAGGAGGGAAAGTTATGGTTAAGGTCAGGCATGATGGCCATTTCAAGTCTTGGCAGACAGACGACTGTGGAGTCAATTGATGGGTAATCAGATATTTGATCAGGAAATTTGAAATTATATTGCCTACTTCAAATTCACAAGGCTGATAAAGATGTGACTAGGACTGTCATTTTTGCCATATGATTAATCACTATCTCCTGTACTTATGCATGGCAGGATGATAATACAAGCACCGCATGATATGTCCGAGTATTATGCTCAGTACAGCAATTTTTTATGTTCTACCAAACAAAGCGCCTAACTTGATCACATGGAAGAAGAGGCATAGTAAGTAAAAGAGGATCACTGCTGCTGTGACCAGAGATTAGATTTAAGATATAAAAATTATGATTACAGTTGGTCGGCTATCATTATAGGTAATAAGATTTTGAGAAGATAAAACAAATTCTCCTGCTATACTGTGGGTACAAAATTGGTGAGACAACAATTTTAAATGTATAAATGTATCTATCTATATACCAACCAGAAGTGTTTTAAGTTTTCAACTTTGTTTTATATACCAACCGGAAGTGTTTTAAGTTTTCAACTTTGTTTCTTTAAAACATTTTCATTTCTGATTTTACCCTTAATTTTTTATGATCTTTATTTTCGGATTAAGGATAAGAATGAAAAATAAATAAATGTCAATATATTCGAAGGATAACATGAGATATTCATCGAATCTATCTTATTGAATTTCACATATCCTTAATTTCAAAACACAATATATATAATATTTGTCTTTAAATATAATATATTGCTCCAAATATCATATTTTACAAATAAGATTACAAATTAATATTATTAACAAACTATGTAAAAATTTGTTTGGTAAATATTTTTCCTCAATTTTTGGGTGTTAAATAAAAGAATAACATACTAATTATTCCAAATTGAAAACTTTAGAAAAAATCTTAGATTTATACAAAGTTATTTTAATTGGTTATTTGAACAGCATTGTGACAGTCAGATTATGCAGTGTGTCACAATCAAATAACATATAGATTTTTCATTTTTTATCCTATTTAGAATTGATGTGTTTGTTAAGATAAAGATAGAGTAATAGAATATTTTATTTTATTTTTTTCTGTCCAACTGGTTATATATCAATTGATTGGTTATATTGGATCAGATTGAATAGTTACAATATTAATAAATCTATACAAAGACTAAAATTCTCAAAACTTGGATCGCTTTTTTTGGATTATGTATTGACAGGTTTTAAGGGGGTTTAAAAAAAATAGAGGTGGCTTTTTTTAAATATATTATCTTTAGTTTGTACGCACATTGTGCGTGGGGGAAGACTAGTAACTTCCTATATGAAACAAACATGTTTATACCATTCAATGATTGGAATGAACCTAGTATAACATACAGTTATTTACGTTTTTAATGTCGATGCTATATGCATTGGCATGCATGCATGTCTATAACTGATGATTGACTAGAGCATCTATCAGATAAAAAATCTAAGTATGAGGAAGATCAACAAGAATCGATTTGATAGTAAATTAATAAATGAAATATAATCATTATGTAAAGAACTTGTAATGTTAAGCGGAAAATCAACATGAAGTGACATAAGATGGAGAATAAGGGTGGAGCAAAGTGATTGTAACATAAGGTAAGCAAGCATAACAAGTGGATCGTAAAGTACACACAAGCAACTTTTGGATGCAGTAGGAAATTACGATACACTGAAAGACCAGATAAGAGTTGGATTCAAGGCTCCATGTTTCCTCTAGACTTGGATATCTTGATAAATTTCTATCATCCACCAACCCAATTCCTTTATAAGCAGTACAGTTTCTTCAGCCACTTTTTAGACTAGACTTAATGCAAGAAAAGACCCTTTATATCTTTGCAACTTCTCATGCACTTGATCTTTATAAATCAAGGGAAACAATGAACATGCTAGAAGAAGGTCAAAGAAGCAAAACTGAAGACAGGAAATGAGAGGTAAGGCACGCATGAAAAGAGGAGAGGGAAGAGGAAGACATAAATGTGACGGGAGAAGCAGTGGGTACCCCTTTCTCAAACAACCTTCAAGCCATGACATGAGAGTTTTATGCTAGCTAATATTTAAAAAAAAAAACATATGCTAGCTAATATTGATGTAGCTTTGCTTAAAAAATTGATGAAAACATATTATAAAAGAAAATCCATACAAGATATCCATGTATTAAGTAGAATGTATAATGAGCTTAGACAATCACTATTGGTAAAAACAAGCATAAAATGTAATTAACCATTTTCACACACTAAGCACTTGCAATAACACGCCAATATAATGGAAGAAGTGTCATAACTACCTCAAATGCAACAATAACTCTCAAAGCTAGCAGAGATCATCAAATTCAACCGGTGGATGATCACATTCTATACTTTGGATATAGAACATATCTATCCTCTAGTTACATATATTACTATTTGGGTTTCCATAACAAAAACATAGGGGATTATTTACTTCATGTCAAATCCACTCTCCTTGTAGACGATCACATTCTATACTTTAAAAAAACTGAAACGGCTACTCTATGATAAAAAAAATTTAATTCGCTGAGAACACATTTTTACTTAAATACTTCCATGCTTTGCAGGATATGTTATACACAAGCATTAAACAGAACCAAAAAAGGAAGAGATAACATGTTCACAAAGGATATTTAGAGAAGTGCTTGGAGAGTGTCCAATACCATTTCCAAAGTACTTTAGTTCTTTGAAATGATCATTATTTGCATGAAAGTGTGCATCAACCGATCCACTTCCTTTAAAGGCAAATACATATAAGTTTAATCTCCATGAGGTGGAAAATGGGATTCTCAGGATCCCGTTCATCCAGCTTCTTGGTAAAGAGATAAAGAAAAAGAAAAACGCTCCATAAGGCTCTGGTTTGCTTCAATGGATCTGCCATTTTTTATTTTAGGTATCTGCTTTGAATTTCTTGATACACACTTGAAATTCAAAATCCACAAGAAATCCATATTGATTTATTAACAATGAATAAAAAAATTATTGGTTGTCAGGGTGAGCATCGTCTGCATTCAGTAGTTCTACTGATTTGTGATGGTGGCGATTTCTTCTTCTCCTCTTTTATATCCTCTTGGACCTTGTACTACAACAATTTGATATAGTCAAGGTAGATTGTCTACTGTTTTTCAAAAAAAAAAAATTGCATCAATGGTGGGAGGGCAACAGGCAGATTGGAATCAATTCAGAGCCAAACAAATTCAACACATGTTCCACTTCTTAATTGTCATGCCCCACTGATCCTACTTCGAACATGATCTGCTCCCAATCCATTCTTGCCCCTATTACTTTAACACCTGATCTACTCTCTTCCACTCATATATTCCTTTTCGACTTCCTTCACAACCAAATCGGTTCATTTTTATCAAATGATCATTCGTTCTGATAGATATTCTCTAAAATAGAGCACTCATTGAATTTATATCAATTGGATTAAGTTACTAACCTAACCATAATATGAAAAGCATGATCTCTTCCAAGACAATAGTGGATTGAATACCTGTATAAATAGCTTACAATGTTGTAACTTATTTTCTTAGGCAAATAGTGCAAGCTTCCTGGAATTTTATTACAAACTGTTGGTAAACAACTAAATTAGGAGGACATTAAGCATTACATCCACAAGGAGGGAAAAAAGAGAGGAAAAAGATGTCTCCATCAAAGAATTTTAATGCATAAAAAAGCCTATAGTGCAGACCTACAAAGCACGGGCACTTCCCCGGAGGCCCCATACCCGGGTCGGACACGGACACGGCTAGGACACGGCCCAGCCGGTTTCAGCCCAAAAGTAAAAAAATAAAAAAAAAGGAATGCCCAAACATAGCCCACAAGTATTCAACCCATTTAAAACAGCCTAAAACAACTCATTTAAACAAAATCTCTTCATGAAGGTTTAAAAAAATAGTGATTTATTATTTTAAAACAGTGATTTATAGTTAAAACAATATTTTATAAAACAGTGATTTATTAGTTTATACAATTATTTATAAATAGTTAATTAAATGAAATGTGATTGTTTATATAAAATAGTGACATATATTTATTTATTATATTAATTTATTTGTTGCCATGTCCTAGCTGTACCTGTGTCCTATTTTTTCAAAACTTACCGTGTCGTTGCGTCCGTGTCCATGCTTCATAGGTGCAAACCAAGTTTAATATCTAAATTTAAAATAAGAGTACTTTATCTGTCATGTAAAATATTGACACTAGTAAGCTAGGAGAAAGGGTTCAAAGGTGATATTTAGTCATTTGAAATTTGGCAACATGAGCTGGAATTGGAAGATAAAGATCACACTATGCTCTGACTCTTCCGTGATCTATATTTCCAAATGCCTCTCCCATTCCTAAGAACTCCTCTACCAAACGAGTCAGGTTTACTATTTAATCTCTCATATCACCATTCTTGTATGAAGGAAGAAAATGAATGAAATCAAGACACAGATACTGATAAGGGCAGCAATAGGAGAAGCCACGGAACCCATTTCTCAAACCAACTTCAACCCATCATGTGAAAACCTTATCATACCTTTGACCCAAAACAAAAACCAACAGCATATATAAACCAAACAAATTCATACAAATCCATAGTTAAAATAGGCAAAATTGTCAAAATCATGCATTTTATCAGCAATATTCCCACTGCTAATGAATTTTCTGCTGGAAAAACATCATACCAAAATGAGAGTGATTATCACATTGAAAACTAATGATTGATAATAATGACTCATATTAAACCATGAATTTCTATACGAGAGAAAGAGAGAAAGTTCTGCGGAAAATGAATTCCAGTCCCTAATGCATGCTTTGACATGAATTTCACCACAACAGCTACTATAGACACAAAAAAGACAACACTCCGTTGCCATCCTCAGTCAAGACAATCATAACAACATAGAAAATAAAAGCTGAATCAGAAACATCAGTAGAGAATGCGATACCTCACGATCATGGTCATGGCCCTCATGTCCATCCCATGGATGCCTCCACCCCTAAATCACATTCATTTCTCATTAGATCCCTAAAAAGAAGTCTTAAATCAATGAAAAGGAAAGACCTTTTCTCATAACAAATCATACCAAGACTACAGGTCCGTCTTTTTTGGCCCTATAGAAGACCCAAAACCTGTAAATTCAAACAAAACTGTCATCCGATCTGAAAATTAGGGTTTCCAGAGAGAGGGAGAGGGAGAGGGAGAGGGAGAGGGAGAGGGAGAGAGAGAGAGAAGAGAAGGTACCACATGATGGCGCACATCCCCCTCCCGGCGACAGAGTGCCATCGCTTGGGGGCGTGAATGGTCAAACCATTGTAAGTGACGCCATGGCCGTCTCCGTGACCTCCTCCTCCCATTCTGTTGTCCTCTTCTGCTTCGCTTCCCCCTCTCCGACTTCGATAAACTGATGTGATCTTGGAATGTGGAGCGTCCGATCAGATTGGGATTGGAAAAGACGATTGGACGGACAGGATTTCTGGGTTTCCAGGTAGTATATTGAGAGCCGATTACCCGTTTATGGTTCGGTTTGGGCGAGCGGTCGGGGGAGCTTGTTCACTGGGCCGGGTTTCTTTTTAAACTTGGGCCGGATTTTCAAGTGGACTCATCTTTGGAAAAAGATACACACAGCCTCAATTGCAGCTTGTTTTGCAGTCCATTATTTTTTAAAAATCACACTCATCTTTTAAAGTGCATGCTATTATATAAAATGAAGTATATACTAAGATACATTAGTGCATTTTTTTCATAATGAAAATATATATATAAAAAATTGGGTACGTTACGACCCATATGTTATGATAGCATATGGGGCTGCAAAAAGGACTGCGTGTATCAATGCTCCTCATCTTTTTGGAAAATGTTTGATTCAATCGCATTCACTGATTAAAACTCAGATCTTACATGTTTTCATTTTTTTTAAATAGTAAACATTTAAGGTATATGTTTGAGTTAAATGAATTTATTTTTAGTAAATGTAAGAAAATATTTAATGTATTATATACAACATCTAACGAGTTATATACTTCACTGGATTTCTAACGTGGTATGTTTTGGACTAAGAAAAAAAACTGAATATAAACCTTTATAAATTGTAAGTAAGTCCCCTTCTTTTAAATAAACCCATCATATTTTAATCACTCACTGTACAAACCCTTTATATATTAACCTCATATGCAAATAATGAGCAAGTCTTTGTCACACCAAAACCTCTCTCCCACTTGTATAATGTGTCAAACCACTAACAACGAAATATCACAACCCTAATTAATTTATTCTAATAAAAAAATGTAAATATAAAACAATATGAGAATTCATTGTTTATGCACAAATTCACACAAATCCTTAAAACCCTAAACCTTAAAAAAATTAAAAATTCAAACCATATATATATGAGATGAGGGACATGTTTATTAAAAGAATGTTGATTAAATATTTTTTCAAAAAATTACACGGGCTTATTTAGTGAGGGTATATTTATTAGAAGTATCTAAATGGATATTTAAGAATAAAATCCATTTAAGATGTACTTACTTACAAATTAGAAATGCTCAAATAAAACCACCCCTTTTTATATGCGTTACTTGAGTGTTTCAATCTCATTTACTTTAGTAGCTCTCAATTTCACTATATACTTCATTTAAATTTTTTTTCATTTTTAAAAAAATGGGTTTATACAATTTGTTTAAGTGTGTGTGTATATATATATATTCATCTTTTATAAAAATGTATACCTCATTATCTTTTTAATTTTAAAAAAAATTAAAAAAACTGTGAATTATAAATTGATATCTAGGAAGCGTATTTTATGCGTTTTTTTAATAAAAAAATATTTTTGTATTAAAAATTGTATGTAACTTTTTAATTAAATATGTTTTCTTAGAGATGTTCGATAATATGTTTGCGTTTTTTGCTTTATTAAAAAAACAAAAGCGCATCTAACCTCATTACCAAACGTCCCTTAGACAGTACCCCCCGTATGGGGTGTGACATTGAGTTATTCGCTCCTGATAGCTATACTAGGATAGATAACAATTCAGACTGAATAAGCAATTTTTTGTTTGGTTGCATTTTTTGTTATTCTCATTGGAAAACATAAAAATGCTTTTTTTGTTGTTTGGTTAATCTTGGATAAAGTGATGATAAATTGTTGATAAAGGATGAATAAGAATTTATAACTTTTTAAATGACAACTATACCCCTTTGTGAGAAATATATGATTGATTTGATAGATGTGACAGTTTTTGAAATCTGTGTGAGACTGTTAAGTGAGATAAATTTTTTAAAATGACAGAGAAGGGTATTTTTATCCATTTGCAAAAGATCAAGTCTGATAAGCAATTCCAACATTTTCTTAGAATAGTTATCAGGCCTTATCCTAACTTATCCAGACATAATTATCGGGGTTTATTCTGTCAAAACAAACAATTTTTTTTTACTATTCTCTTGTAATCTTCCTTATTCTGACCTAATTCTTCATGCCATAGAGGGGGAATAGATTACACAAGTTTTAAAAAAAGTCACCACACCAAGAAAACTTTTTGAAAAAACACACTTTTTTTCATGATCTCCTACACCTACATGTACTAAAATCCGGTGAGGTGTGGATCCCAGTGTGAGCCTTCTAATGATTCATTAAATAATTATGCAATGGCTTTCTAGTTGTCACCCACCACCACCTATCTATCACCTATGCTGCACCTGCTAGTGATAGCCGATGAAAGCATGATCTGTGTGAGTGGTTATGAGTTAGGATTCAGTGATTTATAATATTTAGTCTCATAACACTACAGACATTCAGCCTGACAAGGAACAACAGACCACCAAACTGATTGGAGCACAAAAGTCTTCCTCTCGATTTGATATAGGACAGTATCATGGACTCATGGGATGACAAAACATGAAAATTGGGTGGAAAGGATCCAAAGAAATACCTAAAACTTCAGGCAGTCCATGGTTTTTGAAACAACTTACATTTTATATTTAAACCATGGGTAGAATAGTTTGAGTGAAATAACTCAATTTGAGGAAGAGGTTGCAATATCAATATCAGCTTATTCACAATTTTTTTTATAGTAAAATTGGAGATATTTCTATTTCAAAAGAAATGTCTGAATTTATAGTACATGAGAAAGGAGATGAAAACAGAAAAATAAAACGATGCAATAAAAGCGAGCCGTGGATGACCCTTATCAACACTCCCAACAAAAAACTATAGCCGGGTAGATGAAGGAATCTACCCAAGCCTCAAAACAGTTACTCTGACATGGCTATGTTTCTCTATTCCATGCAAATAAATACATGTTTTGGAACTTCTTCAGCTCTATTCCAATATATTCTACTCTTATTCTTCTACCCAAACATAGTAAAGAGGAAAAGTCATCATATTATCTTTTAAGTAGGGGTATTATCACTTTTATGATTGATTTACATTAGTTTAAGTCACAACTCACAAGGTTGGTTTGGTTTTTTAATTTTTATTTTTTTTACCGTATTATTTTTCATGAAAAAAAATCTTCCATCACTAGGGCATTGGCGATGCCTCTGGTTAAATAGCTCTTCTAATCAGGCACCCACTGTAAAGATAGCTTCCCCCCTTGTCTTATATTTGTTTTTACATTTTTACCGTATTTTGTTCTATTTCTTTTCATCTCCTTTAGAGTTGTATACTTTGAAATCTTTAATGAAATCATGGTAACAACATCTACATTTCTTTTTAAAAAAATTATTTTTCATGAAAAAAGATTTAATAACCCAAAACTTTGATCAAAATTTTAACTAAAAGTCTAAAACCAATAAGAAATAAGAAAAAGACAATTCATCCATTCAAAAGTGATAGACACCCATTAGGGGTGCAACTTGGGCGGGTTGAACCCGACCCAACCCAACCCAACCCGACTCGTGGGCGGGTTCGGGTTGGTGTTTTTTGGCGTCGGGTTCAACCCGACCCGAACCCGAACCAACCCGAACCCAATTCGGGTTGGGTTCGGGTTGGGGGGTTCAACCCGCGGGTTCAACAACCCGACCCCCCAGGTTAACAAATGTTATGCCACTTTATATCCAAAACCCTAAATTCCTAAAACATAATAAACAATTACACAAATTAGGATCACTATGTGTTGTGTTTGGGTTAATTATTATAGATATTCATTTATGTATTTTTAATTAATAATTAATTAGAGTTTGTTTTGTTGTTTTTTAAATATTTTGTATGATATTTTATGTGTTAAACACCCGACCCGACCCGAACCCGACCCGAACCCGACCCAAACCCGGCCGAACCCGACTTGAGCCCGAATTCAACCCGAACCCGACCCAAACCCGACCGAACCCGAACCCGACCCGAACCCGCGGGTGTCGGGTTCGGGTTCGGGTTGATCGGGTTGAGGTCGGGTTCGGGCTCGGGTTCGGGTTGGACTCTCTGCAGTGCGGGTTACAAACACCCGACCCAACCCGCCCGAGTCACCCCTAACACCCATCAAGATCAATAATTCAACAATTAACCCACTTTGTTTGACACTTTGAAACAAACACTCAGATGTTTAACACTTTGGACTTCCAAAAAGGGCATACAAGCAAGTCGTATGAATAAATCTACATGAGCCAGGCAAAGGTCTGGCTCTTCCTATATATCCATTAATGCCAATCACTAGCATCACAAGGTGAACACGCCTCCTGAGCAACCGCCCTGATCTGGCTTCCCAGATCGTAGACCGCCCCGGCCTTCCATTCTGCCGGGATCCCCTTCTCCGGCCACACCATCAACCCATCGTAGCCACCCGTCACGACCATCCTAAACTGCAATGGTCCGGCTGGGGCATGGGTCGTGTTCCACACCGCACCATAGTTCCTAGTCATGAATCTCCAGTTCCATCCACCAGCCTGAAAACCAATAACGAACTTAATCAATTAAATTTTTTAATATTAGTACATGCTGATGAGAATCTCATTACACATCAATTAAATAATTGAAAATCATCCATCAAAAAGTGTTCATTCATGGACATGTATCATCCATCCAAATTTCAAACATGTCAGTATGTATTGATATGAAAAATTTTGATTCAACATCATTAGTACCTCGGCAACATCAATGGCTTGGATGTCGGTTTGGCCACCTTGATATAGAACCTTAATGGCCAAATAGTTCGGTTTCCGGCTGATCTCTTCAATCCTCACCGACAAGTTGTGGTTCTTGTACTCACAAGGCACTCTGTCATTGAATGCGTAACACACACAAAAAGAAGACAATATCAAATAGTGATTACATGAAATGGGTTTGGTGGGATGTTGATTTCATGACCCGAAAGACAAGTATCAAAGGCGGGGTTCACCAAATTTGTCGGCTTTTGTTTTATGTTTCTTCAGTCAAGGAATCGCCACATGTAAGAAGAAGGGTTTGTTGAGATGTCACATTCAAGGTTTTTGAATCGGGGTTTACCTCTTGTACTCGACATCTACGATGCCAAGCCGCTTTATGTCTCGAGCCATCCCTCCTTTCGCCATTGCTGTGAAGGCTGATGAGCTGAGCACGAAATCGGTTTGGGTGCTCTTGTTTATGTCTGTAACGATCACTTTGACTCCACCAGAGGTGCAGAGTTTTGGGTTCTTGCACCTTATCTGCCCATCAAACCAAAATCGTGAAAACCAATTGAAAATTAAGCTTTTGGTATGTTAAAGCAATGAAAAAGATTGGATTTTGAACCTGAAAACAACCCCCACAGCCCATGCCATCCCTGTAAAGCTCAGGAGTCGCCGCTGCGATGTATCCCCCATTGAAGCTCGAAGCCATGTCACCATATCCACAAGCCCCACCTGATGAAAATTCAACATAAACGATCGAACTCACGAATACCCAACAAAGTAAACCAAGCAAAAACATAGAATTTGATGAGCCCAAACGTACCCGACAGAGCAGTAGAGGAAGAGAAGTAGGCGGCCTTGGTGCGGTGGACGCAGCGATCGCAAGCGATTGAGGGGGATAGCAACAGAGAGAAGAAGAAGAAGAACATGAAGTTTTGAAAAGAAGCCATGTTTGGAAGAGTCGTGTGAGAAGTGAAAGCGAAGTCCTTTTTTATATAGTGGTGGGGGTGATGGGTTTATATGGATCACAGAACAGACAGTTTTGAAAAAGGTGGTCACTTTGGGTTGGAAAGTATTAACAATAAAAACATTGAATAAATAAAAAAACCAGGTGGATCTCTAAAGAAAACGACAGCGCCTCACCGACTGTTCTTCACGCGCCCTTCTCTGTTTTTTATTAGTCTCTCTGTTTTTGGAAAATCAGGAATATCTGAATTTTTTTGTGTTGGAGGGTACTAGGAAGGATTGGGAGAGAATTGTCAGATTTCGTGTCGTGGGTGTGGAAGATTGGTTTTGTTGTAGCTAAATATATGGAGGCACTTTTGGCATTGGGGGAGGAGAGAATGTAACAAGAATCCTGTGGGGATTTTTTTTTTTTTGGGGGGGGGGGGGGGGAACCCAATTCTTATGGGGAAAAAATGCATAATTATCTGAAGTTTTTCTGCATTCTTCAATTATGTTGATTTTTTCTAAGTTTATATTTATATAATGAATTACATGTTATTATAAAAAATGCATATATATCTTGATAAATCATTATATAATTTTATTTCTTTTAAATAGAAAATTTCAACCAAACTTATACTGTATTATATATTCAACTAGTGAAATGTGTAATCAATTAGATGACTGTTTTTAGATGGCCAAAAGAAGTTGTGAACATGAGGGAGGATATGTTTGTGTTAAAGAAAAAGTGAAGAAAAATGATAGAACGTGAAAAAAATTTCAGTGTCCATCCAAAAATACAGTGTTTGTGTCAAATAATAGAAAGAAAGAAATTTTTCATCAATTTCCCTCTCTTATTCTGTTTTAATTGAAAAGGTAAGAAATTTTTTTTTTCATTCCCTATAAGTGAGGATTTGAGAGAAATTAATGGAAAACTTTTTCACCACACATACAAACACCATAAAAGTTGATCAAAGTGAAAATATTTTATTTTCCATCACTTTTCCTTTGACCCAAATTCCATTACTTTCTTTCATTTAACATTCAAATTTGTACACAAAGAGTGTATCAACACTCCAAAACAAATGCATTATTTTTAGAGGAACGAATCACCTACTTATGTTTATTTTTGTATGACTATATCATACGGTTCACATTTCATCAATGAGACCACGTCTGAAGAATGAACACATCTCATTTTATGAATTTTAAACATTTTAATTGATCAAGCACATAACAAATAAAAAAAGAATACGCAGGAAATAGAAAACCTATTTCATGGTGTTCTCTCTTAATTAGATATCTTTCATTTTAGATATTTTCAAATGATTGCTTTAAAATGGGTTTAAAAACTTCATTATATATTTATTACACATGAGACTTGTTGGATGCACACGTACACGCGTAATAGGACCTTGTATAGGCCTGGGTCCTCCAGGCCCGCACAACAATGATAGCTTTGGTTAAGTGGGCTGAAGGGAATGAATGACACAACCATTGGAATATATAATAATTATACATCTGAACCAAGGTTAGGAGTGCAAAATAAATTTTAATAATATTTAAAAAAAAAGATGTGCATCAGACCCATCTTTCGAGTGCCCCAACTAGAGAAATTTGTTAAATAACTCCCACAGAACCATCACGCGTTGTTAGCCGTTCTAAAGGTGTGTCTGAACAATTTTTTTAAATAAAACTTTTTATAAAAAAAATAATTTTTTTTTATCAAATGAAGAGTGATAGAAAGTAAAAGTTTTTGTTTGAACAATTTTTTTTATGGTGTTTTCATCATTTTTCTTCAAATTCTTTTACAAGGAAGGAGATTTTTTTTACTCCTTTCCTAATAAGATAAAATTAAAAAAAGGAAAAGTGAAGAAATTTTTTTCTTTCCATTATTTAACACAAACACTAGATTTTTTTAAAGTCGAACGAAAATTTTTATATTTGTTTTACTTTTCAT
Source organism: Acorus calamus (assembly GCA_030737845.1). Lineage (NCBI taxonomy): Eukaryota > Viridiplantae > Streptophyta > Magnoliopsida > Acorales > Acoraceae > Acorus > Acorus calamus. Next base: position 31,996,239 of record CM060868.1, on the reverse strand, counting down.
CATACACAAACACACATTGCACATTATTGTTATACAGGGTTCTTTGTTGGCTTGGGATCATTAATATCAACCAACATAGCAAAGAGAGATTTTTTTTGTTTGGAAGAAAGATAAATATCGCTAAAACATTTTCAATACTAAAAATGTAGTACAAATCCGAATGGGGTGAACCAAAACAAAGAAAAATGAAAAAATAAAAGAAAATATATAATGACTTCCATTTAGAAGAGATATCTAATTCCGGGAGAATCGTTGATTTCCAGCACCCCTCCTCACTCATCGGTAATCAGTCTCCCGTTTATTAAGAGAATCCCTCATGCCTAGGTGATGCATCGGCCCCAGTTGCTCAAGCAGTTTCAAAACATGTCCCACGTGTTCTCTCAGTAGATGTGTGTACCTCAAAGGTAGTTTTATTGCGGGTCCACCAAATTGCCCACGCTCCTGATAACTTACTTTGGGCATCTTGTCCTGATAAGTCAGCAAAGGCGCATCGCGATTGGGCACTTGCAAAATAGGTGTTGAACGGTCAAGGACAGCCCTAAGACTTGAAATTTTGGATCGGGCTTTAAGCGATATTTTTCTACGGGCCCATCAATGTTTATTATAAAATGATGTATATCTTGTTTAAATTTATTTCACAATATTTTTTTTCTTTCACTGATCAACTATAGACGTTAAGAGAGAGTTACTTGATCAATATATCTCAAATTCAATATTAACTTTATTGCCTAGCACACACATTTATCAAATAAAACAAACATATATATTATTTGATATTTATCAATAACAACATTTATTAAACATCTTATGATTTTGGGTGGCATAATCTCATGTTCAATTGTACTACTCCTGCTACCAGAAACATCCCAACATATAAATGCATACAAAATCAAGATTGAATTTGTTAACAAAGCAGCCCTCCCAGCTTATCAAAAGAACAAAAATAATATATATAATTTTTTCTTCTCTTCTTTCATGTTTAATCCAAATCAATAAAACCCACAAACCAAAAAAGAAAAAAAAATGATACCCATAATACAAAATTATCCCAAGCCTAAATTTCAAAAGATTTAAGAAGGAACTAAGTACCTTACAAAGTGAAAGGATGAAAATGAAAATGGATGTTGAAAAATTTTTGGGTATGGGTTCTTTTGATTTTTAGAGGATTAGAGGACGGAGAGAGAGGAGAGAAGCCAGTGAGAGAAATAGCCATGGAGAAACCCATGGAAAAAAAATGGGAGAGAGAAGGGAGCAAGACTCTTCACCTACGGTTACAAGATTTGAAAATTTTAAATGTCAAAAAAATGATTACTCACCATTGGATGAATGGACTTTTAATGGATGGTTGGATTTAAAAAACTGTCCAACATCATATAGTATGGTTAGAAATAATGGTTGCGCATGTATATGCATAGGATATAGGTTTGTAATAATTTGGGGTCTTGCCCTGAGATGGGCCTTAGGCAATCGTCTAGCATATGACGCAAGTGGTTGAGTCGTTCAACACCAATTTGACTTTATAAACTTTTGTCAAGGGCAAAGGGAGGGTTGGGGTCCAAAAGTCTTAAAGTAACAAAAAAAATATTTAAACTTTTTTTAATTATATAATTATATCATAATTCAATAATAAAAAAAAAGACCATCGTATAATGACCGTGTCCTATAATAATGTACAAAGAAGACCAAAAGTGTTTTTTACTTTCTAACATTTAGACATGAAAAAATTTATGGAAGAAAGAAAAATAAAATTTTAAAATCTCATTATTCCAATCACAAAAGTAGAAAAAATAAAGCATGAAAAATTTAAGAAATGAGTATGAAGGAACAATTGAACTAAAAACTGCTTGATTCGGTCATTAGAGTAATTTTTTTTTTAATCAGATAACGTATTTCCGCTCCGTGGGACCAAATAGCACATCAACAACTCAATCACTATAATAATAAAAAAGGGACACAATTACAGTAATCTGTATCATCAATATATCTTTCTATCAACCATAGTCCAAGTAGCGGTGCAACTCCGGCGGGTTAGGTCGGGTTCGGGTCGGGTTCGACATTAACCCGCATTGCAGAGAGTCCAACCCGAACCCGACCTCAACCCGAAGGGTTCAACCCGAACCCGAACCCGACCTCAACCCGAAGGGTTCAACCCGAACCCGAACCCGATCTCAACCCACGGGTTCGGGTCGGGTTCGGGTTGAATTCGGGTTCGATCAGGTTTGGGTCGGGTTCGGGTTGAATTCGGGCTCAAGTCGGGTTCGGCCGGGTTTGGGTCGGGTCGGGTCGGGTTTAACACCTATCATACAAAATATTTAATAAACAACAAAACAAACTCTAATTAATTATTAATTAAACCTTATATACAAATAATTAAAAGTGAATATCTATAATAATTAACCCAAACACAACAAACATAGTGATACTCTAATTTGTGTAATTGTTTATTATGTTTTAGGAATTTAGGGTTTTAGATATAAGTATGTTGTTATGGCAGCATAACATTTGTTAACCTGGGGGGTCGGGTTCAGGTTGAGCCCGCGGGTTGAACCCCCCAACCCGAACCCAACCCGAATTGGGTTCGGGTTGGTTCGGGTTCGGGTCAGGTTGAACCCGACGCCAAAAAACTCCAACCCGAATCCGCCCACGAGTCGGGTTGGGTCGGGTTCAACCCGCCCAAGTTGCACCCCTACATCAAGCTATTTCAAGGGCATTCAAGACTTCTGCTCAATGACCATAAAAGGACAAAGAAAGTGACATTTTTCTGTAACACAACAGTGCAATTAACCAAACTTTATAATCCCTGTTATTACTTGCATAAAAAATAAACAAATTTACCAACCAAATCAAACCAACTGTAGTAGTATACAGCATACAATTGCACACAACAAACTCATTGCGCAGAATGTAAAATCGATTTGGGCAACAACTTTATATAATACATTCTTATAAGTACTATAAATGTCCTGATTCAAAGCTTGGAGGTTGCTAGCTAGCTTGATAAGATCCTTCCTCAATACTCAGATATTCCAGCATAAATAGGTATAAATAATGATAAAATGATTTCGTGTTTTAAATTATTTTTGTTAGAAAACATAATAATAAATTTTTTATTGTTTGAACAAAATGTGAATAAAGTGTGGATAATGATTTATACAAAATGAAAAAATAATGATAGTTGATTTGACATATGATTTATAAAAGCTGATAATAATTGATTTGACAGTATACCCACGTATTCTTTTAATGGAATAATCTAGAATAACTTTAATTTCAATGATTGGTTAGAATCCATATACCACTTTATACAAGTTTATTCTAACATAGGTTATATCAGAGCATTCTCTGCATCCAAACAATAAAAAAAACATATATTCTGCTTTATTGTCACTCATTCCGTGAATAGTTATGTTCAACTGCGCGGGGCCAAATAGCACATCAACGACCCGATTACTCTAATGATAAAAAAACGACACAATCATACAGTAATCTGTATCATCAATATATCTTTATGTATCATCAATATTTCTTTGTCTATCAACCATCATCCAAGCTACTTCATGTGCATTCAGGACTTCTGCTCATGACCAAAAAGGAGAAAGAAAGTGACATTTAATCTCTGTAACAACAGTGCATCAACCAAACTTTATAATCCCTCTTATAAGTTATAACTTGAAACAAAAATTAACTAATTTACCAAACAAATCAAACCAACTGTAGTAGTATACGGCATACAATCGAACACAACAAACTCATTGCGCAGAGTGTAAAATCGATTTCGCAGCAACTTTATATAATATTATATTTATAAGTACTATAAAAGCCCATGATTCAAAGCTTGGAGGTTGCTAGCTTGATTAGATCCTTCCTCAGTATCTTGCCAGACGGGTTCTTTGGAATGGCCCCCACAAACGCAACTCGTCTGATTCTCTTGTAAGGCGCCACCTGCACATGACCATGCAACATATTCACGTATTATTAAACCTAAACCCCGGCCATATCAAATTATCAATTGAAACTCCTATCAAAGGTTCACATAATTAGGATCTGAGTTTAGGCCGATTCTAATCACACATCCAAACACTGTCTTAAACTTTTACTACACTCACTTGTTTCCCAACGAAATCAATGACCCCCTTCTCTGACAAATCACTCCCTGTTTTCCTCACCACATACGCCATTGGATACTGCCCCACCACCTTGTCTGGAAACCTACATCCACACAAAACAAAAATCTAAGTTTTACCAAAAGATATTAAAAACCTAACATAAAATGTGAAAAATGAAGGAGACATCATACGGTATCACTGCAGCGTCCGTTATGTCCGGGTGAGTCAGCAACAGTGCCTCTAGCTCTGCCGGGGCCACCTACGTACAATGACATCAAATCAAATCAGAACCGATCACACAATGGACTCAAACGGTGCACCCCAATAAAAAAAAAAAAAAAACCTGATATCCTTTGTATTTGATGAGTTCCTTCAACCGGTCCACCACAAACAAGAACCCGCCCTCGTCGATATAACACACGTCCCCCGTCCTCAACCACCCCTCCGAGTCCAGCGTTGAAGAGGTCGCCTCCGGATTACTAAAATACCCTTCAGCATCACCCCCCAAAGTCAGTCAACATGCAATGAATTTCTCTAAAAATGAAAGGGTAGTTTCGTCATTCGTCAATCACATTTTTCACACCCACCTTTCATGACGTACGGACCACGTATCCACAGCTCGCCCGTCTTGTTCACCGGCAATGCCGCGCCGGTCTCCGGATCCACGATCTTGGCCTCCGTGTTCGGCGAAAGCAGCCCCGCCGTCCCGTACCGGAGGCTCTCCTCGGCGGAGTCGGTGGACGCGCCGATCCCGGTCGATTCAGTGAGCCCGTACCCCTGTAAGATCCTGACCGTTGGATACCTCTCCCGGAACCCCTCGATCACTTCCCTGCTCAGCGGCGCCCCGCCGGACAGCACCGACCGGAGCGAACGCAGATCGTACTTCGAATTGATCGCCGCCGCGTTGTTGATCATCGCCACCAGTATCGGCGGCACAAGGGGGAGGTATGTCGCCTTGTACCGCTCGATCGCGGAGAGCATCTCGCCGATCTCGAATTTCGAGAGAACCACGACCGTCGATCCGGATCCGAGGAGCCCCGAAGCGAACGCGACGAGGCCGTAGATGTGGAACATCGGGACCGTACAGAGGAACGTCTCCGGCTTCCCTCCCCCCTCCCGATCCAGCCCGAACCGATTGAGGATGATCTGGACCATCGAAATCAGGTTCCGATGGGACGAGACCACGCCCTTGCTCAGCCCGGTCGTCCCCGACGAGTAGAGAAGCGTCGCCGTGTCGTCCTGATCGATCCGCTCCTTGACCCTCTCCCTCCCCGGCTCGAACCTCATCATCTCCTCGAACTGATCGCCATCGATCAGCACCGTCGGGAGGCGGAGGGCGGAGATCTTGGGGAGGAGGTCGGCGGTGGTGAAGGCGAGGACGGGCTTGGAGTCGGAGGCGTGTTTGGAGATCTCGGAGGGGGTGTTGAGGGGGTTGGTGGTGGTGATGACGGCGCCGAGAGAGAGGACGGAGAGGACGACGACGGGGAAGTGGATGGAGTTGGGGGAGAGGAGGAGGACGACGTGGCCCTTGCGGATGCCGAGGCGGAGGGAGAGGAAGGAGGAGACGGAGTGGACGGCTTTCCAGAGGTCGGGGTAGGTGAGGTGGCGGCCGGAGGAGGCGTCGATGAGGGCGATGTGGCCGGGGTGAGGGCGGGTGGAGATGAAGGTGGCGGCGTCGATGGGGGTGGAGGGAGGGGGGAGAGGGACGGGTTTGCGTTTGCTGTAGAAGACGGAGGTGCAGCTGCAGTAGCCGCTGCGGGAGTCCACGGTGAGGTTACTGTGCCCCATTTTTTTGACTTTTTTTTTAAACAACGGATGGAAGGATATATGGGGATGAGTTCGGATTCTTTTTATTGTTTTATGGCCGTTCAAGTTTGCCAGGTTGACTACACGTGCGTTGTGTCGGAGACCGTGGAAAATGTGCGTGATGGTGACTGGGGAAATTGAAGAGAATGAACCAAAAATATTATTAGGGTTTGTATCAATATTTATAGTACAAAAGGAAACGGGAAAAAGACTAATCTACCCTTAACCCTAACATATATACATTTAACACCCCCTCTCAAACTCATGGTGGATCATACACCGAGAGTTTGCTCAACAAGAAGCCATGGTGCTGAAGTGTATGTGACTTTGTGAAAAAGTCAGATAATTGAAGAGAAGAAGAAATATATGGGAGTGAGATTGTGCCCGCAAGAAAGTGATGACGGACGAAGTGACAATCGATCTCGATGTGCTTCGTACGTTCATGAAAGACTGGGTTGCTAGCAATCTGAATGGCGCTCTTGTTATCACAATATAGAGGAGTAGACGCAGAGAGGATGACGCCCATGTCAGAGAGGAGGCGTCGAAGCCAAACAACCTCAGCAGTAGCGGATGCCATAGCACGATATTCGGCCTCAGCACTCGAACGAGAAACAATGTCTTGTTTCTTGGCCTTCCAAGATATAAGAGAGTCACCAAGAAACACACATATACCAGTCGTGGATTTACGATCTGTGACATCTCCTGCCCAATCAGCATCAGTATAAGCACGAAGTTCAAGAGTAGAAGAAGACGGAAACAGCAGAGCACGAGATATAGTGCCACGTAGATAGCGTATAATCCGAAGAACTGCTGCATAGTGAGCAGTACGAGGGGCAGCGACGAACTGACTGACAATATGCACAGCATAAGCAATGTCAGGACGAGTGACAGTGAGATAGACGAGGCTTCCAACAAGCTGTCTATAACGAGTAATATCAGACAGGGGTTCTCCATCGTCAGGTCGGAGCTTAGCATGGAGCTCAATAGGAGTGGGGGAGATGCGATCATCAGTCAGACAGGCACGATCGATCAAATCAGCAGTATACTTGCGTTGGGAGAGAAGATAACCACGCGGAGCAGAAGCAACTTCCAAGCCTAGAAAATATCGAAGTTTTCCAAGATCTTTCATCTCAAATTGACGCTGAAGATGTTGCTTGACCGACTGTATATGAGACGAATCATCGCCGGTGATGATCATGTCATCAACATAAAGCAGCAGCATAGTCCGATGAGGACCAGAGGTGTGAACAAATAAAGCAGGATCAGAGGAACTCGGAACAAACCCAGCAGCACAGATAGCATCAGTGAATCGAGCGAACCAAGCGCGAGGAGCCTGCTTGAGACCATAAAGAGCGCGGCGAAGATGACATACATGACCAGAAGGATGAGGAAGACCCGAAGGAGGAGTCATATAAACCTCCTCTGATAAATCACCATGAAGAAAAGCGTTCTTGACATCAAGCTGATAGATAGGCCATTGACGAACAGAAGCAACAGAAATCAACGTACGAACAGTCGTCATCTTCGCGACTGGGGCAAATGTCTCATCATAATCAATACCATGCTGCTGAGTGAAACCACGGGCAACCAACCGAGCCTTGTGACGCTCAATCGAACCATCAGAGGTGGTCTTGATCTTGTAGACCCACTTACAGCTGATAGGAGTCTTCCCTGGAGGTAGTGGTACAATATCCCACGTATGAGTGCGTTGTAATGCACTGAGCTCCTCTGCCATGGCACCTTCCCATTCTGGAATACCGACAGCCTCACGATATGATTGGGGCTCCCAATGAGTGGAAACAGCTGAAAGAAAACACTGAAAACTAGGAGAAAAAGAATCAGATGCAACTAGACTTAGCCTTTGTGGAGGACGACGATCACGAGGTGGATTGCGGCGAGGAGCTGGTGCAGGGTCGACTGCGGGTGCATTGTCGACTGCTGGTCGAACAATATCAGGCGCAGGAGCAACAACAGGGGAACTCGGCTCACATGAATCGTCTGCAGGAGGGGATGACAAGGTCGTAGAGGGGACAGAGGAGGGACTGGATGCAGGTGGGACAAACGATGGCAAGTCGTAGATGGGATAGGTGATGGAGTGGATGCTGGTGGAACAGACGATGGCAATGTCGTAGATGAGATAGATGAAGGACTGAATGCAGATGGGACAGACAATGGAGAGGACTCAGGAGTCGAGAAATCCAGAAAAATAAGATCATCAACGGTAGATGGAGGAAGTGGAGCCGGATGTGACGGAAGAGCAAAATAAGGATGATGCTCCCAAAAGGTGACATGACAAGAAATGCGAAGACGTCGTGCAACAGGATCATAACACTTGTAACCCTTATGTTGAATACTGTATCCAAGAAAAACACACATAGCAGAACGAGGAGAAAGTTTGGTGCGTTCAGTGGGAGGAAGAAGAACAAAACATGTACAACCAAAAACACGAAGACGGGTATAATCAGGAGGCTGATTGTGAAGTCGCTCAGATGGCGAGATACCACCAGTAATGGATGATGGAGTGCGATTAATGAGACACACTTGTGAGAACTGCCTTAGCCCAAAACTCAACAGGGACCGATGCAGAAAGAAGTAATGATCGAGTCATCTCAAGAATGTGACGGTGTTTTCGCTCAGCAACTCCATTCTGTTGATGAGCATAAGGAGTGGAAAATTGAGGAAGAGTGCCTTGGGATGTCAAAAATGCACTAAAAGACTTAGAACAATATTCACCACCACAATCAGAGAGTAACACCTTAATACGACGAGAAAATTGGGTCTCAACCATGGTAGCAAAAGAAGTATAAATACGCAGTAAATCCGAGCGACTAGACATAAGATAAAGCCAAGTGAAACGAGAATAGTCATCGACAAAAATAACATAATATCGATTTCCCCCTTTTGAAAAAATAGGAGATGGACCCCAAATATCAGAATGTACTAAATCAAAGGGAGACTCGGAAATATGCAAACTTGAAGGGAATGGGAGAGCCACGGGCTTACCCAATTTACACCCCACGCATGGTTGAAGATCTGTACGAGAAAATGATCCTAAGGCACCAGTGCTAACAAGATATCGGAGTCTAGGCTGAGACAAATGGCCAAGACGACGATGCCAGAGATCGAAAGGAGAAAGAGAAGGAGAAGTAGTATCTAACCGAACGGAGGCAGCGGAAGGCTGAGGAACATGAAGCTGATCCATGTAATAGAGTCTACCCTGTCGTCGTCCAGTCCCAATCTGTCTCCCAGTAAGTCGATCCTGAACAGAGCAAGATGATGAATCAAATGTGATTGTATAACCAAGGTCTGCAAGCTGACTGACAGAAAATAAACTCATGGAAAGTTTAGGAACATGCAAAACATTTGGCACACTAAATCGATGAGAATGATCAGAGAGAATGCCAGAGCTCGAGACAGACATAGGAGAACCATCAGCAGTGCGAATAAGGAAAGGAGAATGTGATGGTGTACAATTAACAAGAATCGATGCATCCGATGTCATATGATGGGAAGCCCCAGAATCAAGAACCCATGAGGTAATCGGCATACCTGGTACGGGAGTAGAAACAGACTGAACGGAGCCAGAAAAATCTGTACCAATCAATGAGTGTAACATAACAGAAAGCTGCTGATATCGGTATTGTAACCCCTGTAGATGTGCAATAAGTTGAGCTGTGGTAAACTGTGACTGAGCAGAAGCAGCGCGAGATGCAACTGATGTACAAATCTGATCCTGACAAGGAGAAGATTGAGCAGACGACTGGATTGACAAGGAGAAAGCGGCATCTCGAGCACGTTTTCTAGCTAACTTGTGACAATCGAGGGTCACATGATCAAAGGAGTGACAATATCTGCAATTCATAGTACTTGCACAGCAATAAATCAAAATAAAAAGTATCTGATAGATCCAAAACAGTCACAGATGCGTAGATCACGAGAAGCTGATCAAAATGAGTACCAATATGACTATATTTGGAGTCCGAATGAACCTGGAGCGGCCTGATAAAGAAAATACCGAAAGAGCGACGATGGATCCGGGTCGGGTCGGGTCGCAGAGCCGGGTCGGGTCGGGTTTCCGGGTCTGGTCCCGGAGCCGGGCGCGAGCGGGCGCGTGAGATATCGGGACAAATTCCCGGGAGATCCGGGATGCTGCCCGGGACGAATTCCCGGGAGATCCAGGATGCTGTCCGGGACGAATTCCCGGGAGATCCGGGAATATCTGCGCGGATCTGCGCTGATCACGCGACTCGGGCGAGGCGGGGACGGTGCGCGCGCGCGGACGGGGCGCGCGCGGGGACTGTGCACACGCGCGGACGGGCCGCGGGAGGGCTGGGCACGCGCGGACGGCGCGCGGGCGGGCTGAGCGCGCGCGGACGGCGGCGGGGCGGCGCAGCAGGGCGGCGCAGCGGCAGCACAGCGGCGTGATGGCGGGGTAGCGACGGGGCAGCGCGGGGCAGCGATGGGGCTGCGACGGGGTTGCGCGGGGCTGCGACGGGCAGCGACAGGGGCTGCGAGGGGCTGCGTGGGGCTGCAACGGGGCTGCGCGGAGCAGCGAGTCACCGTGGGGTAGCGGCGGGGCTGCGCGGGGATGACACGAACGGCGGAGCGTCGACGATCTGGCGAACGGAGAGTAATTCAAATACAAAATCAAAGAAAAGAAAAAGAATTGGATTCAAGCTCTGATACCATGTTAGAATCAATTGAAGAGAATGAACCAAAAATATTATTAGGGTTTGTATCAATATTTATAGTACAAAAAGGGAAACGGAAAAAATACTAATCTACCCTTAACCCTAACATATATACATTTAACAATGGTGACTGGGGAGGGAAGATGATCTTGTTTAATTTTTAATGTAGGATTATGGGATCGGCGTGATTAAAATTGAACGGTGGATAAATGATGAGGTTTAATACTGTACTTTTGTGATGATCAATTCAGAGCACAAAAATCAAACTCGATTGGGAAGGGGTGGTGTGCTACACTTTTTTTTTTTTTTGTTATTTTTGGTGGTTACGTGGTTTGGTTTGGTTTGTGAACACTTGATCTTGGCGGAAAGGGCGAGGAAAGGTCTGAGAGGGATGGTTTGATGGGAAATTATCATTCAGATTATTATATTGTTACGGAGAGCAGCGTTGGTGGTTTTTTTTTTTTTTTTTTTCTGGGAAGCACGGAAGAAATGTAGAAGCGGTTTTTCATAGCGTTGGCGAGGACACCGTAAATAGGCGTTTAACGTGGGAAGGGGTGATCCAACGCGAACGCGGATCTTAGTGTTTGACAACGAGTTTACTATCCGCTGCGTCGATCGACGCAAACACGGCTTCAACGCTGATGCAAATAGAGTTTAAGAAAAAATGAAGGCAGTAGGTCTGGACTTTTTAAAGTATGTTTGAAAACACGATAGTTTTTACCTTTTAATATTTTATGCACGTCTTTTGAGAGTGTAATGATGATGGCTGTCTTATGAAACACAGATTTTGAGACAGTTTAAAGACAAAATATAGTAATAATAATGTATTAATTTGACATATTTGGTAAAAACTTTTAGTTTTAACTTATACAAAAGCTAAAAATTATTGTTTTTAGGATGTAATCAAACAAGGCTTTAGTATTAAAACAAAAGGAGTACAGGAAAAAGGAGTAACTTTTGATTTAGTTTACTGCAATACGAAAGGAATATTCTTCTCTCTTTATTGGTGAGTGATTGTTGAATGAAATTTAAAACGTGCAATTTATATAGGGTGACTGTTATTTTCACCTCCATTTAATGATAAACCACCCCATAGTAAACCCACTCTCCCTACCTTTTTAAACCTAAAAAACCACCCCACGTTAAATACAAAGGTGTGAACAATGTAAAACCACTCCCGACTCATTTAGAAATTGTGTGTGTGTCTCTCTTTCTCCGACTCATCTCCAATCGTGAGCTCTACAACTATCACTCATCGCGGATCACAACGCCCGCCGATCGCCATCCCATCTTCCACCCACCTTCCTCTCTTTCCTTGGCCACCTCCGGTATTAGTAAATACTCATCCCCCTCCATTTTCTTCTTCTTGTTATTGTTATTGTTTGTGTTATTTTTGTCCTTTGAAATCTTAGCAGATCATCCATTTTGTCTTCTAAAACCCTTACTGATTAATGATTTTGTACTTTGAGACCCTAGTTGATCAATAAATGTTGATTCACTTTCTAATTATAAGTTTTTGGAATGGTTTTAGGATGGGTTTATAACATGACATTGGATGAGTTAGGGTGGTATGTGGGATTTATCTTGATTTTGGTGAGGTTTTTGGGATGGGCTGAGGAGTATATGTTCTGTTATTTATTTATTTATTATTATTCAGATTATTTTGTAGCTTTTATAATTGGTATTCTATTTAAAAACATAACCCTTTTATTTTTGTGTGTATATAATCCTTGTGGGTATTCAAACAAGTGGGTATTAAAAAAATACTCTTATATTGTTCAAACATATTATTTTAGGGCTTGAATATATAGGTTTATGTGGGTGTGTATGTTTGAAAACACAAGACTAAATCTATTTTGTTCTTTCTCAAACAAATGTTACCCCACATTTCTTTTACTATTATTTGCTCCTTCGTTGTAATTAAATTGTCTTTATTTCCCCTACCATCTAATTCAGTAAAAAAAACTCTATATGATCAGGTATCTTTAATTTCATTAGAATTTTAACATAGGAAGCTAGATAAATTAAGATATTATGAAAGGGATCAATCTAAGGCTTCAAAGGAGAGATGTGATTGAATTGGAATTAGTTTTATCCCGTGTTGATTGGCATATGAATGATTGGTTGTACTATTGATTTTGATATAGTATTGAACACGTATGTCAATTCATCATGTGTACTTAATTAATGTTTTATTTAATTTTTTTTATATGGTTGATTATTTACTTAATTTTTTACAGTGTAGTATAGCTTTCAAGGAACATATTTGGCCTATAGCTTCCAGTATAGAAAATCACACCAATAATGTGACATCGAGTTTTCAAAATGATGAAGCTCAAGCAGATCCACAAGAAGATCAATATGTGTTGATGCATAAAAATTTGGAATGTGCATTTGATCGATTAACAATACTCAATGTATTTGGTTGTTTAATGTTGAAAACATGTGTCTGTTGAACATCTATCTATGTGTTGATGCACAAAATTTTGAAATGTGTAGTTGTATTAGGTGGTTGGTTCGATTGAGAAAAGATTGCAATGATCAACTTATGGGAGGACATTGGGCCTTGGACAATTCTACCAATGCTTGACGAGTCAAATTTACATACATGATTCCTGACTCATTACCAAGGGAGTTTATAATGGTCAACAATGATGCGAAGCTCCTTCAAATTTTCAAATAAAATAAAAGAAGCAAGAAATTCATACTATATATGTCATTGACAATGAAGATGAAGTCGAACCCTCTTCTACAGCCCCTAATTCAGTAGCAGCCAATGAGGTAGCATCACAGACAGTAGTGGAAGAGTAGAGATCTACAGAGTGCATTGTTCAAGCCCTTTCTCCTGTGGTGAATCATGATGCAAATCAGTCCTCTTTTTATGCCCCTACTGAGGATAATTCTCATGCCATGCAGATTGCAAATATTGTTTCAAACAACAATGACGTGGACGCTGAACATGAGGAGCTGCAGGTTTGATGTTGAAGATCTTGGTGTTGATGATATTTTTATCCATGATGAGGAGGAACAAAGCATGTCAGATGACAGTGCGGAGAACGAGGTGATGAAGGTCTAGGTGATGAGGAAGAACAAACCAACACTAAATATTAGTAATTACAAATTCTAGACGAGATGTATAAATTGAACATTCGCTTTTCTTGCAATGACATTCACATGACCGAATATGCGTGGGAAGTGGATTGACATTCGAGTTTCGTATGCTACTGACCTGTAATGAAAAATAAGCTAAGAAAATTCATTCAAACATTTCATCAAACACTTGGTATGCAAAAGATAAATACTAATACTTTCCGACATAATTGCTTGGAAGCTTCAAATGAGAAAATTCTGTCTTTGATTACAAGTGATAGAGCACAATATCTCTCAATTTGGCTTAGAATAGTGGGATTAAAACATGAAGAAGAAGATGGTGTTGTTAGAAAAAACCTATGTGATGAAGATGGAATGTAAGAATTCAATAAACAATAAGAGAAGATGATTAGAGCACCATAGATCACGATCAATTTATCATGGTTTTGAAGACACAACACTCCCAATGGTAAAAAATTAGACCCGTTGGGAGGAAGGTTGAGGAGATTCAATGAAAGGGTCGAAGAAAGGGTATTTTTGTCATGTAGAGAATTTTTTTTGGAAAATTTTCAAATTATAGGGGGTTATATGTATATCAAATTTGCTGGGTAACATTGACTGTCGGAATATTCCGTGAATATTCTTCAATAGTTAACGGAAAATTAACCCAGGGAGGTATTTGTTTAACCATGGAAACTTAAGGGGGGTTATATGAATTTTTAAAAAATATAGGAGGTTATATGGATATTAGTTAACTCAAGGAGGGTTATATGGATATTTTTCTAAAATTAAACGGTGGCTAAATAACGAAAATTAATAATTATTCAAATTTTAAATTCATTGAATGGAATATGGACTGCACTTTTGTGATTATTAAATCCAAGCACAAAAAATCAAACACGATTGTGAAGGGATGGTGTGGTACACTTTTTATTATTATTTTGTTATTTTTGGTGGTTACGTGGTTTGTGAAAATTTGATTAGCGAAAGCCGAAAAGGGAGGAGAAAAGTCTGAAGGGGATGGTTTGACGGGAAATTATAATTCGGATTATTATATTGTTACGGAGGGTAGCGTTTGGTTTACTTGGCTTGTTAATGCAATACGGAAGGAATATTCTTCTCTCTCTTTATTAATGAGTGACCGTTGAATAAAATTTAAAACGTGCAATTAATATAGTACGTATTAATGAGATTTTTATAAATATTGAATGATATATGTTCGTTAAAATATATTAATTAAATTTTCACCAATGAATTTTTTAATTGATAAAATATTTTTTATTTTTAGGACATTTAATCTAAACATACATATACTAATAGAATTCTCATCGATATATACTGACATAAAAAAATTTCGTTCAATTGGGAAGGAGATGTTGGCACATACATGTCTCAGGCTGCGTTTGGCATGGCGTTTGCTCCAAGTTCGCATCGGTGAACACTAAGACTCACAGACGCTTAAACAAACGGAGATCGCAGTTATCGCATTTTATTTGTGCAATGAGTGTGTATTTGTTGGTCTCTGCGCCAACGCTCAGAAAAATCGATTCGGCGGTATACCTTTGCTTTGATGGACACGGCGGCCCAAGAAGATCTCCCAAATGAAGCCTAAGGGTGCATTTGGCTTCGCGTTTGTACGGATTCCACGATGAAAAAGCCGCAGAAATGCCAACTCGGAACCAAACATTTTATCAGCTTCCGTGTTCCAATTTATTTTTGTGCAGCGACGGTGTATTTTTTGTTGCATTTCAAACTCTAATGAAACTATGCTTTTGAATCTTTGGATATTTTTTTGTGGCTTTTCAAAATCTCAGTGTTTCAATCAGCGATCCACACGGACACTAAGATTTTAAAGAACGTGTGCCGAATCCTGTAAATGAAAAAGGGCCGACCTAATAAAGTTTGAATGATTTAGAATGAAGTGGCTACCTTCTTGTGTCAAATGTCAATAGAACAAGGGCACAAGTGTAAAAGATTGAAATTGATCATACACATACAATATAAGTTGTATTGGTTTTCCAATAAGTTAACAATCAAGTTATCAAGCTATCCTCTTTCCGACCTTTCCTTGTTCCGCCGGTGATTGAATATATATAGTATATACACGCCTAATGTTAGATTTTCATTTGCCCAAATATGAATTGACGTATTTAAATATTAATGTATAGGGTTTTTTTAGTTTTCACCCCCCCTTATAAAAATAGTGAATTATTGAAAACTCCCGGTAAAAAATGAATTTGTTATTAACGCTTTACAAAGTTACTGCATTTTATTAAAAAAAACTCAATGTTTAGTTTCTACACCTTCTAAAGAAATAAATTCTCGCAAAATACACATTATTAATATTTAATTAACTGCAGAAATTGTTCATATTAATTTCATATGAATAATTTTTTTAATGGTTTCTATAACATGAGATATAATTAAAATTTTATAAAGGATATTACAATTTGCAGGGGTTTTAAAATAATATTATTTTTTAGGGTTTTTTTTAATAATTTACTTATTTTGGAGGGACAGAAAATAAATAACTTGAAATTGTTGGATTTTTTTAATAAGAATAATTTTATAAGGGGGTTAATAATCAACTTAGTTTTTACAGGGGTTTTTTGATAAAATACTTTTTTTTCAAGGAGTGGAAACTAAATAAACCTAATATAAAATTGGATAATTAGATCACATATTAAACATTAAAAATGATGCAATAAAAAAATTTGATGAGTGAAATCAGGACTTTAGATCTTCGAGCCTCTGTTGGAGTTTGTAGAAAAGAATGAGTGTTATTTATATTTCAAAGATTTATCATAAAAATAATTAAATTTAACTAATATATAAATGAGTGTATATTTTATTATTCATAGTAGTCGGAGGAAAACATAACGAGCTCTCATGATCTGACTCACTATTGAACAAATGAGATTCCTTGAGCTCTAGCAGGCTTTGTGAGGACGTTTTCTTGCTAGCATGACTTAAGACAAGTCGAGAAATTTCTAGAGAAATGGATGACGTTGAGGACAGAGAAAAGCTGAGAATTTTTTTTAATTTGATTACTTGTTACAGCACCTTCAAAAGACTCCATATCACATTTATACTAGAGTCCTATTAAAAGGATTATGGTCGAATAAGACAAGCTCGACACTCTTTTGATATTCGCAGATAGGCCCCCGGTTATTTATAGATAGCCCCCCGAGTAAATAATATTTATCAGTAGGTCCCTAAAAGCAACACAGGAAGTCAAACATTTTCGACCTATTTGAGAACAATCTGGGTTATTTACAGATTAGCCCCCGGATCCACCGGTTATTTACAGATAGCCCCCCGAGTAAATAATATTTATTAGTAGGTCCCTGGAAGCAACACAAGAAGACAAATATTTCAACCTATTTGAGAACAATCTGGGTTATTTACAGATCAGCCCCCAGATCCATGATATTTATAACTAGATCTCTCAAAAAATCAGCCAATTTTGTCCACTTGTTTGGTTATTTGCGGATAGGTCTCCAAGGTCTCAGACATTTATGATCAGGTCCCTCCAAAATCCAATTTTTTTAACCACTAATATTGGTTATAGACTTATAGGTTATGTATGTATTGCTCATGTATAATTGGTTATAGGTTATGTAGGCATTGTTCATGTATATGGATTCATTTGTTTGAGGGATTTTATTTGTTTTTATAGAGGGATTTTAATTTTCATATTTTTTGGATGTATTAGTGATGAATGTTTTTATATATAGGGATATTAGATTATGTATGTATTGCTCATCTACAGCGATTTTATATATTTTCATATAAAAAAATTTAGTTTTCATATTTTTTGGATGATGTATGTTTTTATATATTGTTCACGTATGTATTGCTTATATATTTTTATATTGGATGTATTAGTGATGTATGCTTTTATATATTGTTCACGTATGTATTGCTTATATATTTTTTTGTATATATCATGTATAGAGATTCCTTTATATTGAAATACAATTTATAAACATTTTCAATAGCATTTCGATTGAAAAGTAATTTATTTTTATTTTATGGAAAACTCTCAAATTTATCATCCCACGGAACGGATTTTTATTTATGTTGTCATATTAGAATTCAATTAAGATACAATTACTACTATTTATTTTTCATTACAAAGAAAAATTATGAGCTTATTTTTAAATAACTCTCAGTAATATGTATTTTTATTTCTTTATTCATTATGTATCTACGATTAGTAATTAACACGCGCATTAGCGCGTGCATGCAAACTATATTTCTTTGTACGGGAAGAAATCTTTAAAAAAATCAAGTCTAATAGTCTCCCTAAGACACTCTCTCACTACATTTTTCCTTAACAGCCGCCTTAAGGGTGGGGAGGCATATAGTATTCCTTACCTCCAAAAAAAAAATAGTAAAAAGACAATATTTCCCCTTCCTCTTCTTTCATTTTTGTTTTGTTTTGTTAAATAGACCAAAAAATTGACCGTTGGTGAAACACCAAATCGTCTCAAAATTTGAGCATAATATTTAAAAAAAATTTATTTATGTTTTAATCATTTTATTTATTTTTCATGTTTATTCATTATTAATAATTTTTATTTAAGTGATCTTTATTTTAAGTCAATATTTATATGATTTTATTCATTTGATATTTGAAGATTTTATAATTTATATATATGACTTAAAGTATTTAATTATTTTGAATAAATATATCGTAAGGATGATAAAGGTTTTGGTGTGACAAAAAAAGAATGATCTACATGTCATAAAGAGCTAATCTTTTTCACAATGTAAGAAAACAATAGACAGAATTTTGAAGATTTATCTTCTCTTCATAAAAGTAGACAATTTCAATCAAACTATGTTAATATTGTTTGTTCTCTTGTGTGAATTTAATTGTTAATCTAGCCCTAAAGATATTATTGCGTCAACAATATCATTATCCACTATTCCACCAATGGCTGTTAGAATAACATTTTAGCAGGATTCTTAAATATTAGACACCCCCCCAGTATCCTAGTTCAAATTAAACGATTACACAACTTTTTCGTTTTCTGGTGCAAAGTGGGACAACTATGAAGAGACCCCATCACAAGAGTTTTTCCATTCTACAATAGTGAAATGACATCCTTTTTTTTTTTTTAAAGTGGTAGACTGTTTTTATAATGATTGGAATCAGTTACAAAATGGTCCGAATTATGGAAAATAAACAGTTCACCCCCGCATTGCAGAAGGCGCACGCCACCATGCCCTTCGGGACTCCCGGGTGAGAAGTCTTCACTGCAATGCCATCCAAACTAAAATTCGGAACTTCAGTGGTAACTTCCATTTCCACAACACGGGTGACTTATCCACCATGCCTGGAACTCCCGTGTCAAGGCGCCGCCGCCACCGATAGAGCCTTCCTTCACAGAGAACTCCTTCGACAGGTTGTTGGTCCAGAACACATGCATGGTCCTCTTGTGAGGGGAGTGAAATGCCATTCTTGTCTATAAATGTACTGCATCCAATGTAATTTTTAGTTCTATCTCTCTAAATATATATACATTTACATATACAAAACTTACAAGTATATATTATATACATTGAAGGTTTATAATAACAAAGTTATTACAAACGAAGTTAAACCGATAAAAAAATTTTCCTCAAGTCTATATAAGTATATAATTCCCTGAAAACATCTAAGTAAATTCAAATAGCCCACTAAATTAAATTTCTGTTGACAAATGAAGAATATTATGTGAAAATTATATTTGGTTAACCCCTAGTTAGAATCATAACATAATTTTAACATACTCTGATGATATAAAAATAAACAGATTATTTGAAATAGTATAAAAATAAATAGTATACATACACCGAACCCTTTTTTAATTGATAAAAAGGTTTTTAACTTTTTAATAGATATTTCGTTCAAACAATCATCAATAAATACCGACATGAAAATCTTCCGGTCCATTGGAAAGGGAATGTCGGCAAAGAGATGCCTCAGTTTTTAACTAACGTGCGACAAATCCTGTAAAGTGGCCATTATGCCTACCTACTAAAAAGTTTGATTGATTTAGAATGAAGGGGCTACATTCATATGTCAAGGGAAAAAGGAAACACAAGTATAAAAGATTGATCATACAAGTTGTATTGGTCCTTTCAACCAGATCGATAACAATCAAGCTGTCCTCTTTCGGGATCGGATCCTTTGTATCTGAGTAACACGTGACTAAATGAAGGCCATAACTTCAGATGAGCAATGCGGTTTGAATGAGAGTGGGAATATGATTTGCAGGAATTTAATTTTTTTTAAATTCATTTTTAAACAAAAAAAAATAATTATAATTTAATTAAAAGCTGCAAACATATTTTTATAAATAAGTATAAAAAAAATATGTGAAAAGAGTAGTTGCCTACAAACTCAATTTTAAATTTAATTTTAAAAAAAAAACTAATTCGCAAATTTACATTCAAACGCCCACATAATTGCCTACCATTAACCTTGTATAGCTTATTAATAGCTAACATACACTCTTTTATAAAAATGTACAAAATATTATATTTGTTGTAAGATACAGGATCAGCCTTGAGAATTGTTTTTTTATTACAGAGCCCTAGGCAAACTTTTAAAGCGGAGCCCCATATACATTAAAAAAATGTTCTTGACTATTATTTATTTTAAGTTACAAATGTTATAAAATTACAAATACAATATATACAATCATTAAAATTGAGATCTATTATATAAAAATTTCTTGTAACAACTACATCAGAAAACACTTATAAATAGCCATACAAAATTGTATTCGTACTAAGATCAATCAAATAAAAAGGTACAATAGCCCCCAAAGAAAACAATTAATCAAATAAATATCATTTAAAAATTATTTTTCTCGCATAGGTTGAGTTTTCAGTTTTTAGAGGGGAGGATTTTTTAGGGATTTTAATAGGGATTGTTGAAAAAAATGGCTTGGAATGAGAATCGATAGGTTGGATTTTCAATTTTGGATATTTGGGGTGTATTTTATTGGGCCTGGGCAGTAGGCCATGAAGTGTGTAATGGTATGCAAGGGTCTATCATTCCAGCACCCATATTAATTTTTTTTTCATAAACTGATTGAGTCAAAAAAAAAAAAATTCATGGACTGATGGGCTTCAACTAGATGGGTTGGGGGCCTAGGCAGTGGTCTTTGTGGCCTCTGTCCAGGGCCGAGTCTGGTAAGATGTCTTGCTTTCCAACGTGAATAACTCTATTCGTGAAGGCCAAGGGTTAGCCCAATGGTGGAGCACCCCTATCTTCAAAACGGGTATAATGATGATACTAGTTGCTAGGATGCAATTATGAGAACATATACAAATTATCTTTGAATAGCGTTGCGAATGCAAACTAATGTGAAGATTGTTGTGAGATATATTACATTCTAATGTGAATGAATTTGTTCGTGAAGTCCTAGAATCATATTGAAATTTTATAAGGATACTTTAGTAATTTTATCATACTTTAGCAATTATATTTTTTAATCTCTTCATTGTTAGGGTTAAAAAAAGACTAATGTTTTTCATTGAGGAAATTGTGTTAAGGTTCTTTTTAAAGAAATATATGGTGCTCAGGAGAGAGAAGCTGAAAAACTTTTTTAATCCAAGTACTTGTTATAGTTAGTGATCAATTCCACTTTCCATCTGTGAATGTAGACAATTTTAATCGACCCGTGTAGATATGCTTATTCTCTTGTGTAATTTATTTTTGTAATTGTTTTACATGTATTGAGATCTAATCTTAAATGTATTGCTGCATAAAAAATATCATTGTCCACTTTTAACTCTTAAAAATAATAAATTCTCAACTTGAGCGTTAGTGACTATTTGGCAGACACCACCCCGATGCCCCACTTCAAACAATTATCTAACAAATTTTATTTTTATTTCGGTGCTGCGTGAGACAATCACGAAGAGACACATCACCGGAGTATTCAGTTCTCAATAGTCTACAACTACAAATATACCATCCAATGTAATTTTAGTCCTATCCCTCTAATTGTATATACATTGACATCACATTATTAAAAGCAAAACTGTTAAGAAGTGAGCCTAATTTTATTCTTCTACATGATAAATTGATAATGGGGCAATGAGCTTTGTTCTGAGATGTTTGTTAAGGAAAAAAAGTTATATTTAATCTTTTTTATATTCTAATATACAACTCGTTGTTGTTTTTATTTTTTTTTAAATCATATACCTAATCTAATAAGATATGTATTTTTATAAAAGAAGAGACATATATTTCAATACATTTTTATAAAAAATTTATTTATTTTATCAAGATGTATGCATTATTACAGCGAACTAAGGAAATTAACAAAATATGCATTTGGGAAGATAAAAAAAGGGAAAATCTAAATAACCCCCCATAAAACTATTTGAAATCCACAAATCCTTGTGGATTTTCCTAAAATCTATATAACCCTATGAAAATACCTATGTAAATCTAAATATCTCCCCTGCATAAAACTTCTATTGACAAATGATGAATATTATATGAATATTCCGTTTATTAATAATGATTGAAAACATAGTAACCATAATCCCCCTGTAATTTGTTAAAAATGTGGAAACACTTTTGTACATGAAAATTTTATTCCTCTAAATATATTATTTTTCAACCAGGGTTAACCAGACTGAATATTCGCTGCATAATCATAATTTGTCAACAAAAATTTAACTCAATGGGCTATTGAGATTTACATCAATGTTTTTAATAGGTTATATGGATTTTAGGAAAAACAAAGGGGTTACATGTGAAGGTGTAAAATGGGCCGTACCGGCACAGCACGACATGTTAAGAAACAGGCACGATATGATATGGCATTATATGACACGTTAAGGTTTATGGGTCGTGCCTTGTCAGCCTTGTGACATGTGGGCCATTTTTTACACAACATGTTAATGAGTACGACACGATAGACATGACATAAATAAATGTCTTATCTCATTGTTTTATCAAATATATATAATGTTTTTGTGTGTATATGTATATGTAATACGTTTATATAATTTTATGTGTATAGTATTAAGAAAGATAAAATTTACAATTAAAAAATTTAAAAAACTATTTTTAAAAAATCATGAACTGACCCGTTCTGTGGGTGGCCCGTTAACCCGATAAACCAGACACGACACGGTCCGTCAAAGTTAACGGACCAACACAACACGGTCTGCTAGCTCGTTAGCCCAGTTTTTTAATGGGCAGTGCTGACACAACACGGCCCCGTTTTACCCCTCTAGTTACATGGATTTTGTCGTTTGGTTAACACCACTATCGTAGATTTATGTCTGGGCCAAGAAGTAACCTGGAAGCAGAAGCATTAATTGGGCTGGGCCCGTTTTCATCCCAATCCAAAACTCTTATCCCCCGTTTTTTGTACGCGGAGGATATTACTCTTCCCGAGACCTCGAGCAAGTAAAAAAAACAAAAAAATAATAACAAAGTCAAAAACAGCTGCCAAAATGTCGGTCCCGAATGGACCCCACCCCCAACGTTCAAAAAATCCAACACATCACATACCTCCTCTCATCAGTCCCACCAAAAGTAACCGTTG
The DNA here is from genome assembly GCA_030737845.1 of Acorus calamus. Lineage (NCBI taxonomy): Eukaryota > Viridiplantae > Streptophyta > Magnoliopsida > Acorales > Acoraceae > Acorus > Acorus calamus. The sequence goes on along the minus strand of CM060868.1, from coordinate 31,972,977 downwards.
TTGCCACCTCCCCCCAAAACGCTCCTCCTCCTCCTCTTCTTCTCTCTCACACGCACTCTCTCTCAGATGGCAATCGGAAGCGATTCCCCCGTCGTCGTCTCCCTCAAGAAAATAATGGGGTTCGGAGTCACCCTATTCGGTGGGAGGATCTTCAACCCCTCCAGATGGTACCAAAACCCACTCTCATTTCCAATCCCCCACCTTTGTTTTGGGATCTCTTGTTGTGTTTTTAATTTTTCTTTGTTGGTCTGAAAATGAAGCAAAACAACGGCGAAGATGGCGACGGCACGGATAAAGCTTCTGAGGAACCGGAGGGAGGCGCAGGTGAGGCAGATGAGGCGGGACGTCGCTCTGCTTCTTGAATCCGGTCAGGATGCTACAGCGCGGATTCGGGTACTTTTTTTTTTTTGTTTTTACAAAATGAAGATCTTTGATGATTGTTTGGGATTTTTTTTATTTTGATATTTGTTTCAGTTAGGGTTTAGGAGAGTAGCTGCTATGGAGTTTTTGGGTTTTTTAATTTTGTAAGATAAAGCTTATCTGGGGTTACTGAGGAATCGATCTGTGCTCACTGGCTATTGAACTATGCCTTTCGTTTTTCATTACCCATGAAAATTAGGCCCCGTTTGAGTAGTGCCATAAGTCTATTTCAGCATAGATAATGAATAAGTAATTTTGTGAACCAAGTTTTGGGAAAGTCGGCTAGCATCTCCTTCTCTATAAAGGAGGTCGGAGATCAAACCCTTGGACACCAATCTTCAAAAAAATAAAATAAAAAAACCAAATGAACAAGTCATTTTTTGTTTGGTTCTGTTTTTAGTTATTCTCATTGAAAAACGTAATAATGAAGTTTTTTTGTTTGATTGATCATGGTTAAGTTACAGATAAAATGTAAATAAGGTGTAGATTAGTAAAATGTGAATTGATTTAAGAGGTAATGATTGGTGATTTGACTTGTGAACCCTCTTATATCATTGGAATAGATTGAGTGGAATAACACAATTCTAGGGAAGACCTGGAATATCAATAATCAATTTATTCTCATCTATTTTGGCATAGCAATATCCACCAATTCTTGCAAACAAACATGTTTTTGAGCATATTGACCCCTATTCCATCCTATGCTCTCTCTATTCCACTACCCAAATAGGGGCTTAGGGTCATCCCTGGTTTAGAAGGAGAATATCTGTTCTTCAGAAATCCAGTGTTGAGAAATTCATTGAGAAAGAGGAATGAGTGACATTTTGTATGGGGCACACAGGAGCCACTTGAATAATGGTTCCAAATGCATAACAAAAGGTAAATGTGAAGAGTTACGAGACTGGCCCCAAAGTAGAAGTAAACAAGCTGGTTATATTATGTAACAAGTTACAAGGAAAAAATACCATCTCGGTTTCAGTCCAGCAGAATTAGACCCATGTTGTGATTCTTGTTTATGTGAGTGTGTTGAGGAGTTGTGAGGACTCCCCAAATAATGAGAATTCCATGGATAAGATCACCAAGAGTTTCTCATTTTACCAATGACCATGAGCAAATAGGCTAGTGAAGAGTTTCATCAATTGCAATCATGGGTTTTGGATGTGCATATGTCAATAATGTGTCAACAATGCTGCCTGCAGAGTTTATGTTCCAACCTAAATTTTGGTTGAGTAGGACTGAAGGAGAAATTGCCTGTTCCTATTTAATCCATCGAGATATGTGTCTTATATCATTGGAATAGATTGAGTGGAATAACATAATTCTAGGGAAGACCTGAAATATCAATAATCAATTTATTCTCATCTATTTTGACATAGCAATAGCCACCAATTCTTGCAAACAAACATGTTTTTGAGCATATTGACCCCTATTCCATCCTATGCTCTCTCTATACCACTACCCAAACAGGGGCTTAGGGTCATCCCTGGTTTAGAAGGAGAATTTCTATTCTTCAAAACTCCAGTGTTGAGAAATTCATTGAGAAAGAGGAATGAGTGACATTTTGTATGGGGCACATGGGAGCCACTTGAATAATGGTTCCAAATGCTTCAAAAGGTAAATGTGAAGGGTTATGGACTGGCCCTTAAAGTAGAAGTAAACAAGCTGGTTATATTATGTAACAAGTTACAAGGAAAAAATACCATCTTGGTTCCACTGTTATTCAGTCCAGCAGAATTAGACCCATGTTGTGATTCAGTGTGTGTGTTTATGAGCTGTGAGGACCCCCCAAAAGAATGAGAATTCCATGGATAAGATCACCAAGAGTTTCTCATTTTACCAATGACCATGAGCAAATGGGCAAGTGAAGAGTTTCATCAATTGCAATCATGGGTTTTTCATGTGCATATGTCAATAATGTGTCAACAATGCTGACCGCAGAGTTTATGTTCCAACCTGAATTTTGGTTGAGTAGGGACTGAAGGAGAAATTGCTTGTTCCTATTTAATCCATCCAGATATGTGAATAAAATTAAAATGATTAATCTACAGTTCTTGGCTCACAAAAGTGTCTCAACTTCTGAATCCAACATTACCTGTAACCAGGCCCGTTCAGTAAAAGTGTTGGATCTTGTGTCTGAAATAGGACTCTTAGCGTTTTTTGCCTCTATGTTATTCTCATCTCTTGCTTGATTATACAGTTTATCCTCCTCCTATTATAATGTATTTAGTTACAGCTGCCTGGCTTTGGCCACACCCATCGGTGGCTTCACTTCGTCTGATGGCTTTGCTCACACCCATCGGTGGTTTCACTTTGTCTGATGCATCTTTTCAGTAAAAAATAATATATTCCATTATACAACACATTTAGGTACTTGCCATTTTACGTATCATTTAATTTGGTAGTCAGGTTTTTTCTTTGGTATGCAGCTTGTTGCTACATTTAAAATTAAGTAATGACACATCATCATCTGTATTATTTATTAATTTTTTTTGTAGGTTGCATATTATACCTAGTACTTGTTCTGTTTGCTTACTTTGCTACATTTCAATTAACTGATGGCATGGCATTGGTCTTCAGTCGAATAACATTAACCTTCAATTTGATACTTGGTTTCTCCAAAACATCTAAGTAGCGTGATTACTGGCGAAAGTTTTTTTTAAAATAATTGAATATTGACATAGCCTTAGAAGAATCTCAGAACTGAATAAGAAGTCTTTCTGAGTATATTTGCAAATTGGATTCAATTTTGTGGCTACACTTTGATCAGATATAATACTAATCAATGATTTATAGGTGGAACATGTAATCAGAGAACAAAATATCATGGCAGCAAATGAAATCATCGAGCTCTTCTGTGAACTCATTGTGTTGCGCCTCTCAATCATTGCAAAGCAAAGGTTCGATTTCAATCTCTACCTCACGACTAAATGTTGAGTTCTATCTAATGTTGCTATTCTCGTCTTTTAGGGAATGCCCACCAGATTTAAAGGAAGGTATTGCTAGTTTAATATTTGCAGCTCCTAGATGCTCAGATATCCCAGAACTTACACGACTTCGAGACATCTTTGAAAAAAAGTATGGAAAGGACTTTGTATCTTCTGCAACAGACCTATGCCCCAGCTGTGGTGTCAATAGTGCAGTAAGTCCCTTTCAGATTATAATCTTCATGCCCATGCCCCCCCCCCCCCCCCCCCCCCCCCCCCCCCTAAATCCTTAATGCTGGGAAAACCATACAATCACCCATGAACTTTGTGCATGAGGTAAGCCTAGGAGAATTTGAACTTGAGACGGGTCTAGCTTGATAAATGGATAAATATTTAGGATAAGTTAACTTAATTTTAAGGGATAAAAAATCACTATTTTTATCCAAATTTACATTTGATAATGCATTTTAATATTCTCATTTTTTGTGCTCTTATTTTGAATTTTGCATTGGATCACATGATCTAAAATATGGGATAATTTCAAAAAGATTTTTAAAAATATCAAGTCTACCCTTCCTATTAATGAGGCATTAAATTTGTAAACATTAGAAAAAAAATACTTATAACTAGCAATCGTAAGTGAAAAGATGACCAGCCATACAAAATAAACTAAAATTACATAAAAAATTTAACATAAAATCGTTGAAAAATATCAACTACTTTCATAAGCATTCAATCAAGCATAAGAAATGCATGTAATCCAAGGACAAATAATGACATCCCCCACACAGATCTAATTTATAACATTAAATTTGTAAACATTAGAAAAAAAATACTTATAACTAGCAATCGTAAGTGAAAAGATGACCAGCCATACAAAATAAACTAAAATTACATAAAAAATTTAACATAAAATCCTTGAAAAATATCAACTACTTTCATAAGCATTCAATCAAGCATAAGAAATGCATGTAATCCAAGGACAAATAATGACATCCCCCACACAGATCTAATTTATAACATCAAATCCCCCAAAAATTAAATTTTACACACAACAAATTTAGAGCATTAAATTGTTGAATTTACAAAATGAATCATTTACATATGAATCATTTAAAAAGGAATGTATTTTATTTTGTTCCTTTCAGCAATCAAATTGATTCAATTGACTATGGAAAATGAAAACCCATTTCTGTTTTATATGAAGCTTAGATTGAGATTTAACTTCTAATAAGATGTCCTGAGAAGGGTTTTGTACCAAAAAAATAAGAGAAATGTGAAGATGGAAGAGAGATGTTGGTGAAAGAAATGGCTGGAAATTGAGAATGAGATGCGGGGGGGGGGGGGGTGGGGGGGAATGGGGGAGGACAGAGAGAGGGAGAGAGTTGACGGGGAAGATGAAAACCATGATTGACGACAACCAGAGAAAAACACAGATTGGTGAGTCCACGGATGAGAGAAATGCAGTGAAAGGAATGAGGCTTTAATGGTGTTTTTTTTTCTCTTTTTTGGAAGGGCATTTAAAAAAGTTGTTTGTGTTTCACAAAATGCGGTTAAAAAATTGGGATAAATTATGTTCCACGTTTTACCCAGAACAAAATATCCATATTTTTTTTTATCTCAAAATACAGATAATTGTCAATTCTTTATCTTTTTTTTCTTATACCAAATGGGATAACATGTGATTTAACCTAATTATTTCTTTATCCCAACCCTTACCCTATGCCAAACCAGCCCATCTCAAAATAGGGAGATGGGTGTGGCTTTAGCCAAAGTGCCAACCCTGTGTGGCTTATTGTTCTGTTATGTTGATCCAGGTGTTTGACGGATAGGAAATGATTTGCATACATGGAAGTGGTGCAAAGTTAGGTAGGATGGGATTTAGAGGAAGTTTAGTATTAGAATTGTGCTGAATTTATGTAACCTATTGTTATCTGTTGCAATCTTAATTAGATTTTTTCACCTGGTGAGGTTGTTGGTAGATTTCTGAAGCACCAACCACTTATTATAGGATTAGAGGAAACTTCAGAGTTTTATTCTACTTATGGTATCATCTGTCTGTTTCATTATATGATATAGAGTTATTTTCTATCTAGTTTGTTTTTTCCTTTCTGCTTATATATTATATGTAGCAAAATGATGCATACACTAGCTAAATAAGAAGCATTGTAAAAAAAGATCTCATAATCTGAGTTGTTTTAGCTCTTTCCTAGGATTTTCATAATATATAAGAAAGTAGTTGTGTATTTATGCTTCTGCTTCCATTTCTAGTAATTGCTCACACTTATCGGGATTTCTGTTGTATAGCTAATAGAGAGATTATCTCTTAGAACGCCCACTGGGGAGGTTAAGCTGAAAATCATGAAGGAAATTGCAAAGGAATACCAGGTTCAGTGGGATACAACAGAGACTGAGACTGAGCTTCTCAAACCCCCAGAACCTCCCCTGGTATGTGCTAGATCTTCTCTTTGTTTATTTGTGCGTGTTTGCTTGCATATATTAAATTGTTAATCCTGTCAACTATATATATACCCTTATACACACATTTAGGATGTACGTATGTTTTTGTGAATGCATCCAAGCAATATTCGCTCATCAACTCCCTTAATATCTGTTTAATCTTGTGAGTCACAATAATTACATTGATCAATTACATTATATATAGGGAGGGCCTCGTTCCTTTGTTAGTGCGTCCAGCTTGCCTGTGAAATCTGCATCACTACGAAGCGTGGAGACAATGGTGCCTAACAATAGGTACACCTTTAGTAGACTATATTGCTACATGACGTGCTATTTTCGTGACCTTTAAATATGCCTCTTTTGGTATGATAAGTGCAATCCTACTCTAATATGCCTAACAATAGGTACACCTTTAGTAGACTATATTACTACATGACGTGCTATTTTCGTGACCTTTAAATATGCCTCTTTTGGTATGATAAGTGCAATCCTACTCTAATATGCCAGTCTCATAAGACGAACAATTTTTTGATTGACAGTGAAACACAAAGCACAATTACTGAGAAACAGACTAGGATGCATTTCAAGGACTCAGCTGCTGCTGCTAAAGTAGCTGCAGAGTCTGCAGAGAAAGCTATTGCTGCTGCACAAGCCGCTGAATATCTTGCAAAACTGGAATCTCATCAAACTGATCAAACTGCTGTCAATGGCTTTGACACTCCTCTATCAAGTGATAGAAATGCACCTGAGACTCACCATACCCAATCAGATGGCAGTTCAAATTTCCCCAGGCGGTTTCAAGAGTCACAGAGTTACAACCAGTCGATGTTTGAAGGGGACAAGGAAACAGGCTTTGCCAATTCTGAAGTTAAGATTGATAGGAGGCACAGCTATAACGCACCCAAGGTGCATTCAGACATAAAATTTGATGACTCAGATGGGTTTGATTCAGACAGTGATGAAGAAATTCGTATGGATGCTCCTTCACGACTGCCTCCAAATAGGCCTCCTCCTCCATTGCGTCGGCCTTATGATGATGATCAGGCTGAGGACAGAGCAAGTCTGAAAATAGCTCAGGTTCTTTGAAACATGATCTGATTCATCGCGTTCATCCAAAATTGCCAGATTACGATTCGTTCGCTGCTCGCTTCGAATCTCTCAAGACTCGTAGATACAGTTAAGATTTTATTTAATACATATATGAATTGGTTTGGCATGCATGTGTTTTGTCTGTTATAAATTTTCTAAGAAACTATATATTATTTCCATATAGAATGATTATGCATGGCATATGCTTTCCTATTTGTACGTAAGATTGTATTTTCTATTTTTCTACTTAATCTTGCATTTCAAGCTTTCTAAAGAAACATAATTGGTCAAATGTGATGAAAGAATCCATATTGAAACTGTTATTGGATCAAAGTTAACATTCAAAGCTTAACATGTGAAGTGGGAGGACTCCCATGTGCTACTCGTGGTATAAACAATACACGCATGCAGATTTTCTTTTTCATGTATGACTTGGGATTCAAGGAACTTTACATTCATATTTACAAACCATAGCCAGCCATGCAAAAATCTGAGAGGTTTTTGTGATGGCCTTTGAAATTGGAACCGGACGATGACGATCAGACGGATGATGGTGAGTTTCTACAGTTGTGCCTGGCTAATTTCAACTAGGGTTAGGAGAATCTAGGCCCAATATTGGAAATATTATGGCCAATTTGACATGCAAGAGTACTACTGTCTTGAAATTTTACAAAAATACAAATTGGGTATATCAAGAAATTCAAATATTGAGGGCGATCTTCAATATATTTGCATAGTTAATAAAGAAAATCAAACATGTTAGTTAATAATGAACCCAATATAGGGGACAACATGTTTCTTCAAAAAAAAAAGGAAAAAAAAGGGGGACAACATGTATGGAATTATCTGGTGATTGCACTTCTCTCCGATTTGCGGCATCTCAAGTCACCTTTGTATTTTGAATTCCATGCATGAAAAATGAAAGCTCAGTTTGGAATCACATGTTAAGTCAGAGATCAGATGTCCAAACATGGATTTCAAGCTTGTCTTAAAATGGAAAAGATGGCTATGAGTATACTGTTTCTTGTCAAACAGCGGGTAGCCTCCACAGTTTACGCACACGTGGTATCTGTTTTAAATATATCTTTTACTGTATGTATAACATCATGAAAATCTTTTAGACCACTAAATTAAATTTATTAGAAAGTCTGATGTCACAGAGGTAACGAGAGTATGTGCTTTTATGGTAGTCACAAAATCTTAGACATGATATATATACTACTCAATATCTCTGTATATATCTAAATGAAAAAATAAAAATATAATCATTCAATTTATATGAGTATGTATTTTATTATTTTTAAAAATGTATTTCATTAGCTAAATATATACTTTAAATTAAAACATGTACGTGTTGCAGATAAGATTACAAATGGGATTGAAAGTATCATTTTTCTAAATAAAAAAAATGTGATACTAACGCGTGTATGTAATGCAAATTAAAAGACAAATAGTGTATATGCGTTTCAATAATATAATTGATGAAAATCATGGGCAAAATATTGAGATTCTAGTATGAAACGGAATAACGGATGGATTTGGATCACGTGCTTGTCCTAGAAATTCATCATATGTAGAATATAATAATTAAGGGCACATAAAAAAAAAAGAATAGTCGACTTGTTTGGTTAGAAAAAATAAGATATAATAGTTATAAGATCACTTAATATAAAATTGATAATAATTTTAATGAGACTGAAATATTTATCGATGATTTACACATCTTAAAAACATAATAAATACAAAAATAATAAAATACAACCAAACAAATATTATCACAGTATTTGTACTTGAATATCAATTTTGAGTGGCAACCCAAACATGGACTTTCTTTTGCAAAATTACAAAACTCAATGAGTCATGAATCCTGTGACCTAGATCACATCTGTTGACCCTCCACGTATTTTCCCTGGTAATCAAACCTAAAAACAGACGGCCAAATCTATCATTCCATATTGAAAATCAACCTCACACAAGTGTCCAAATTTTGAACCATCACCAAACTTTCCCTTCACAAGCTTAGAATGCTCCCTTTATAATTCCCATAAAACACAATCTCAGTCAATTACAATTCCTCAAAAACCATACAAAAAAAAAAAATATCGAGTTCCTGGCAATAACAAAAACCCAATAAATGGCTCAATTTGGTTGACCTAAAACCATGGCACGTAACTGCTTATGAAACGGAACTTCAAAATTCCGCTCTATATAAAGAGAGACAAAGGTGGCAACAACATTAACAAATCAAAACCTCAACGTACGAGCTCTCTTATATCTTTATTAGACACACTTCAAGTAGACACCATAAGAAGCCATGTTGAACCTAAAGGGGCTTCTCTTTAAACTGAGAAGCGCTTTCGGGTTGCCGCGCCATTCATCGATTGCGAAACGGGGACACTTCGTCGTCTACACGGCGGACGGCAAGCGCTTTGTGGTTCCATTGGGCTACCTTGAGAGCACCATATTTAGAGAGCTCTTCAGGTTGTCAGAGCTTGTGTTTGGATACCCAAACAGTGGTCCAATTAAGCTTGTATGTGATGCTGTTTTCATGGAGTACGCCTTCTCATTGGTAAGGAAAAACATCTCCATTAATGTTGAGAAGGCTCTGATGCTCTCTTCGTCGTTCTTGTTGAGATGGTGAAGATGGTTTGGATCTCTTGGTACCATTAGTTACTGCGCGTGGAGGACAAAGTCAGGTTTTTTTATTTATTTATATGACGGTGGGGTTTTTCGTGACTAACCTTACGATCAAGTTGGTAAACTACATTCGTCTGTTTGTTCCTGATCCCACAAAAAATTCTTTCGAATTTCTCTTAACAAACAGGAGGTATGACACAGCGTCAAGACTCGAACCCAAGTTTTTTTTTTTTTTTTGAATTCTTTTTATATGATTCTTTTGTAATTGGTTTCATTTATTACTACTTATATGTAAATGTTGTTGCTTGTGAATGGAAGTATAGCAAGATCACTTCCGTGTTAGGTTCTTACAAGATGAAGATTGTAAATTCAGCTTGATTAAAAAGTCATGAATAAAATTACACTGATTTTATCATCAGTGACTCGTATGAGAATTGCATAGCATTAGCAATCATGTGAGCTTCAGTTTATCAGTGTAACTTGGAAATTGTCTAACTAAACTAGGATTTGAGAATAATATAGAAGTCTTTATGTTTTAAGATGAATTTTAAAAGTGGTGGTCGAGAACACAGATTATCTCTAGTAGAATGATAGTACCTCATTTTACTTTCATGATCATCAAATCATTCAAATAACCCTGATCTTAAGGCAAGCTAGACAACCCCTTTTGTTTCGAATGTATGTGTAAATACTCATAAAAAGAATACTTGTGCGAATTCGCTGGAAAAATTGTGATTTTCATACTCTTTTTAAGAAATCGCTGAAAAAAAGGGAATAAGATCGTCTATGCCACTGACACAGAAATTTTTTGTGAGAGAGAATCATACTGTGCCACATGGCCCACATAGATGACACTGCAGATCCACTTTTAAAAATACATGCATAATTGTTTTGTAAAGAATGTGTAAAACAAATGTATTTGTAATGGGTTTAAGAAGAGGAGCCTATCAGTCAATGATACAAAGAAAAAAAAACACACTATACTCACCCCCACAATTTTGCCCCCCTTGTACATTATTGCACTTGCTCCAGCACAAGCGTGACCCTAAGCCCCGTTTAGAATAGGGATAGTTTTTATTATAGGTATAGATTTATCCAAGCATAAATGAGTATAAATAAAGATAAAATGATTTTGTGTTTGGTTGTATTTTGAATTATTCTCATTGGTAAACGTAAGAATAAATGTTTTGTTGTTTGGGTAAAATGTGAATAAAGTATGGATAAGGATTTATAAAAGGTAAAAAAATAATGATAGTTGATTTGACAGGTGATTTATAAGAGGTGATGACAGTTGATGGGCCCACATATTCTTTAGGTGGAATAACCTAGGATAATTTTTATTCTAGGGGTTGATTGAAATCTCTATACCACTTTATCAAGGTTTATTCTGACATAATTTATCTGGAGTTATCCGAGATAAACAAACATCCCCAAATACTTATCTAGGGTTATCCGGGGGGTTATACTCGTTCCAAACAGGGGTTAAGCTTTTATAAAATTAATAACTGAGTCCTTAATGTTCTCAAAGCAAGCGAATAGGGAATGGGAGTGTGAAAATATCTAATGGTTGACACAGGGATTCATGATTTTTTCTGCAAGGATAATGTTACATACCGTTAATTTTTCAGTCTCAGTTCCAGTTTAGACGTGTTTTAAATTTTTAAAAATATTATAACTCATCTAATAAGGTTCATTTTTTAAAAAAATAAAGTTTATACTCCAATAAATTGTTTGAATGCATTAATTTATCAAAAATGATAAAAAATTTATCGAATCATATACTTTGTTTATGTGAGTATATATTTCAATGATTTTCTATCGATGCATATGAAATTGAAATTATGGATGAAAAAAAATTGTGTAACAGCCTTCTTTCTGCAATGCATATCGTAAAGATTAAGTTGAGCAATCAAATGGGAGACAAGTGGGTGAATTATTGCTTAATAACATTTATTGATAATGATTTTTTTATAGCATTGATGATAATAAAATCATTCAACATTTTTAGAATATGAAATATCGTTGAGATCAAATATAAAAGTATGTATTACTTATTAGATTTATGTTTTGATTTTTTTTTTTGTGAATCATCAATATGAAATTTGACATATTGTTTTAAAATATGGTAATTATCTTTTAGAATTATTTAGTGATATGCTTTATGTGAATATCTTTATTTCATTTTATACATTTATTTTTTAATTGTGTCTACTAATTTTTTTTAAAAAAATAAAATGATATAAATTTGGATAATATTTACATAAGTCACATTATGCCCCTTTTTTAAAAATACTAGCGGACTCTACCACTTATTGTGACACATGAAATCCGGACTCAAAATTGATAGGGTCAACCCTTCCAAAATTCCTTAGGTGGTGGGTGGGCTTCATGATCGCCAATGTACATTAGAAAAAGACACATCCAACCCTGTTACAACTCAATTGCAGTATATACCATTTTTTTTATAAAAAAAAATCACTCTCTCTTTTTAAAGTGTATAATGTTATATGAAATGATGTATATACTAAGATACATTAGTATATTTTTTTTCGAGTTGAAAAAAAAAATCATATCATATACAATGATAGAAGTTATACAACACTATATAGCGTAGTATATATACATCACTTATAGTGTATCGGATTGTAAACGGGGTTGCGTGTATCAACGCTCATTTACGTTACCTCTTCCACACGTGGGAAAAGACCAAACAGTAGAGGACATAAATTCTAAAATAAAAAATCAGAAAATAACATAAGTTGGGGTTGAAAACGATGCATGCTTTGATGATGCCGTTTGATTTCTATCACTGCAGAAATTTGGAACTGATGTACCACAATACGATTTCAGCAACTGGTTACCATGTTTGAGAGTGGTGTGTCAGAGCATTTTCAATGGACATGTTAACTAACTAAGATGTTAAAGTGACATGTCAGTACTTTATCCATCAACTAGACCCTCATTTACTACATTCTCATTTAGTTGGTGATTGTTGTTCCAATGGACTAGCTAAATAACTAGTTAAAACAATAGTGGATCCATCTCTCCACCCACTCAAAGCTCTCCACCCACCCAAAATAATATTTTTTAAAATATTTTGAATGGTGGGACCCACATTTGGTTGGCTAAAGCACTAGCTAAAATTAACATGAAAACTAATATATGACAGGTGAGACCCACATTTAACATACCCTTAACACTTCCATTGGAGTACCATTTTTACATCTTTTATAAAAATATGACACTAACCAATGAGTTAACATATCCATTGGAGATGCTCTCATATAAGAGAAACACCCAGAGTTTGTAAAATCTTGTATATCTCATTATAACGTATTTCTTAAGCTGCTGATACAAATATGATTTATTTTTGGATATATAATTATTTTGATATAAATGAGTATAAATAAGAATAAAATAATTTTATGTTTAGTTGTGTTTTGAATTATCCTTATTAAAAAACATAATAATAAAAAATTGATTGTTTGAATAAAATGTGAATAAGAATTTATAAAAGGTAAAAAATGATGATAGTTGATTTGACAGGTGATTTATATGTTTTTATCGGTAGGCCCATATATTATTTGAGTAAAATAACCTACAATAACTTTAATTTCAGGAGTTGACTGAAATTTATATATCACTTTATACCAGTTTTTCAAAACATTCATTATCTCTAAATATTTTAAACATTCAAACACTTTATTTAATATATTTCACATTATTTCAAAATCAATCCAGAGTTACACCGCATCTAAACGGTGCTTAGATTTTTATTTTACCTGTGGGTATGCATGGAAACTCAAAGTATGAGAACTACTCATTATCATTACGATCCTCATCTCATCCACACGTCTTTTAAGACTTTTGGGCCTATTAACAATTCTAACCCACCATCCACTCAGTCGGTCAAACTACTGACACCCAGTGGCGGAGCCAAAGGGGGGCGGGCTGGGGCCCGGGCCCCCCCCCCCCCAAGCCATGCGTAGACATGCATAAGTGATCAACAGTTGAAATGGTCTTTTGGCATATAAACCCCTCAAAAAACTTTATATTGCCAAGTACTCTTATTAATGTTTTTTCCTAGCATTACCCTCAAGAGGGTTTAATTTTGCATCAAGGCCCTTTTGAGGGGTATTTTTCATTTTTTTTAATTTTTCAAAAATATCATCCAAAAAGGGGATACTGCTTAAAATAGTAATTCACTAAGATTGTTTTGACAAAATGATATCTTTCAGGGGTATATGTAAAACAATCCTAATTGAAATGAGTGAGTTTGAAATTGAAAAATGTTACGTGCCATCCAGTTTGCATCCTGATTAGCATACATACATTTGAAAGTGTATACTCACATAATAAAGTATATTAATTTTTATGGAAATGAAGTATATGCTCATATGAAATGAATATATAGATTTTATCAAAGTGTATATGGACATAGTTAAATATATATTACGTTAACCAATATTATATATTGTATTAGACATAACAAATGAAAATAGGGCTACAAAATTGACTTAGTGTATTAGCGCTCATTGAGATTTGGAGTAAAAATGTGATAAGCTTTATTTTTACGGGAATACGGGTATCTAATTTTGAGGTGTTGAAAAATTACTAAATGGTTTAATGATTTTTTTGTTTATTTTAATTTTTATCATTATTATATTGAGTCTCATAGATTTTTTGAAAGTTATGTTTGAAAATATATTTCTGAAATATAAACTTAAATAATATTTTTATATGTTTTTGTGACCAACTATTTTTTTCATATTCATATTTTTAATTTTTGAAGCTTCATTTTTTTAATTTTTCGTGATGAGAGTAATTGAGATATCAATTTTTTTCCTAGATATTCAGTTAATTATTCTAGATCAATAAAATATAGAAAATAAGTAAAAATTAACTTTTGATATGAATTGATTGTCATTATTTTAAGGAATTGATTATTATTCAACTGTTTTAATTTTCATCTTAACTTATCATATATCTATAATTATTATTACTTTTTAAATCTTATTCATTCTAGATCTTTAGGGCTTCTGGCCCCCCTTTACTTTAATTCCTGGCTCCGCCCCTGCTGACACCTCTGGACAAGTTGACAATGGTAGCTTGGCAATTAAGATAGCTGTATTAAGATAGCTGTATCACCTGGCAATTAAGATAGTTGTATCTTCATGTATACAAACATTAGCAGTTCACGTGGTCTCACCACAGCATGGCACATGTTATCCGTTGATATTACCAAATTTTCTTTATACACATTTTTTTCCAGGCCTAGGTGAACTTTTAAAACGGTGTCCATATGCATAAAAAAAAATTATTTTTAAATATTATCTTATTTTAAATTACAAATGTTATAAATTACAAATACAATATTGTACGATCATTGAAGTTAAATCTCTTAAATAAATTTTTTTTATAACAACTACATCAGAAAATACATAAATATCTATATAAAATTATATTCGTACTAAGATCAATCATATAAAAAGGTACAATAGCAACAAAAAAGAATTAATCAAATAAATATCACTTGAAAATTATTCTTCTCGCATTTTAACATAATGAAATTTTTTTTGAAAATACCTTAAAAGAGGACTTTATTTGTTCAACCATTCACAGTTACAACAATAAAAAATTTTAAGAGCTTTAAGAAGGAAAGAACTGTAGAAATAGAGAGAAATAGAGAGAGAGAGAGATGTTTTTTAGTTTGAAAGAGAGAACACAAATAATAATATAACCAGAGAGATTGAGACAGTTAGACATACAAAAAAAATGAGAACAGAGTTCAAGATATATAGACGTGGTGGTTTGAATGTTTGATGAATTTGTGTGTATGAGAGAAAGCGTTGGAGAGGTTTGGAGATATGAAACAGCATATAGGGAGCACCACATGGAGATATTGCTGATTGGGTGAGAGAATTTTAAGGATTTTAATAGGGACAGTTAGAGAAAAATTGCTTGAGATGATCCAACGGAAAAAAAAAATATTGGGAGAAGAAACAATTGGTTGGATTTTGAGTACTTGGGGTGTATTTTGTTGGGCCTGGGCCTTGGGATGTGAAATGAGTATGCAAGAGTGAAGAGTCTAGCAATCATTTAACCATCTTAATTTTTTTTCTCATAAGCTTATATTGTATGGGGATAACATGGCTCTGGGGCCCTCGTTGGGTGAAGGCCCAGGCAGTGACTTTGGTGGCCTCCACCCAGGGCCGAGCTTTATATGTTATGATTTGTCTATAAATAAGGATCATGCTTCCCAAGTCGACTTACAATGCTCCATTTTTCGTAGAAATTATTTTAATCTTCAAAACCTTTGTCCAACTTGATTGATGAAAGATTACATTTAATAGGCTATCACACCATTGTCAAAGTGTTTACCAAAGTTATTCACAGTGTTTATTTGTCCGGCGAGGCCTTGCCGTCTTGGTAAAGGAACACCTCTCCTTTCTTAAAAGTGGATGTTCGATTATTGCCTTTGGCAATAAGAAAAAATTTGTGGACAAACAAACCTGACTGGGCTTGGTTTCATGAGGCTGTTAAACCCAGTAAATTGTTGACCTCTTGTATGGCCTGCTGTTGTTGTTGTATGTGTATGCAAGGACTTGTAGCTTCTCTGGAGCTTCTCTACCAAAAAAAAAAAAAAGGTTATTCACAGAGTGCCCGCTACGGAATATTTATTCAAGTAAAACCAACGAAGTAAATTTACCAAAGTTATTACTATTATCGAGGAAGGAACAGACAGTGCCACCTGATGTAAATGGAAACATTAGCCAGAGAGGGCTTCAATTGATGGCCCCCACACATATGAGGAAGAATCAGAAGATCCTCATTGAGATTTGCCCTTGTCGTCGCTTGGCCCGATGTGAGATTTAAAAAAGTGTTCCACCTACAACACATTGCATCTAATTAATTATTTGACTGACTATGGTCCAACAAGCTGATCCAATTCCATTTTTCCTAACCCTTATTATAGTTTAAATGGAGTTGGTGGTGACTTTGAAATCACATTATCAACAATCAAATGCACAACACACATTACTACTAGATCATGCATGCCAAGAAACATATTTGTCCCTTCAAGCCTCCAAACGGTGCAAGCAAACCATGGTCGTCGACTGAAATTTCTGTGTCATATAGTTGTCATGTAAAGGAGGGACAGACCCACGTTAGCCATTGATGACCAATTGGGCTGCCCTACTATCTATCCCCTCGGCACAGTATTAGTAATGCATTTGTACGTACATTAAGGACTACATATCCTTACAGATATAGAACTTGGAAGTACATTATCCTTGATTAAGTGTTAGAATAAGTTAGAATAGGCATTAAAAGAAAGCAAGCCCTGCATGAAGACAGATGAAGGTGAAGCCCACGTGATAATGGCCCCCATCTCCAGACTGTTCAAGACCAACAATGAAGGTAAACAAAGTTTGATCAATAGTATTATATATATGTTCTTAGTTCTTACCCAATTTAACCAATAACAATGAAATACCCAATTATATATGCTGAATATTTGTGGATCAAATTCATAGGGGACCCAACATGTTGCCAAGAGCCCTGGCAAAAATGTAAAGGAACAACCCTAGCCCATAATTTCCCTAAACACACTTAAATGAGGTGTTTGGCCCTACATTATCCACACGACAACAACAACAACAATAGTAATAACAACCTCCCAAAATCAGCTCATAGTTTCCAGCCTTGAGAGAAATTGAAGAAAATCTACAACATGGGCATGAGTGGAGATGTTTTTCCCTGTCTATATATGTTGAGAGACTAAACACCTCCATTTGCCATGCAACACACATTATTCTCTATCACCCACATTGTTGAAAAGGAAATGCTAAACCCTAAGCGACTCATCGAGATGGCGAAGAAGTGGCGAAAGGCGGCCGCTTCATCTAGGAAGAGAAGATCAGTATCATATATCAGCAGGGGCCAAAGCTGGGGTGACTCTCATGAAGAAGCCTTAGTCACCACCACAACCACTTGCAAGGGTCATTTTGTTGTGTACACATCGGATGGAAGCCGGTTTGTGATTCCTTTAGCATACCTTAAGAGTGAAATCATTCGAGAACTCCTCGATATGTCGGCCGATGAGTTCGGTTTGCCTGGCGATGGCCCTATAACATTGCCTTGCAGGGCTGAATTCATGGACTACGTGTTATGGGTTCTTCGAAGGAGGGTTTCTAAGGATGTGGAGAGGTCTCTGCTTAACTCCATAGCCACCATGCGTTGCTCGGCTTCTTCATTGGTTCATCTTGGACATAGTACTCCTCAAACACTTGTTCTTCATGGCTTTTGAGAGACTCTTCCATGTGAAATTTGTGTCCCCTCAGTATTGTAAATGTATATTACTACATTTTGTTGTATGAGATTTTATATTTGATTCAACGTATATAACTTCATTATGAGTGATGCAGAATTGCAGACTCAAACACAGTCATGTACGTGAATGATTCGTATTTAATATGATCCAAATTAGTTCGAAAGAAACCACATTTTTTGTTCATGCAATAACTTGATCTAGTTGGATAATACAAATGTCAAATGCCATAATACATTATATGCTTGAAGCCTTGAAGAGTAATGCAGTGAGACAAGGCAGACTCATCGCAAGCACTCCACCCCCACCATGTGCACACCTCATGCATCCTCATCAGATGAAGGATTTCTAGTGCTCAATTTTATTACTGTTGATGGTGACAGCAAATGATCTTCTAGTATACTATGGTACAAACACTGTTCTTATGAAATAATAATAATAATAATCCTGACAATGACACGCGCACATGTCATATTCCTTTGAATTGCTATACTTCAAACAACCATACAGCCATTGGGGTAATTCAACGAGAGACAAAGGGCCAGAAACTACATTGTCATCACTCGATTTTCAAAAATCCTTCAATTCAGCCAAACAAGATCATTTTTAACAAAATTACTCATTTATATACTAATTTTAAAAAAAATAGTAAAGTTCATGGTTTAGATGTACATATCTGGTTTTATCATTGCTATGTGAATTTTGGTTTTTAAAGGAACTCCTAATATGTGTTATGACTTCTAGAAAATTTTAAAAATTATATCATTAAATGTCAATTTAACTATTTATGGTCATAAAAACCCAAAAAGAGGGTCAATGTTCTTGTATATATAACTTTTTTAATTTATATTTTTTTTAATATTTTAGCTTGACATTCTTGCTTGTGAATGCAATGTACGTTTTTTTTTTTAAAAAAAAGACGTAATTCTATTCTGGTATGCTACCACATCATCAATAATCTATATTTCTTCCATTTGAATTTACATGCATATATAATTTCAATTTGAACTTGAAAACCCACTTCAAATAAGTACCCCCAACTGTAGATCTTATTTATGAAAAAATTACTACACATTAAAACTTGTTATATATATTCTACATGGTGATCATTCAATGGGTAACATAGTTTAATTGTTATAACCTCTAACAAGGTATGCATCCATTCTTTTGATAATAAAACCAAGAAGCTTGTGACAGTTTTGAGTTTGTTAGAATTTTATTTCCCTATATTTAGATTTGAATTTCTGGAGAAAATATTGGATAAAGAATTATAGTTTAAAGATTTAAATAATCAAAAGGACAGTTGGGTTAC
Organism: Acorus calamus; assembly: GCA_030737845.1. Lineage (NCBI taxonomy): Eukaryota > Viridiplantae > Streptophyta > Magnoliopsida > Acorales > Acoraceae > Acorus > Acorus calamus. The sequence continues at coordinate 31,953,803 of CM060868.1, read as the reverse complement.
AAAATGTACTGTAATTCCGTGACCATGTGGGCTATACAATCATTTAATTTGGACCACATCTCCTCTAAATCATATTTAGTTTAGGCCTGCATTCAAAGATTTCTAAATCTGCAGCCAAAGATTAATGGACCCAATGTGCTCCTAAACCGCCTAACAAAACAAACTCACCCCAAAAAAACCGTCTCACCTCATCACATGGTGGGACTACCCTCCCTTCAATATATCTTACTATATAGAGACCAAAATCTCTCCTCAATTTCATGTGTAACTCAAACACAAACCATTATCCAAGCTAGTGTTATTCTTTCTCATCTAGCTATAGAAGAAACCATGATCAGTTCAAAGAAAATCATGGTGATGGCGAAGAAGTGGCGACGACTAGCCGCTTCGGGGAGGAGAAGACTCATGTCATCAACAAGCATTACCACCGCCGCCGGTCATGTCTTGGCCGATAAGGGTCACTTCATCGTGTACACGACCGACGAAAGGCGTTTCATGGTCCCTTTGGAGTACCTGAAGAGTGACATCTTTAGAGAGCTCTTCAGTATGTCTGAGGACTTGTTTGGATTCCCTGCCGACGACGACCACATAAGGCTCCCTTGCGACGCCGTGTTCATGGAGCATGTCATGTCTTTGCTTCGTCGGAGGCGCGTCGTCTCGCGAGATGTTGAGAGGGATCTTCTTGCATCCATCGCCGCCGGGCGGTGCTCGGGGAATTCTTTGGTCTATCAGTACCAATATTCATGTCAACTACCATTGCTTCTTCGTGGCTTCTGAATCAATGTGTTGTTAATTCAATTGTTAATTAATCTAATTGAAGGTCATGAGCAATGGCAAAATATGTTATGTATTTGGCACAAGGGCCATTTGAATGTACGAATTGTTATTACCTGACCTCTTTGTTTGGAGAGTTTCCATACAAAGTATATATACTGATGTATGAATGAATGATATGCTTATGTTCATTAAAATGTGTTTTTATGTAATTTTCATTAATGAATTTTTATTGACAAACGCATTCATTTATCCATATATATTCCCATCATCCTGTACTTATATGAAAATTTTGTTTTTTATCTAAAGCATATCATATGCCCACATTTGGATAGAAAATTAATTTATTCTTATGTTTATGATTATTCTGATATAAATAAAGATAAAATGATTTTTTTTGTTATTTAAGTTATATGTTTTTAATTAATTTATTAGAAGAAAATGTCAACCGTTAATATATAATGTAAAGTAAATATGCTACATTAATTTGATCCTTCTAACTATTCTTGAGAAAAAAAAATAGTAACAAAAAAAACTCATCAATTTAATGACCCAATCTAGACTAAACCTAAAAATGACAACACTCGTGAACATACATATCCTAATTAAAATAAACTTGGATTTTTGTCAAATTTACATTAATGTATCAAAGTTCTTTCATTTTTAATACTGACAATCTACTCCATCAAAAAAATATTTACATGTTTTTTATTTGTGACGAAGAACTGATCAGTTAGAAAACCCTGGGGGCGCAAAGCATAGTCTACAAACCTTGTATAACATTTGGATCTATAACCCTCGTTTGGTTACCCCCCGTTTGGTAAACGGAATAGAAGAGTATAAGGATAGTATAAGGGTGATATAAGAATAGATAAAGAAAATGGTTGTTTGTTTGCAGGGTATCTTGGTATTATATAACCAGTTTAAACGAGTATAAGAGAGTATAACAATTCTAAGTAACCCCTGGAATAAGCTATATTCACTTTATCTATTCTCATGGGCCCACATGTCAAATCAACTTTTTTACACTTTGTTTATATTTTATTTTTTATCAATCAAACAACTCAATCTTTATTTTTACGTTTTCCAATGAGAATAAAAAAAACACAACCAAACATAAAATCTTTTATTCTTGTAGATTTGTTATCTATACTAGCACAGTTATCTATCCAGAATAACTCAATTCCGCTATCCAAACGGGAACTAGAGAATAGAGCTTGGAATAAGTGAGAATTATTAAAATAACCTCAAAATAGGTGTTTGAAAAGCTAGAATAAATGAGAAACTGTATACCATAATTAACTTGTATAAAATAGTATATGGATTCTAGCCAATCCATGGAATTAAGTTATTCTAGGTTATTCAACCCAAAAGAATATGTGGTCTCACTGTCAAATCAACTGTTATAACCTCTTATAAATCAATTATCAAGTCAGCTGTTTTTTTTTTTTTACATTTTATAAATCTTTATTCACACCCTATTCACATTTTATTCAAACAACAAAAGTTTTATTGTTATGTTTGCCAACGAGAATAATTCAAAACACAAATAAATTGAAACCCATCATCAACATGTTAGGTTTTTTTTTTCTTTTCTTTTCAATTTGCTACATAGAGGTCCGGACAAGGGTGACACTATCCCCCTGTTATACTAGGAAAACCAGCAACTAACAACCAGGGCCGAAGCCCACAACCAGCCCAACAAGACTTTTTACCGTTCATTTATTGCCGAAGGCAAGAATCAACCATGGGAGCGTCAAAGGACGCCAGTGTCCTTATACCACCAGCCTAAGCTGTGGGGAACACCATGTTAGCATTTGATGTGCTCGGGATTTCAGGACTCTGTTAGCCGTCCCTCCTCACTGTATCAAATCGGGTAATACGTGACACAGGTATTGATGATGAAGAGTGTATGCACATGAGAAGTTCTGAATGGGCTATTTCGGATTAGTGAAAGAGAGGTCAAGAGACAATGACAACATGTATATACACACAAGTTGCATGGTAGTTGTGGGGATTGCTATTAGTGGGTAACATGCAATTGAAAGGATGTGGGACACCATGTTTGTCTCCATGTGCTACTTGGATTTAATTTGTTACTGATGCAGTATCAGTCTTAATTTGTTATCCCCTTATTTCAGAGGGACTAAATTTTTACCGCAGCTCGTGGTCGGTGGTCCAGCTGATCACCTTTAGATTTGTACTGTTTTGTCATTCTTTGATTCCATTTTACTACCCTCCTCGACTGGTTAGTTATTACGAAGTTAGAGAAAGTGTTACTGGTTATTCGTTTTGTGAAGGAAAATGAATTTTGTGAACTAAAGGTATTTGATCACAGGAGGATGAGCATTTTTTCCACATAGCCCGCAGGAACAGTCACACGGGGGACCGGTTAGGTCCAATACTCGTTGAACAATTCGATTGTCCAATGCATTTTGAATCATTTGATCTAAATACATTAAAATTGGTGTAACAAATCTATTATATTTGAGATATTTTATATATCTCGATAATTATGCAATAAAAGTATATATATACTCCCTGAACAATGTATATATATACATATACACATATATGTATATACACCGTTACCAATTTTTTACACACACACACATCATTTTTTTTCAATGGGTCCATTTAATACATTATAATGATCGTATATGTATATTTTTTCATAAATACATCATTAAATGAGTTTTATTATTTTTAAACATGTGCGGGTCCTCGGGTCTATCTCGCGGAGGAACATAATTCTTGTAGGATAATTACTATTGGTTTGCTATGATCTTTTTGTTTAATGAAATAGGATATGAATTAATGAGTTGTCCAAGCACGCTCCTTTGGTTTGATAAATGCATGCTTGTTAAATGACCCTCCACCATGTTATACATTCTGTCATCTTTTGTGTACGTGAGTGTGATATATAGTATGATACAAGGTTAATTATTTTTGGTAAATAAGTGTTTTTTTCCATTAAATCTTCTTATGGGAGAAAGATTCCAAACCTCATACGTACTCTGTCAATCTATCAAGATGTGGCATAGGATTTACTAATATGATATAATTGAGTGTTCTAATAATGGCGGTTATACATCGTGATTTCTAACGTGCATGATTTACAATCATTGTTCCAACTTCCAAGATAAAAACATGGCATTGGGTTGAACAATTTTTGAACCTTGAAACAAATGATTGTATATAACAGCGAGTCTAGTTTGAGGTGTCTAAGGGCACGTTTAGTTGCGGAATTGTAAAACTAGTTATACAAGAGTCTGGGATTTAAAAGTGATTATACAGAAAGCTCACCCCTCCCCCCGAGCTTTTGAAAACTGCAAGGCACTATTTATCTGAAATCTGACTGTAAGAAGGTACTACAATAAAACTGTTTGGTTGTACAATTACAAAAACAATTTCCTACAAATACAAAACTTGTATAATCGCACAATCAAACGTATCATAAATCCCAACATAAGTGTATTATGCATAACATAGTAAATTATTTTATCAAAATATTACCTACTTAAAAAGATTTCTCATATCAAGATGGCATCCTTAGTTGAAGATTCTAGCTCAGAACCCAACCCAGAAGACTATGACCACATTTTTCACCTGCTCGCAGGGCTCGAAACCACAACCCCACCAAGTAGGGTGTCCTTTCACCACTGCAAACAGTGGGAGAATATAATAAAATTAACGAAAATCAACTTATGTTAAGATTCTAAATCTCTAGAGGGGAATAAAAAAAAAATTGCAACCTGAATATAAAAATATGTCGTTGGGACCTATGTAGATACGGGGAGCGATTCGGGGGGACCAGTCATTGTTCCCCTTGGTAGAGTTGGCACATGAAAATTGGCGCACATGACACTTCATATATGTTTGTCTCTTTCACCCTTGCCATGCATTAATTCTCATTTTTGGTTTAATATGATTATCCTTTCGTACGACCAATATCCTTGCTTTTTTGTTTTATTATATTTTTTTTCTCTTGGGCAATAACAAGGAGTTTGAATTATGTAAAACTTAATACTATTTAGTATCAAATTATATAAAAAGTAATATTATACTCAACATTGATTGTACAATTTAATTTATAAATTGTATAGTTCGATATTAATGATAATGATGATAGCTTTACTGGATCCGGACCCTAACGTAAGTTATTTTAGGATAAATGACTATTTCAATATAGATAAGGAATAAGACATTTTTTGTTTGATTGTGTTTTTAATTATTTTTGTTGAAAAATATAATAATAAAAAATTTTATTGTTTGCATAATAAACAATTAATAAATCATGAATAAAAGATAAATAAGATTTGAATAATGATTTATATTATAAAAGTAAAATAAGATTTAACATATGAACCACCCCTAAATTATAAAAAGTGATAATACGTGATTTGACATGTGATACTCCCTTGTATTAACGGAATAACATAACATAATAAAGTCTTTATTGATTTTAACTGGTCTGTCATAACTATATATATCTATTCCATTCATCCAGAAATTTTTTTTTTTTTTTTGCTGTTTCCTCTCTGTTTATAAGCCTTTAACTTTTAAGAAATCATATCTTTCCAATTCAAACAACACAATTTAAGCAACACTGAACTTCTTCTACCGCTTTAAATGCATGTAATGAAAATGAACATAAAAAGGGGAGCCAGACTCGGAGTTGTCAAGGAAACTAACTTCATGAAATCACAGTGGAATACGTAGTAACAACTCTCCAATAGTTAAGAAGATATACATAAAACATGGTCCCAATATTATTTGCAAGCCCTACGTAGCTTCACGAGGTGATCGCCCAACTAAATCCAGATCAGACATTCCCCATCTCATCCAACCACATCACATGCTCTTGTTGCATCCTCCTCCAACATGACAAATCGATAGTTAAACCACCCAACACATGCATTGTTTTATTATCTTCCCCAATCATTCATACGCGCATCTCTATATATATATATATCCATTGATCTTCACCACCCTCACATAAACACAATCTTAATCGATCCAAAAATAAAAAAACAAAAAAATATGATAAAGTCGAAGAGACTCATAGAGATGGCAAGGAAATGGCACAGAACAGCCTCTCTAGGGAGGAGGAGGACAATCAGTCTTGGCGCGAGATCCCGCGCCGTCGCCGCCATCGCCAATGAAGGACACTTCGTGGTCTACACCGTGGACGGGAAGCGGTTCGTGGTTCCCTTGGCATACCTTGGGAGTCCCATCTTCAAGAGGCTCCTGAGGATGTCAGAGGAGGAGTTCGGTTTCCCGGGCGGTGGCGGCGTCAACTGGCGAATCACGCTGCCGTGCGATGCGGCCGTCATGAATTACGTGCTATTGCTGTTGGAGAGGAGGGTGTCTCGGGACGTGGAGGGGGCTTTGTTGGTCTCCATCGCCGCCGGTCGATGCTCTGCTTCTTGCTTGCCTTCTTCGCAGCACGGGCAACTGTTGCTTGGGCAGCAAATGAGTTGTGTGTACTGAAGGATGCTGTCATGAGATTTTTGTGTATATACATGTTCATTTTTTTTTGTTACTTTTCTTATGATCGGCCAGCTCTGCAGCTCATGACCAGTGTCTAAGTATGTACATGTTGATTAAAACTTATAAACTGAAATTTTTAACTTAAAATAAGTTGTTATTTCATGTTTGTTTAAATTTATTAGAATTTATTTAAGTTAACTAAAAATAACTTTAAAAAATTATAATCTCAAAGTTGGGCAAATGTTGTTTTTCATATTATAGTAAATAGGTTGTTTTTTATTTAAAATCCTTTGAACACTAATGTCCTTTACCTTTCTTTTACTAATGACCAAATTATTATAAAAAAAAATTATGTACATTAATGACTGAATTTATTATAATACAGTGAATTTGAACTTTTATATATGTTATATTAATTTATCTTTTAAATATTCGTAAAAGTAATTCTATAAGTATAACTACCTTATTTTATTAACAGAAATTAAATTTAATTACTACATTTAAAAAGGGTATTTTTTGTAATTACAAAGTAAAAAGTTGTTTTATAGCTTATTCAAATAAACATCCATTGTTATTTATTCTCTGTTAACTGCTTTAAAATTTGTTATCTATAAGCTATAATCTATCATTTGTATATAAAAGCAGTAACAAACATGGCCTATATATAGGTGTATGGAAGTTTAAATTCAACTTAGGTGGTCTTTAATAGTATAATTCACACATGGGCACTGTGAGAAAATAGGGCATTAGCTGCGAAATATTACATAGCAAAAATCTATATTTTCAAACAATCGTTCTCTATGAAATCATTTTGTAGCTATTATGGTTGCAACTGCCTCATATGGAAAAATATTTTGCTACGAAAATTTAATTTCGTAACAAAAGGTATCTTTTGCTAGTAGCAAAAGGTAAAGTTTCGAAAAATGGCTCCCATTGGGTTCCTCGTGAGCCAAATGGCCCAAATGCCCGCCAGAAACACCCCACGAGCAACCTTCCCGTGATTCATCATGTGATTGGCCGCCTGCCAAAGCTCCCCAAGGGAGCGAACGCAGATGCCAAACCACACGCACCTTCGACCAAAGCTGTACTACAACCACGCACGTACAGAATAAATGATCTGCCGTTTCAATCTCCACCATACACAAAACACAAGCAGTAGATTGTCCCGGCCTCCATTTAGCCCGGTAAGCCACTGTTAACACCCGTCCCAGGTAAGCCAACCAAGAAACACTCTCACCTTGAGCGGAATGCAAGGCCTCCAAATCGCGTGTCGCATCCTCGCCAACCACCCCTCGTTGTGTTACGACCTCTATCTCCACCAAGAATAGCATTCCTTGACTGAAAACCCATTCACTTGGTCCACGCTCCACATCACACTATCAATGTTGTTTGACCCCAAACGATTAACCTGCAGCACATCCAAAAGGTCATTAGCTTGAGCAATGTCCTCCTCCTCGTTCCAGAAATCTGCCACCAATCCGTTTGGATAATCTACAAGACGGAACATCGATGGGAACAACACCTTGAGCGAGTACTCGGCGCACCAGTGATCGGCCCAAAATAGAGCCCTCCGCCTACGTGGACATCAACGGTGTAGTACTCTTGAACCATCCGCGAAACAAGGCAGAGGCGCCCCTCCGCATGCAAGGTGGTAAAAGGCCAGTGCTTCTATATCAAACAGAATAATTTATCCGTTACTCATCCCCAATTTGATTTCCCTTGTGCAGGCATGTGTGATTCAGTTTATAAATTTTATGCTATGTAAAAATTAATGTATTTGTATTATATTTACTAAACCAGCAAATCTCATCTCATGTTGTTTATGAGTCCGGATCAGGTCAGGCCTACGTTCCATCATTAGTTTATTACCAATCGAATTATCCTGTCAATTAATCGAACAATACATCTTATAAATCGAATCGCACATGAGCACATCCAATTGTTGTGTATAAGTCACTCTCTGTGCAGTTCAATCATTAGGCTGTGTAGTTCGATTAATAGTTTATTTTATATAAAAAAAACATATTTCTCTTTAACAAATCCAAACAATCTCAAGATTTTAAAAAAAAATTATTTAAGGAAAAACTTTTTTATATATAGAAATGACGAACAATCATCATCTCGGTTATATTAAAACTGAAATCACAAGGGTGAAATTGATCAAAGGGAGAGGAGGCAAAGAGAACTATAAGTGTAACAAACATAAAAGACCCAAAATAAATATCTGGAAAAACTTGTTAAGTGTTTGTGTTTAGGGTACATATTATTTTTCATATTTTTGTTTTGTTTTACATTTCTTTTAAATGGATGTTTTATTTTGATACTTTATTATTTTTCTTTGTCTTGTTTTTCTTTGTTCTTGTTTATTGATACTTTTTACTTTTGGCCTAAAAGACCATTGACTAGATTCATCACGTAACATATCACATGATGCTTGATCTGGTCAGGGCATAGTTTTGTAAAAAAGGATTATCTTGGTCAATTTTGTAAAAAACAAGTTCTAAAAAATTATTCAAAAAATTGTGTCAGCAATCATGGAAAAAAAATTATATGAATAAGAAGCTAGCTATGATAGTTAGGGTTCATTTGAAAATGAATTTGAGCATCTTTTGGGTTTATAAGAAGCTGTTTTTTCTCAAACCGTTTCCAAACAGAATAACTTAAGCCAAAAACTACAAATAGATTTATGTAAAAAATTGTCCAAAAACTGAGTTTTACAGAAGTTATAAAGAGACAACTTCATGCAAAATCAATTTTAAACCCAACTTTTGTTTAAAATCAGTTTTGCAATCGTACAACCAAACGCAGCCTTAGTCTGCCTTAGAGTAAGTTGGGGTTAACACAAGGGAGAAAAACGGCTTCCCGAGGAGTTGGGTCTATATAATAATTCAGATGAATCAGTGTATGGACATATATATTAGCAGAAGATGAAGCAAACAAACACAATTTGATTGCTGAACAACATCCAAATATATTCAATCAATTCTCGTGCCAATTTGTGCTCTCCTATCCATACAGCCACTGGTTTTGTATCCCCTCTTCTGTCCATATATCCATAGCTACCTTGATCTAACGACCCTTGGATAACTATTATTGTCAGGTTTTAATTATTCATGATGCAAATGGGAGTACAAATGCACCACCTTGTCATGATAATTGACAGCCATAAAGTAGGATCAACTCACTTAACCTAATATTCTTTATCAATGTTGGACCGTTGTTAAAGGCCGGAACAAATCCAGCAAACAAGGGGTCCAAGAATATCTCAAAGTGGGTGGGAAAATACGAACACCGACTCACAAGGATAGACATGTCAATCAGCATTTGATTATGTGATTGGACAACTTTTACGTTTGCAAAAAGCTGATTCTATTATCATGCAATTAAACTGTTTTCTAATCGCAGCTTCCTGCAGACAGATTTCAAGCAAATAGTATCTAAAAACTGCGATAAACGAAACCTGGAGGAAATAGCTTCATAAATAATCAGTTTTAAACCCAACATTTGCAGATAATCAATTTTACAATCCCGCTACCAACGGCTATCTTAGAAGGAAATGTGCATGAAAACTGGCCCAGATTGATACAACATGTAATTTTTTAATAAATGGGCCCATTAGTCCATAGAATTTATTAGAGTACATATTTTATTTTTTATTAAATATACGTTTCATTACTTGAAATATACATTTTTATAAAAATCATGATATGTGAGTATTGCAAGTGGTGTTGTAACCAGATTTGTATGTAACATTATCCTAATTTTAAAAGCAATCCGTCGTACAACTCCACAACTTCGAGCCTTCGTTTGAGTAGCAAAATAAACTATTCTGGGATATATAGTATAAGTAAAGAATAAGTTATTTTTTATTTGGTAGAGTTTTTTTTAGTTATTTTTATTGAAATTGTAATAATGAAGTTTTTGTTTATTAATTAGTAATGAAGAATGATATGCTAGGATGCTCTTGTTGCATCCTCCTCCAACAAGACAAATCGATAGCTAAACCACCACAACACATGCATTGCTTTATTTTCTAGCTTCCCCAATCATTCATGTATGTATATATACAAGCTTCCATTCTCTTCACCACCCACACAAACACACACAATCTTCATCAATCCAAAAAAAAAAATGATCAAGTCGAAGAGACTCATAGAGATGGCAAGGAAATGGCACAGAACAGCCTCTCTAGGGAGGAGGAGGAGAATCAGTCTTGGCGCGAGAGCCCGCACCGTCGCCGCCATCGCCAATGAAGGACATTTCGTGGTATACACCGTCGACGGGAAGCGATTCGTGGTTCCCTTGGCATACCTTGGGAGTCCCATCTTCAAGAGGCTCCTGAGGATGTCAGAGGAGGAGTTCGGTTTCCCGGGCGGTGGCGGCGTCAACGGGCGAATCACGCTGCCGTGCGATGCGGCCGTCATGAATTACGTGCTATTGCTGATGGAGAGGAGGGTGTCTCGGGATGTGGAGGGGGCTTTGTTGGTCTCCATCGCCGCCGGTCGATGCTCTGCTTCTTGCTTGCCTTCTTCGCAGCAGGGGCAACTGTTGCTTGGGCAGCAAATGAGTTGTTGTGGGTACTGAAGGATGCTGTCATGAGATTTGTGTGTATATATATGTTCATTTTTATTTAATTTTTGTTATTTTTCTTCTGATCGACCAGCTCATGACAGTTGTTTAAGTATGTACCTGTTTGTTAAAACTTATAAGTTGAAGATTATAATTTTTAGCTTGTAATAAATAGTTATTTTATGTTTGTTTAAATTTATTAGAACTTATTTAAGGTTGCGCTTAGATGTAAGATTGCAATACTAAGATTCTTAGAATATGTTTGGAAACACAGTTTGAGAAGCATCTTTTATGGTGTAACGATGATGATTGTTTTATGAAACACAGATTTTGAGGCACAGTTCAGAGACAAAATCTTGTAATGATAATGTATTTAAGTTGATCTATTTGACAACTGTTTTTAATTTTAGCTTATAAAAAAATTAAAAGCTACTTTTTAGGGTGTTTCTAAATGAGACTTTAGAATCTTGTATTTCAAACTCAGATTTTAAAAAACATTGTTTTATTAATTTTTGAACCGCAAGATTTTTTTTGCTTGAAAAGGGAAGATAGTGGTTTAAAAAGATAAACACTGAAAATATGTTTGGATTCGAGTTTATGAATTTTTAGTTTTTCAAATGCAAAATCTATCTAAACTCAGATTCTTATGGGGCCTAATTTAGCAAAAATAATTTTTAAAAGTCATCATCTCAAAGTTGGGCAAATGGTTTTATTCATATGATAGTATATGGATTTTTTTTTTAAAAAAAAATCTTTTGAACACTAATGTTTTAACTTTTTTTACTAATGAATAAATTATTGTAAAAAAACAATGTACATTAATGCTCAAATTTATTACATGGAGTATAATATTTGAAAATTATTACACTGATTTTGAACTTTTATATATGTTATATTAATTTATTTTTAAATTTCATAAAAGTAATTTTATATGTAAAACTATCTTATTTTATTAATAGAAATTAAATTTAACTACTACATTTGAAAGGGGTATTTTTGATAATTACGCAGCAAGAAACTATTCTACAATTTATTCTAATAAATATTCATTATTGTTTATTCTCTATTGACTACTTATGAGAAAAATTAAAATCTATTATCTACAAGTTATAATTTTGAATTTGTGTATAAAAGTTGTAACAAACATGATCATAGGGGAAGGTTGATAATTTTGAAAGAGGTGAGGAAACATTGACAAAGTGCAAGAAAAAGAAAATTAAAACAAAAAGGGAAGACCTCGTCGTCCCTGCTTTCTTGGTTAGAAGCGATATTTCATCAGGCCAATGGACGATCTACATCCTCCCGCTATTCCATAATGGTCATGCACAGTAGCTAAAAGGTTCCCACATGTTTTTCCAGCAGAAAAGCACCCCCAGTTATTTTTATATGTATATATTATATAACTTAAATAGTTCGCATTGCCTTTATTGTCTGTCACACTTTGTTTGCTTCTATCAAATGAAATCGATCTGACGCTGCAAAAACCAAAATAATTGGAGAAAAATGTAACAAACCCATGTGCCAATCTGAACCGAATCATTCTCCAACACTATGGCATTCTATATAAACTAGCGATGATGCACGCGCTTTGCGTGAGTTTTATAATGACCTATTTATAAATAAGATGGATACGGAGACTTATCCGTAAAATGTCCGAGCATGGCCTGAATAACCACAGAAAAGGACAAACTCAGTCGATTTTTATAAGAACCTATTTATAAATAAGATGGATACGGGGGCTTATCTGTAAAATGTCCGAGCATGGCTCACGGCCACAGCCGATTTTTATGAAGACCTATTCATAAATAAGTTGGATACGGGGGCTTATCCACAAAATGTCTGAGCATGGCTCACGACCACCGCCGTTTTTTATAAGGACCTATTCATAAATAAAATGGATCCGGGGGCTTATTCGCAAAATGTCTAAGCATGGCCCATGCAAAATGACCGTTTTATCCTGTTAACGAAATTTTGTCGCCATCAACCCAAACACCTCTCTCTGCAACCTCCAAAAATCACAACTTTCAGAAGAAATGGAGATATCTCCCCACCCAACAAATGAAGAGCAGGAGATGACTGAGACCTTTCAAGCTAACCGACATTGACGACTTCATGGCGTGGGTGACCGACGATCGAGTCAGTGCTCTCACTCATTGGGACACCTGCACCACCAAAGAAGAAGCTCTCAACTACTTAACCAAAACCATAATCCCCCATCCATGGTTCATGGCTATATGTCTCAACGGGAAGCCAATCGGGTCTATTTTTGTGATGCCTGGAACCGGGAAGCACAAATGTCGAGCCGAAGTCGGATACGCATTGGCCTTCAAGTATTGGGGACGAGGGATCATGACTCGGGCGCTGAAGATGGTGGTACATCTTGCGTTTGAGGAGTGGCCGCAGCTGGAGAGGATTGAAGCTTTGGTTACACTGGAAAATGTGAGTTCTCAGAGGGTGTTGGAGAAGGCAGGGTTCTTCAAGGAGGGGGTGCTTGTGAAGTATTATAACCTGAAAGGTAAGACATGGGACATGGTAATGTATAGTTATGTCCCAAATGATCCTAGGCTTTGAATTGTTGGTCTCGGATTACCGCAACCAACCCTGTGTACTTGATTTTGTGGACATGATATGCATTTGTGTCTCACCAAAATGAAGCTTCTTTCCTACTCGCTCACTCGCGGATTTTTAGGTCATCTCTTATAGATGCATATATAGAATAAGAGTGGAGTTCTAATACACTCACACCCCGTTTGTGTAACGGAATAAGAGTGGTACGTATATATCTATTTTAGTGGAGTTCTAATACACTCACACCCCATTTGTGTAACGGAATAAGAGTGGTTTAAGGGTGGAATAAGGTGAGATAAGAATAGATATGAGAAATTGGTGTTTGTTTAAAGAGTATATAATGAAATTACTATGCCGGTTTAAACGAGTATAAGAAAATATAACAATTCTATGTAACCCCTAAGATAAACTATATTCACTTTATCTATTCTCATCATGGGCACACAAACGAGTATAAGAAAATATAACAATTCTATAACCCCTAAGATAAACTTTTCACTTTACATCTTGGGCACACATGTCAAATCAACTCATCTTATCACATCAAATCACCTATCAATACCTCTTATACATCAAAGGGCTCACATGTCAAATTAACTTTTTACACTTTATTTATATTTGTTATCTATACTAGCATAGTTATCTATCCAGAATAACTCAATTCCGCTATCCAAACGGGGACTCAGTTTATAACACTTACATTTCTCAGACTTCACGTTAGAAGGAAAATAAACCAAAGAGTCAAACATTAACCGTTAACCAGGGAGTGAGATTTGTCCGACTATCAGTCCAGGTGTCAATCTCCATATGTTACTGATCGAACTGACAAAACATTGGCATGACCGAATCCAGTCCCACAAAACTGTCTGCACAAGGAAAAACATTTCAACACCAACATTTCTACATGAAATGGATGATCACATAAATCCACATTTTGAAGGATAAATAAACTAATTATTTAGAAGGGAAAAACACTCACTTTTCTACATGAATGGAATGCTAAGGGAGAGGAAAAAATTCTCTAACAAGGATCAATAAGCTACGTGAGTATGCACGCACACAATCAATGTTAATATAGACTCAGAAACATCGACAGGAGACAATGTCTATGCACGTGTATGGTCGCGCTCTTTCTTCCATATCATCCCTTGTGGGAACCGGTTCCATTGCATAGAGGCTGTCACGGGAGCAGCAGAAATCATATAGGTTTCTGCAGACACCTTTGCTAAAGGGATGAACCCTCTCTGGTATTTCCCTGCAAATCCAAAGATTTTTGCTTGAGCTCGAAACATTTCTATTCAGATCAGTGAAGGAAAGAAACGGATAGGGCGTACCGGAGGTATGGAATTCGGCGCCTCCTGATGAGTTCATAGGTGGTTTGATTAGTCAGTATAAGATAACTGCACGAAATGGACAATGTATTATGTACTAGTTTAGTTGAAGCTATCTCAGTAAAAAAAATCAAGAGATAATTACAATCTCAGTTACAAGATTTTCTACATCACTGTATCTACAGCACTTCAATTTCACATTACCCATTGACTGTCTACCATAGAGTGTTTCTCTGTAGATGTCATTTTGCTTCGGACATACACTTCCCAGCAACCATGCTCCACAAATACAGCAATCAAAGACATTATCTTAGAGTTCAATTCAAATGAGAAAAGTTAATTTGAGAGGATAGGAGTGTAGGACTAAAATATCAGGTGTATGCCCGTATGGATTCTTTCGTAATGAAAATGGAGTATGTCCAGAATATAAACAGGAATGAGTCAATAAGATCTCAATTTCCAGAGACAGCCCTTGACATAGTATGTACATTAAGCTGTAAACAAAAATCATGAAGTGAAAATTGCATGCCACAATCTAGTTTTTTAACAAGGTTACAATATGCTATATATCAAAGGCCTATGACAATGGAGCACAACAGTAAAATTTCTTTTTAAAAAAAAAAGTGAAATATAGACATGATAACAACAATAGTAGGGACAAACAGAAAGGCTAGTGAACCTAAAATATATGGTGCTATGAATGTGATAGTGACCAGAATACTGCCTAACAGATAGCACTGTTCATGCAAAACGAGTAATCTTACCCATGGAAAATGAGAAGCAAAAGCATAAATATAAGACAGAGAAACAAAATCGCCAAGAATACTATCGCGATTCCATTCTTCCACCTGATCAAACATTCACAAGGAAAGCATCAGTAAAAGACAGACATGCATTCTAATATCAGATTCTCTTTCCTACTCAACAAAGTTAAAATGTTGTACAATTCAGAGGTGTAAAAATATCACTGAGGAGGTTAAAAATGTGAAACAACAAGGAATATAACTTGACAAATGTCTCAATTTCCACAATCTATGTCATAAATCAACATAAGACACTGAACAGGCATCGAATTTCCCCAGATGAAAGGTTTTAAAAAGATTGGCTGGGTTAAAGGGAAATGTTCTAAGCATTTTTTTTATTTTATTTTATTTTTTGAGGGAGGTGTTACTTCTACTCAAGGCAGTCCTCAGCAATCTTCCTCTCCCCCCTTCTCCCCCCACCGACCCACCCACCCAAAGAGTGTTGGATAAGATTGAAGTAAAAAAGGAGAAGATTCCTCTGCTGTGGAAATGATGAAAAAAGAAAAGTTGTCCATTTGATCAGGTGGGAGCTCATTACAAATAGGAAGTGGCGTGGGAATCTTGAGCCCGAGGTGGATGAACAGCAGTCTTCTTGGAAAAGGGATATGGAGGCTGAT
Source organism: Acorus calamus (assembly GCA_030737845.1). Classification (NCBI taxonomy): domain Eukaryota; kingdom Viridiplantae; phylum Streptophyta; class Magnoliopsida; order Acorales; family Acoraceae; genus Acorus; species Acorus calamus. The sequence continues at coordinate 31,937,648 of CM060868.1, read as the reverse complement.
TTTCGAACACCAGAGGTAATTTGGGCAAAGGTTATTATACTACTCAGACTGAGCTAGCTTGAACTCACCCTTGTAACCTACAAACCTTCCAGCTTATGGAGAGAGGTCATTAAATTTGTTATCATTATCCCGAATGAATTCAAATTTGAAATAGGTAATGGGAAAGATATGTTTCTTTGAGAGGATGCTTTAAACAAGGCAGCATTGAGCTCTTCACTAGGTCATCCAGGGTTGCTCTCCGTAGTGAGGACATGGAAGATGAAATGTGGCGAGGGTGCCTAGGCTGAGAAGAAATCTAAATGATAAGCAGAAGATGGAAATCCAACAGCTTTTGCAGATCCTACAGAATATCAATATGAAAATTCTTGCTGCTAATGTGGTGAAGTGGAAAATATCAACACTTGGCTTCTCTGTAAATTCTCTGTACAAGTTGTTTCTGAGGCATCTCAAGGCAAGAACTTTCAGTCACAGTGCGGCAGAGAGGAGAACATTAAGGGAGACTTGGAAAGTCAAGTCTCCACTAAAGGTGCAGGTATTCATATAGTAATTATGTCAAAATAAGAGTCTAATAAAGGTGGTCAGAAGCCGTTGGGATGTTGTGGATTCTCTATTGTGTGAACTATGTGGAACCTATGAGGAGTATGCTGATCATCTTTTCATTCGTTGTTGGAATACTGAAAAATGAAACTGGGAAAATTTTGAATTTCAACTGTCAGAACCAAGATGTCCTTTGGGAACTAGAGAAAGTAGGAACGAAGGGGCAAGAAAGCTAAGCTCAACAAGATCATTCAACGTGTAGGATGTTTCAAAAAGGTTCTCAAGTAAAAGAAAGACAAATGAACTGTGATATGCATGTATCAAGTTCCACCATTTGTATCACAAATTAAACTTCAAATCTGTTCATTTGACAAGGAACCTTGGGTGGTGTCTATCGATGGGTTTGATTTGGAAAAATAGTGGCGCAAGTTTATAAGTTCATAGGCAAAGGTATTATTTAGTCATTTTACTTTTGTCGAATTAATGCTTCAGAAGTGATATTTCTCAATAAAATACAATCACTGAAGATACAAAATTCATTAATTTCTGGAAACTTTTTAATTCCAAGAAATATATTAGAATAATACTTTTGTCTTCATCATTTTTCCAACAGAGGGACTGTTAGCAAAACATAGCCATCAAAATTCAATATCAAAATGGAAATTCAGCCAGTGAGGATTTACCATTCCCTTTCTGTTTTAGCTTCCAAAAAAGATATGTACAAGATGATTGTCCATATACTCAATACTGTTTCTTCAAAAATATACCACCTGCAACAAAAAAAAATTGTGGTTGAAAAGATGTGAGGTCACTACCACATAGAATGGAGCACTTGAAGAAATTGAACACATGCATTTTCTGTTTGCAACTGGGTGATTCAGATGCAAGTAAATTTTGGTATCAGTATCCACTTCAAACAAGAACTGTCTATATTTTGCTAAACCATTTGAACATTTATTTCCATTTGTGCAGAAGGAAAGTGAATGGGAATATGTATGTGTAATAGTAATAAAAACACTTGTTCAAATGTACTCCCAGCAATAAATCTATGATACAAACATAATCTGCTAGCTAATAATCAATAATCCAGACATGATAACTAGATTCATATGGCGAAGTGAGAAAAGACATCAGGTAATCCTTCTTGCCTTCTGGTCCAATTAACCAAAAAAATAAGTGAATGTTTAGGTAGGAAACTAGAATAAACTCCCAAGAAAAGAAAAGAATTAAGATCTTTACATTTCCATAGCTTCCAGTGCAATTAACTTTCATAATTGAGCTAACATTTACAATTTTGAATTCTTGAATGCAGAAATATAAAGGAAAATTTTCCAATACGGCCCATGTGTTTAGGTAAATTGTAATAACAAAACAGACATTCAAAATTCTATGCTGCTCTCTATATGAATGACCAGAAATGAATCACAGAATTGCATATCCAAGATAAGAACACACCAAAATCGACAATGGTTCCCTTGTCCAATGCAGGTTCCCAGCCAAACACAATGATGATCAAACTGAAGAACACATTTGTTACAATCATGACAATGCTTTGCTCGTGGAGGCTGCACAAAAATCACATTAACATTATTAGAATAAAGGATGCAGTTCAGCATGATCAACAACACTATATGAGAATATGCAAGTAACTTAAAAATATTTCTTACTGAAGACTTGTTTTGTACTTATGGGTAATAATTGGTACCATATAGTCCACATAAATGCCTACATCAATAACTAAGAAATTGACAACATACTGAAGGCATCTTAGACTCAGCAGTGGTCACTGCCTATTCTTTCCATTATAGCATGCCTGATCTCATCTTGGATACACAATGAGATAGATTTTTATTCTGACATAGATAACCTAATGAGTTGAACTAAGGCTTAATTATTGACCAAATGAAGCTCTTGAACAAAATTACTAAAACATATATACCAAATTGACTATGTTGCATTTAAATGGTACTTTCAGTAGATATAGATAATTCCAACCTTTGAAAGATTAGAGATTCCACAACTTAGCAAGTATAGTTGGATTTGGAATTAATAGAGGAGAAGGTTGGATACAGAACTGTATCAGGAAAAATGATTGGTGAATATTGGTAATTAAAAAAAATGAAATCAAATAACTTGGGGAGATTGCCTCATCACAATGATAAGTGGCTTGTTTAAAAAGATAAAGTTCATACAGAATTCAGTTGAGTCTATTAGCAAACTTTAAATTAAAACCTGCGTAAATTAACCGAACTACAATCTCATACATCTAAGCCAACTAAAACTTTTATACGCAAAACAAAAAGGTCAAAGACTTTATGGACAAATTTAAAAAGAATAGTTAGAGTTAGGAACTTTCGTATGGTGTATCTGGCTAGGTAAGCCTATATAGGGTCTTTATTTGATTTAATAGTCCAAACAGCTGCCATAGTAGTAGATTTAATCAAGTTCAACTAGTTTTCCTATGACTGTTACTCAAGTCATGTGTATTGAAACTACATCTACAACATATGGTGCATCATTCACCATGCATAAGAAGTAGCCGTACCAGCACAATATTACAATATGTACACGTCCAAGTCCTGCAAAAAGAAATAAGACCTTAGTTGTATATCCTGTATGCAAAAAATTTATTTGAATGTCAGGTAGATAATTATAAGAATTCAATAAATAAATGTTTCTGTGGATGTTGATGTGGCATAGAAGCAACCAAAAAAAAATCTGAGAAGCACAAATTCCATTATGAAATTTGACTACAAAAAGTGATAGAATGGTATAGCAACTCCCATGTGCCTACTTTAACTAAAGAAACAATCAACGAAACAAGTATACTTATAAAATATAACTAAAGAAAAATGAATCCGCCAGAAATTATGTTGTCAAAACTTGGGAACATTTTGAAATAACAAAGATGTAAGTTCCGCAAAACCTAGAAACAAAAGCTTAACAACTCAGAGATCCAACATGAAAGTCCTAACGTGTCAGAAAGAACAATTTCATGCAAAGTAAGGGCTCGGGAAGATGAATTTATCTGATAATGCATTTATGCACACGGGAAACATTTAGACTCGCTTACATTGTTCAGTCATTTCATAAACTGGAATTATTAAGTGATGCAAGTGTGATACATGAAAATGCTGGACAAGCACCTTGACCAAGCTGACATATGTTTACTATAATATTCCCTAAGTATTTCAAGAAAAACTTGGCTTCAAAATGGTAATAAGCTTTGAAGTATTTTTTTGTTTTTATAACATGGAACGATATTACAATTTCACCAAAGTTATTCGATGATTTGCAACAGCATGACCCGTATGAGGGAATCAGTTATAATGTGCAGTATTAAAAATCACATATAGATGCAAAATCACTGGAACTCTGATTGTGTGGCTGCATAATTTTAAGTATAAAAAGATAGGGAAAAAGCAAGTTGTAAAAGTTTTAGGCAAATAAGCAGCCTTGGATTTTTTTTCTTTTTTTTTGTGTCTACCTGGTAGATGACCCTGGTGGGTAAAGCGCCATCACTTGTTTCACCCACATAGTAGTAAACGCCCCAGAGTTGCTTTTTCCTGACGCCCGACCACCCACGGAAGATATTGAACTTCCCATTATGCTTGAAGCAGATTGCCTTTGCTTGATCATCAGAATTTTAAAGCAACTAAGTAGGGGTAAAAAAAACTTCAGCTAAAACAAACTTGAACTTGGTTGTTCCATATTTAAGGCCTGATGAGTTTCACCAATCTGATAAACTAGAAAAGTTGATCCTTACTCTGAACTTCTTGATGTATTCAGAAATGCATGACGTGTATCATTATAGACCCTCATTGCATCAACAACATACCTGACATAGGAAAAGATGGGTACATTCAATACATTTTTCATAATTTATCAGATTTTGGAGGCTTAGATGATAAAATTCAGCACATATGTTAGCAAGAACTACCCCGGGGTTGAGCCAGATGTATAAAAATACTGGACTAGGGTTGCAACAAACAGTACCAAATAAATTGCAGTGTACCTGAAAATGAAAATATAAAAGAGGGTTAAACAAGGGAACAATACATGCAAAGGTTATCATTCATGTGCGTAAATTCTGTAGATGCAACAATTGACACGGAACAAATTTTAAAAAATGAAAGAAAAAAAATGCAATGTGAGTAGATCATATACAAACACAACTGAGAAAAAAAATGACAAAATCAGCATATTAGGAAAGAAAATGAAAAAGAAAATATTTAAACTAGATGAGATTAACCATCAAAATCTGTAAGTAAGATAAATAAAAACAAAGACCATTCTCACACCATCCACAACAAGAACCTAGTCTTCAACTCACACAAAACCAGTTAGAAAATGAACAGCAAACAGTCAGAGCACGACATATCTGTGGCACTGTCGAAGATATTGAACAAACTTCAGATCAAATCATCAAAATAACACGCCCTGTGGAGCAGGTGAACAATTTACACCCCAAAATTCATATGCATCACAAGAATATTCAAACAAGACTATTCAAACACAAAGTAGCACAAAGAAACTCCAGCATGCCATGGCATTGTATTTCAACCAAAGCCCTAAAATTGTGAAAACCTAGAGCACAAAACCTCATAATTGCTCCTTATTTGCCCAATATTACTAGTCTAGCATGGATAACTCCACTCAAAAGCGACACAATTTATGACTGAAATCACATCCCCGAAGCCCAATTTTCACTCCAAATCACAATCACGAATCAAGGTATTAAAAAAAAACGATGAATCAAAGTAACACCATGGCTCTTTTGCGTCTTGCGCTGCAAGTGCTCGTCGAGGACGAACAACAACCCGACGACGACAAGGTGGAAGAGAACCAGAGACGCCTTCAGGATCACTGAAGCCCTCCTATCTACAAAACCAATTCAAATCAACGAAAGAATGAAGAGAGAGAGAGATAGAGAGATTAATCGATTCGAAATTGAAATTGACCTGGATCGGAGAGACAGGGGAAGTGGAGGGAACTTCTCTCGAGCAGATAAGCCCAGGCGGCCGTGACGGGGCGACAGATCTCGACCATTGTCACCGAATTCGAGGCATCACGTGAGAGTCTCGATGAGGGGAGAGATCCACAAAGGGAGAGTCGTCGCTGTAAAAAAAATCCGGCGCTTTCGGTGGTCTCTCTCGATCTACCGATTCGATCGACTTCCGGATCGCGATCTTGATAGAGAGTTAGAGCCCCGACTGGGTGTTTTTTGGATCCGTGACCCGAGATGCAATTCAATGGGGGTGCCTCGAATTGCACCCAGTATTTTCCGGTGCGCACCCCCATTAATGAATATAGTTTAAAAAGATTCATTTATAATCGGGTATTGTGCACACTCATTTATTATTCGACACGTATACCATCGATGTTGGCTTACTCTTTTGAAATCAAATATGTTAAAGGTGACACAAAACTAAAAATAACCTCTAGAACGGGTTTGACATTTGGAGTATCGAGTGAATGTAACTTATTTCACTGTTCTAGTGTTGAAATAAATAGTTAGTAAAACCGAAGGTTCGATACTCTTGTCGATACAAGCGATGTCTAGTGGAATAAAATACATCGACACAAGATTGGTCGACGCATTAACCAATACTTTCAAACATTTTTTCTGGACATATCGACATTATAACTATCGATAAAGTAAAATTATATCGACAGTTTAAGTGTCGTTGAGGTTGTTTAAATGTTCATTCAATTTTTGAGACTATCGACAATAGAAGTGTCAACAGATTTGATATATCTCGACACTGGCAGCTGGAGCCCATTCTTCAATTTTCTTAGTGGTTCAAACATTTAAATATTCCAAAAATAACTCATATATACATTCAAATATTTAAGCATAGAAACACAATGCATTAAACAATATTAAACACTCAAAACATATAATCATTCAGTCACTAAACTGATAAATATTCAAACATATTCAAATTGAGGCATCAGATGTTGTTACTTTTAAATTGTTATACAAAAAATAGAATTTCTTCCATCTGTTCTTTCTCTTATGGTTATATCTTTAGATTGAGGTTGAAGATATTCTTTTAGAATCATATTGCATCATTTCTAAGTCAATTAATAAGTTATAATTAGTTAAATCATTTTAAAATTATACAAACCCTAACCATGAATAAAAACCTATAAAAATTAACACAAATTATAACTTTAAAATATGTGTGTGTGTGTGTGTGTGTGTGTGTGTGAGATATCATTAGAATAAAAAAGAAGCACGTTGTAAATATTGGACCATTTCATAGCTTCAAACAAAATTAATTATTTTTAAATATATATATATATGAATACTAAACATGAATCAAACATTAAACAAAAAACCTAAACATGAATCAAACCATGAAGATAGAATATATATCCCTATCAACACATAACTCACAATATAATATAAGTTCAAATGAAATAGAATATGTAACCCTATTAATGAACATATGATATCAATCCATGAAAATGGATATATTTACAATATTGAACCAAATAGAGAATAAAAATTCATTGAATTACATGAACAAATACATAAACATGTCATACAAAAAACAATCAATACGAAAAGTTCTAATCCAAACAATTGAAAACCAACACATCACCTCCACAACCATCATTAAAAAAAAGGCACAAAAACTTACTTTGTACATCAGTACATCAAATAAATCCAAACCCCAACATAGCAATGACTTTGAAAAATCAACCAAAACTACCAACTACTAGAACACCCAACAAGCATCGATAGATCGCATTATCAGCTGGTTCGACCCCGCAATCTCAGAGGAGACTCAATGGGTGTCCATGACTCGGGCCCCGGCTCACCGCAGCCGCCACCCAACATGGTCCTACCCTTCTCAACGAGCTTGGACAAGAGAATATGGAATGTTATATCAATATGTAAATTTATGTAGAAATATTTATTTATTTAGTAACATGATAGGTGTTTCCATAAAAGAAAGAGCACGATATGACAACATAACGTAGTGGTGTTTATTTATCGGGCTGTGTTTGGATCCATTATTCAAAAGCAAAGATTCTCTCAATCCTACATTCGAAACTCAGCTTTGATGAGAAGTAAAAGTATAACATTTGAAATTCGGCTTATTACGCTTCAAAAGCAGAGATGTGTTCCCAATGCAAAAGTAGAATGTGTGTTTGAATCCACAGTTGAAATTTTTTATTTTTTGTAAATGTTGAAGCCATCCAAAAACAGATCCAAAATAGGACCACAATATTGTTCTCATGAGCGTTGATACACTCAATTCATTTTACAGTCCAGACTGTAGTTTCATACACTAGCATATTACGCTATCATAGTATATAGGGTTCTATCATATTGTATGACTGAATTTTTTTTCATTTTTCAAAATAAAAAATATATATTATTGTATATTAGTATATACTTCATTAGGAGAGTGTATAATTTAAATAAGAAAATGATATGGACTACGGTTGAGACTGCACAAGGGACTAAACATCTTTTATCATCGGTTGCATATGCAGCTGGGCCTAAGGCCCATAGACAGAGCCCACAAGGTGCAAACATTTTTCGCCTCCCACACTTGGGATGGTAACAACAGGGATTAAACCAAGCAACCTCTAACAATAGGAGGATGCACTCCAACCAACTCGTCAAGCGAGTTGTGGTACGCTTGAGTATGGAAATTATAAATAATGATAATCACTAATCAGCCAGCAAATCATCTAGAAAGTATAACTTATTAGATGTGATCTTATCAATGCTTGTATATCCTCAAAGATAAATGACATGATATATAATTTATGTGAGGTAAAATGAGTTAATTTCTCATCTGACAAAAATCAATGAGACTCAACACTAATTTAATCTCATTCTATATAGGGCCAGTTTTTTTATTGCTTAAGGCCCACAGTTGCATAAAAACCCATAAATTTTTTATTTATTTATAAGTAAGTCTAGATATTGACTAATGACAACTTAACACATTGCAAAAAAATATTTATTTATTTTTATAATTAATAATCATTTTGATATTGTTAAAAAATAAGCAATAAAAAATAACAACATTTTATTATATCCAAAAAATAACAAAAATAAATTTATATGATCAATAGGATTTAAAGGTTTTTTTGAATCCCAAAAAAATGGAATATAAAACAGAAAAATCTAAAAAAGTGCATTTTTCACGGTATCTTCTATTCTTCTTTTCAATCTTTCTTCTTTATTTCAAAACGACTCTTCTTTTCACTCTATGTCTTCTTTCTATAAAAAAAACTTCTATGGACAAGGAGCAAGACTTTCTTTTATTTAAATCAAATAAAAACTTGAATATAAAAATTTAATTAGTAATTTTACATCTCAAAAAACTAAAAGAACGATATATTTAAGTAAAAATTGATGGTTTAAAATTAAAATTTAATTGCCTTAGGCCTAATAACACATCCATCCGGCCCTGATTCCATAACTTACCATCCCCGGAACCCCTTGTACCATTGGATGTAAGTGTGGATAGAATCTTCAATAATTCATAGGATTTTGTTAGTGTTTTAGAAACTGGTTTTGGGTCAGTGAATGTTGCAGATCTTGAAATAAAAATATTGACACTGTCACGGTGTCACTCATGAACACGTTAATCCTCATTTTTGTGGAAACACACATCTCATCATATAATTAATTAAGGCATTTTTTAGAGGAACAAAAAAAAAATTAATTAAGGCATCTTTGAGAGGAACAACCCATCGTTGATTCACAAGTCACAACCATAAATTTTAAATAGATATAAAAGATGATAATCTAAAAAAAAAATTGTTAATTGAAAATAAAGAATAGACGCTTTTAATCTCTTACCTACCATCCCATTATAACTCCATTTGTAGTCTCATGTATCTCGATTAATGTCCAACAGAATACATTTTTGTTTAAGTGAATATATACATACTTGAAAAAAAATTATATTTTTTATAAATAAATTTATATAAATTATTATAATATATATTATTATATAAAAATATATATCTCGTCACATGCATATTACACTTAAAAATTTAAATATACTCAGAGACTTGCTTCCAGTGTTTAAATTTTCCTTAAAAGAAAATATACTAATTAATCCACAAATGTATCTTAAATTAAACCAAAGGCACTCATTGAGCTGCTATTTTAAAACTTGCCTATCTGTATTATACATAGGATTCCTTATGCACCAAGTTAGTGCATGTGATGATGGAAAATGATGTTGCCACCTCTGCCAACCTCAATTAGACACCCTTTTACATTGCATGCATCACTTTAGACTGGTAGATAATTAAAGGGCCCAACCAGTCAAATTAAGGTACATTCTGAAAGTCAGATCTACAACCTGATAATATCTTTATATGGAAATAATAATAATAATAATATGTGCACTCACATGATTATAACGTACCGTTTAATTGAGATGAGGCTCAGTCAGTAAAAATACATAACTTTTAAAAAGTCAAATTTTGTCCCCCAAAAATAAAAAGGAAAAAATTGACGTGGTTCCCTGAAACTTGTGAAAGTAACAAAAATTCATGTAAAATTAGTAAATCATCTCGTCTTCATCTAATTAAATAATATTTAATTGTTTAATCTTTATTGAAATCAAAATATGTGGTTAATCATAACTATACATGGTAAATTATTATTATATTCTTCAAAATATTACTTCATTTCTTCAAAAAAATCGATATAACTCCCTTGAAGCTTATAAAAATCGAAAAAAAATTGGTATTTTTAAAATCATAAAAAGTCAATGTGATTACCTAAAAGTATATACTGATTTATTTAAATTTTATTAAACTAATTATAATTTTCAAATCAAGATCTACACTTTTTGTTGCTAGTAATTTTGAATTGAAAATGTATCATGGAATTTTGATTTGGTTTTTAAATTATTTTCATTGATTTTATAATAAAGTTGATGAAGCTATAAATTTTTTTGTTCAGTCTTTATGATGAGATTGAAGAGATGAAAATGTTGAAAAATGACTCGATTTGTAGGTCAAATGAAGTTCAATGACTATTTTTTTTTACAGTTGATAATGACATCTCAAGAATTTGGGATATGATGTTGAAAAATGACAGTGGTATTTTCATCTTACAAAAAACATTAAATCTAATTTTATAAAGTTTGTAAAGATTAAATTCAATTTTAGTAAGTTTATGGAGACTTATTTCAATATACTTTTAACCGGCCAGGAAACTAAATTTGTACACATTTTATGGGACCTAGGATAATTTTTTTTAATTTATAGGATTTTTTTTTCTAATTTTAAGAAGATTTCATAGAATTTTTCTAAGATAAAAACACTATAAATAAATATCTTCCCCTCCCATGACGTAACAGACTCGCATAATTATTGCATATATAAAATTACAAAATTGGCATTTAATACTCTTTTATGACAAATATGGTGAGAATATATATGTTATAGATTACCATTTTTTATTCTCCACCAATAGCTTAACTAATCAAATTGAAATTTGATTAAGATTTCACTTTTTTCCATCTATTAATATAAATAAAATAAACTTCCTTACATAAAAAATCTTATTATTAATAACAATTAGGTACGTCAATTATCTCACTTATTTTTGTTATATCACCACACATACTGAAGCACAAAATTGGTATTGAAAAAAAAAAACGTAAAGCATCAAAGGTCAGATTTTCAATTATCAAATGTGCACATCATACCAGTAACAATTCAAGAAAAAAAATTTCATACTATATACAACTTGACTAATGTATTTACCAAAAAATAGACTGATCTTTAAAATTTTCAAGATGGTTTTTTTATGCATATATACCTTTAAAAAAATCTCATTCTGCTAAAGTACCCTCATGAATTACTATTTCCAACAATCCCTTTCAAAATGATTTAAATTCTTCATAAATCACATTCTAAAAAATATTCCTACAAAACTTAAAATATTTGTGTTATGCGTAAATAACCCTCAAAATCCATATAATAGAGTTGTAAATCAAGTATTTTATCCATATAGAATTTTTTAAGAGATCAGATTTCTTAAGTAAAAAAGACACAAGTATTTTATGTGACAGCCTATAAGAGGCTGCCATTTAAATAGTAAAAATCTATTAAAAAAGTGTATAATTTTTTATAGACTCTTACTATTTTAAAAACAAACATAAATTTTTACACTATCACATGAGATAAAAAAAAATCATGATATGTGAGTTGTCATAAATGCTATGAGTCACGGTAGGTTTGCAACCCTTCCCATATATACAAACGCAAAACACAAAATTGATGAGTGTTACAGTATCTAAAATATCATGTTATAACTAGTCATAAAAATCTTATGTGGTGTTTTGGTAGAAGAACAAGGGAGGAATATGTGGGAATAGAGGAATATAAACAAAAAAAAAGCATTTGGGTAGAAAGAATAAATGGATATAGCTATACAAAATTATATGAGAATAAACTAGTATTTGTATTTCATGTCCCCCTCAAATCTTGTCATTCCATGACAATAAAGGAACCCCGCTTGTCATCACTTCTTATACATGAATGGAGTCCACGTATCAAATCAATTTTTTACACATTATTCACATTTTATTTTTCATCAATTAAACAACTCAACAACTATATTTTTACATTTCTCAATGAGAATAACGGAAAACACAACAAAACATATATAAAATCACATATTCAATTGATAAAATTATATATTTTCAAACATGTATAAACTTCAGAATAATTAATGTCTCTATTCAAATGAGCATTTAACCCTTTTTTTTAACAACACAACAAAAAGGTACCATAAGCGTTCGACATCATATTTGTATTCCAGGTCTCCCCTAAAATTGTATTATTCTTTCATTGATATCAAATCACATATTATCACCTCTTATACATCAATGAAATTCAAATATCAAATCAACTTTTTATATCTTATTCACATTTTATTCATCATCAACCAAACAAGTCAACCTTTATTTATGTTTTCAATGAGAATAATAAAAAAACACAACCAAACATAAAATCACATATTCCATTGATAAAGTTATATATTCCCCAAATATGCATAAATTTTAAAATAGCTTATGTCTCCATCCAAACCAACACCTAACTTTTTTTTTTTAACAACACAACAAAAGGTATCATAAGCGCTCGACAGCGTGTATATATATACATGAAAATATCTAACTTTATATATATAATCAATGAAATGTTCAATTCTTCAATACCACTTTATTCAAATTCGAAATACTCCAGAAACCAAGAACAAAATATCCATCAATCCCAGGTCACACAGTACACGTGGCATGCATCGTGATGGCATAAATCTGCCTCTCACCGACCTTTCGCTGATTTTTATCCACCCAAGACATGCCGACAACTCTTACGGGTCCCACGCCGATGAGCGACTTGCCTCCCACTTTAACCGTACACGTGTCATCAATCTATAGATCACCCAAACTTTATTGATATTTGCAAATTAAAACCCCTAAATACCATTATCAAATACTTAATTACTTTTTCGCGTGACTTGCGCGTTTAGCCAGAAACATCTCTGCCTCTATATAAAGCCATCCATTTCATTCAATCTTTTCATATCACAACAAGCTTTTCTTTTTCTCTCTCTCTTTCTTTTGTGTATAAGCTGATACAGTAGAGACTACTACTATCATGGCTGAAGAAAACGTACACCATGAGAGTGAGGGTTTGAGTGGGGAGGGTGAGGTGAAAGATAGGGGGATGTTTGATTTCATGAAGAAGAAGAAAGATGAGGAGGGGAAGTGTGAGGAGGAGGTGTTGGTGTCTGAATTTGAGAAGGTGAAGGTGGAGGAGGGGGAGGAGAAGAAGCATGAGTCTTTGGGTGAGAAGCTCCACAGGTCTGGCAGCAGCTCTAGCTCGGTAAGTTGATCATTTTTATTTGTGTCTAATACTTTCATGCACTTTTTACATGCTTTGATTTATTTTCTATCTTATTCATTAATTTATGAAAATGAAACATACTCTATTAAACTGTATTAATCTATTTTACAAATGAAAATTTATGTATTTTATATAACAAAACATGTCCTGTTCGAGGGATCGGGTTAGACACAACAGGCGTCGGACAAATTGATTGTTCAACGCGCGTTCCTAATCGTCTAATCTTCTTATTTTGTTGTGATTGAGATATTTTAAAAGATTTCAAAATTAAATTTAGAATGTAATTAAATTTTAAATCTTTTTTAGATTCAATTAATTTGTGTGTCTTAAAATAAGAAGATCAGACGGTCATTAATGCATTGAACAATCAAATTATCTAACACATGTTAGACTTAATCCGATCCCCCGTTCGAGATACAAAATTATTTGAAAGACTCGTTTAGATGTGCATCTGCGCTTAAAACTTTAGTGCTCTTAAAATCAAGCGTATCATACTTCCATCTTAAAATCAAGCGTATCATACTTCCAGACCTTTTTTTATTGTTAATGTATTCTACACCCATCTTCTTATGCTCTTCTCCCCTTATATTTTAAGGCCTTTTGTATCTTTATCCTTGCATGGATATAAAAAGACTACTGTTTGCTTAAAAAAAATCAAGAGTTTCGTATTCAACTTTTAAAAACAATATTTATTAACTTTTTAATAGCCCAAGGGGATTGAATTGAAGAGTTAATTACTGAAAATTTATATGGATCCTAGAAAATCATATGTTTCTTAAACATAGAATCTATACAAACGTAACACATATCCAAATGAGATTTGAAAATAAGAACAAGTAGCGTTTGAAAACGCGTTTTATAGAAGTAAACTTGTTTAAAAAATTTATTAATGCTTTTAGTACGAAAAAAAAAGTAAAAAAAAAAACACATAAAGCGATTTCCTAGCAATTAAATTAATTTAAGCTACTATATTCAAAATCATTCTTTTTCAGCGTATTCACGCACCTGGGTGTTTTGAGTTTTGACAAGCGTTAATTGACTCTTAACAGTCTAGCGATGAAGAAGAAGTACTAGAAGGTGAAACCAAAGAAGAGAAGAAGAAGAAGAAGGCAGGACTCAGAGAGAAGATCAAGGAGAAGATCTCAGGCGAAGACAAAGCGAGGGAGGATGACAAGAAAGACGAGGTAGTCTACGAAGACTGCAAGACGTCCGTCCCCGCCATCGTCACTAGCGACAACACTACAACGGCGGAGGTGGTGAAGTCCGAAGAAACGGCGATCTCTCCCGGGGAGGAGAAGAAAGGGTTCTTGGAGAAGATTAAGGACAAGCTGCCCGGCGGGACAAAGAAGGCGGAGGAGGCGCCGGTGGAGTCCTATCAGGCAGCGGTGGTGGTTGTACCGGAGGGGGAGGAAAAGAAGGGGTTCTTGGAGAAGATCAAGGAGAAGTTGCCTGGGTATCATCATAAGAGTGGTGGTGGGGATGAGCATGAGACTTAGTGGACTTACAGTTCACTAAAGAGAGATGCTTTTGCTTTATATGTTTTTTTTTTTGGGGGGGGGGGGGGGGGGGGGGTGTGGTGTTTTGGTGTTTAAAGTTGGGGGAAGATGGGATGGTCTTTTCTTTGATGATTTGTTTGAGTATTTGATGTGTTGTTTGATTGTGGCTTTATGCTTTGTTTTTTTTTTAGTGTACTGTTATTCGTATATGTATTGAAGTACTGGGACACATTGTTGGATTGATATCTGCCTCTGTGTACATAAATATATATATGTTATTTATTTGTAATTATGATGACTGTTCACATTATATTGGTATGTTTTTAGATTTTTACTTGGCGTTTAAAAAGAGTTTTCACATGAAAGCAACTTTTAAAATAAGCCTAGAGGATTTGAGGGTGGTGTTTACAAGTATAAGAGTTAAGCTGAATCCAAAAATCTCATGGTGCTTTCATAAAGATCTAAGAATTGTATAGGAGTTAAGCTAAATCCAAAAATCTCATGGTGCTTACATAAAGATCTAAGAATTGTTTAAGAGTTCAGCTGAATCCAAAAATCTCATGGTGCTTACATAAAGATCCAAGAATTATATATCTTCTCGAGGATTGGGACTTGAACTATATAAAATTTGGAATTCATAAAATGTTAAAATCTCTCGCTTTCAGACCTCTACAAATCTGTACGTTGAATTCATCGTGACTTAAGAGTCGGATTATTATTATTTACGTTTTCAAAAAATGAGTCGGATTATTTTTAATACATTCCCTCTCTTCTTCTCCCTAACCCCCCCCCCCCCCCCAAAAAATAATAATAATAATAATAATAATAAATAGATACACCACATTGGATTTTGTAGTTATTTTGTACAACCACATTAGTAGCTAATATAGAAGCAACCTCAACTACACAATCCTATATACATTACAACTGGAGTCAATAACCACTCGTACATCATATTGGAACTTTTATTTTTAACTGTAAAAGTTCTCAGCTGAGTTTTCTAGCTCTTGTATTATAAAACTTGGAACCAATTGTCAAAATTGTAGCTATATCTCTATGAAATAATTTTCAGATAACAAGTTCCAATTTTCTTTTGTTTAATGTTAGCCAATAATAAAACTTGGATAATGTAACAACCTATTTTCCTACTCCAATTTTAGTCTACATATTTTTAAAATTTTTTTTTAAATAGTATACCTCATCTAAAGTACATGTTTTTATAAATAATGAAAGTGTTTTTTTATTTTTAACTCCCCACAAACCATCATATTTAGTTATCGATCATTCACTTCTTCATATTTGAGTTTTACTTCCCAGATTTAAAGGATAATTTCTTTTTTCTCCCTCTCAGGACTAAAAAAAATTAAATAATTCACAGACAGGTTCCTCTCAATGAATAAAAATGAATTATACCCAAATACGAAAAAGTGATGGATCAATTATTAAATATGATGGTTTGTAGTGAGTTAAAAATAAAAAACTTATAATGAAATATATACTTCAATGAATTGCAATGATGCATTTATAAAAAATATAAAAAATTTCTATTAAAACACCATCTCGCTAATGTGAGTAATGAATATATAATTTGTTAATTTTTATCGATACATATAAAATTGAAATTGAGACCTAAATACAATTCGGTATAACAGAAATCATAAAACTTGCTGAATGAGAGTCTAAACTTTTATAATGATTAAAAAAAAACCGTTTTTACGATTTGATTCAAATTGAAAATGATTAAAACGAATCAAAATCGGACCTACCGCCGGGAGAAGACAAACTTCTCAGCATCATATACAATAATTAAAATTCTTTTATGATAATGTTAGGTACAGCATGTTTTTAATCTCATCTTTAGTCTTTAGGTGTTTTGTATTTTTTAAAAATAGTATACTTAATTTGATGTCTAATAAAATATATATTCTTATAAGAAAATGAAACATATGTTCTAATGAATTATATGGATATATTTATAAAAAATATGAAAAAAATTTATTGAAACTTATACATTGTTAATGCAAGTATATGATTTAGTAATTTTTTTTTCGACACATATAAAACTGAAATTTGAGTTAAAAAAAAAACTGTACAACAGAATAACAACACTCTTTTATTTTCAAAATCTCTTTTACTCATGATGCAACCTAAAAGGGGAAAAAATTATATATGCTACTCTAATCTAATATGCACTAAATTAAGAAAAAGCAGGGACTTAAAAAACCACAGGAATAACTGCATATCAGCACCCAATTGTTAGCAGTCATCACATCGTTGCCGTAACTTTTGTGCAAATGGCTTTGGAGGTGGCTCAAATTCCCAAGTCTCTTGTGGTGCCAAGTAGTGGGAGCTAGATATAGATGCAGCAGGGGTTTAACGGACTGGTTCCCTCGGGCTTCTTATCGGTCTTCGAAGATTTGGAAGGATATTCTCGCAGGGGTGGAGGAGTTCCAATTAGCTCTAAAATAGGAGGTGGGGGAGGGCTCCAAGGTCAGGTTTTGGGAAGATGTTTGGCTCGGAGAGTCATCGCTAGCGGAGAGGTTTCCAGCTTTATTTGACCTGGCAGTGAACAAGGAGGGTCTGTGTTCCAGTTTTGGATGGGTGAGATAGGGAATGGTCAATGGGTGGTGAGGTTCAGGAGTCCACCAACAGCGGGGAAGGCAGTGGCTTTGGAGGAGCTGATTGATGTTCTGCATGGGTGTCGTCTGATCAACACAGTGCCTGATAAGGTGCTCTGGAGGAGTATGTCGAGGGCAGGTTTCTCTGTTAAGAGTTGTTATCGGTGGCTTAGACAGGGCAGGCTTACATCGGAGGTGACAGCAAGGAAGGTGCGCGAGATATGGAGCTTCAAGTTTCCTCTCAAGGTGAAGGCGTTCCTTTGGACAGTTTACTTTGAGAAATTACTTACGAAGTCTCGTCGGGCACGTTGGGCTCCGGCGGCTGATATTCTGTGTGTCTTCTGCAAGGCGGATTGGGAAACAGAATCTCATTTATTGATCACTTGCCCTCTAGTCAAAACTTTATGGAGTTGGGTGTCCAAGGCTACAGGGTTGTATGTGGGTTTCTCCTCCTTGGAGGGCATGTGGGAGGCTGGTAGATCATTAAAGAAACAGGGAGACAGAAGCAAGGCAGCTAAGATATCTCAGTCATTAGTTTTAGCAGTGGTTTGGTCAGTTTGGCTATGTAGGAACCAAGTTCTATTCAAGAGGGCCAATCCATACATGAAAAATATCTGGGAGTCCGTAATTTCTCTTATACAAGAGTGGGGCCGGTTTTGTGCTTTAGCAAGCTTAGTCTGCATGAATAGGGAGGCAATCCAGATTCTCGAGTAGGACTCTAACTCTTCCCGGGTCCTATCCAGCAGTAGATCTCTCCTCTCCTGATATGGGAGTCCTCATGCAAAGTTCCTGTTTTGTATTGGGCATCCCTCTTTGATTTATAAAATTTTGGATGGGAATCTATTCTATTATATCAATATATAATCTATGAAATATTAAAATATGTGTTCAATTTATAAATAAAAATACATATTTTATTATTTAATATACTTAAAATAGTGTGCGATGAACTTGACATTTTCCAACCTATAGTCATTAGGCCCATCTTGGCCCGATTTTTTTTCTCTCTGCCCAAATGAAAGGTCCTAGTATAGTCAATAAAAAAAGATCATCTCGGGAGGCTTGCTCACTTGGTAGCGACACTCCCACTTCATTTTAGATGTGCATGATCAAACTCTCTCTTTGACAAAGAGAGAAAAAAAGGTGAAAAAAAGTCCAGTTGAGCTTGGCTTAAGGGCAGTTGTTCAGTAAGGTTGTAGATACCTGCTATAGGCCGTTATAATTGTGTGTTTACTTGTTAATGTGCGCGGGTATTTTACCTCCTCAAGAGTCTTTGTACCAAAAATAAACAAGGGATCCACTTAGGAGTTCAACTTGGGAAGGTTTTTTGGGCGGGTTCAGATTGGGATATTTGACCATCCAGATCAACCCGAACCAAGCTCAATTCGATTTGGGATCGGGTTGAGAGATCGGGCTGCTCGGGTTCGATCAGAACTTGAAATTTTTTTGGATCGGACAGCTCCAATCGACCACCATCCAAAAATCTTCTTCACAAGTGCTCCTCCTCTGCCCACTGGTTCATCTGGGCCTTTAGCCCAGGTCTCTATCCCATCGTCCTGTATTTAGCCCAAGTTTTATCACAAAAAAGTGATCGTCCTCTGAAAAGTAAGAACACTTTTTGTTGAAGAGCGCTGATACACGCAATCTTTTTTGCAGCTCGTTTTGCAGCCTATACACTATAATAACGTAGTATATACTGCACTATCATAGTGTATGAGTTATATCATAATATATGACCCAATTGTTTTTTTTATTTTTTCGCCATGAAAAAATATATTAATGTATCTCAATATATACTTCATTTTATGTAACAACATGTACTTCAAAAATTGAGTGTATGATTTTGAAAAAAAAAAAAAAAGACTGTAATTAAAGCTGCAATGGGGACTGAGTGTATCTTTTTCCTTTGTTAAAATCATATTTGAAGATGAAGAGAGAGGAGATTTAATACAGCGAAAAACGGATAGATTTCATAAGCACTTTAAATCCACAAGAAAAAAGCCTCAAAAGAAGAAAACTGAAAATATTATTAATAAAAACTGCAAACCCTAGATTACAGGTCTCATATTTAGAAAATTAATTTTCCTGATTCTATGAGATCCTAAATGATCATAGGAATTGACATAGATAATTTTCGATCTGTTATGATAAAGACATCTCAAATATAAAATTTACTCGTCTAAAATTTACTCTAAATAATAAATTCATTAATTTGAGAGCCTAAATGAAAGAATTTTAAAAAACTAAGCATAGTTAGTTGTATAACAACTAAGCTAGAAAATGATGTAGAACAGACGATTTATTATTTTTCTGATGCGTTAGAAGATCTCCATCACGAAGTACATCAAACATCAAGATTGAAAGGTGAGAGAATATGGTGAAAGTTGTATTTTGTGGTTTTGTCATTAAAATTGAATTGGTTTGGAAAGTTGCAATTTTGAAATTTTTTTTTTTTTACTTTTTTTATATTCTTTTTTTGTGCATTTTGGATGATAAGAGAAGGGGTGCAATAAATCTTCCTCTTTATATATAATCTAAAGTCGAGAGAGAATTTTTTTGGGTATTTTCACATAAAATTCCCTGGTTCAATACATAAATCTAAATTTTCATTTTATTGTGTTTTTAACACAACATATACATCATGTTTCATATTGCTAAAAATATTATCTTAACATTTTAGGTATCCAACCGGAACTCAACCCACAAGATGAAGCTCAGGTTGGGTTCATCCACTTTATATTTTTTAATACATGTAAAATTAGGGGATGATTTTGGATGAAGCTCGGGTTAGGTTTGAATTCACGTTGGACAGTTAAGCACGTGGATTAAGCTTGAACAACCCTTCAGTATGACCCAATCTGTTGCGTTGCAACCCTTCATCCACTTTATATTTTTAAAAATACATATAAAATTAGGGGATGATTTTGGATAAGTATCGGTCTCTATTCAATACAAACAAATACTGGTAGTTTCCATACTACGGTTTTAGTAGATAGCCTGTATTCAAATAAATCGAATAAAGACATTAAAATCAGATCATCATGTTCCATCACTGATTCACTGTGGATTAAGACAACCGGCTGTCAAAGCAGGGTCCGATATCCTTGGAGCCGTTACCTCCATTCACGGACTCAATATTCACTGAACCGCTACTTTTTGAGGTTCCATTTGGCTAATAACGCTTTACAACATATGTACATCGCTAAGATTTAATTTTTTTAAATAATAAAATTATATAATTCATTGATCTATATATTTTATAAATATATAAATTTAATTGGATGAGGTTATAATTCAAGAGACAAAACAAAAACGAAACAACTGTATGTGAGAATGATAGTATTGTCACACCCACAGCCACAATGCCCAACAAGATGTATATCTCCTTTTTTTTAAGATAGGTGCCCTGAGTTTAATCTTATGACCTCATTCCCATGAAGAGAGGAGCTAGCAGATTTATCTAAAACTCAATTAATAAAAATATATATCTCATTAAAAAGGATTCACTTTTTCTATCAATAAGAATAACGTAATTAGTTGAAATATATTTTTCACATTATATGAAAATATATCTAATTATTTTAAAAATAAAATCAGAACATATACAGTTACAAACTACATGCCAGACTACAACCCGGCTGTGTTAACATGTTCCTTTAACTAATAGGCTCCTCGTGATATTGGAGTTCGAAAAGTAGTGAAAATGAGCCTTCCCACTCTGAATATGTTTTTAAAATGGGAGGATTATTCCCCCTAACCTTTTTTTCTTCGAAACCCACCCCCACCTAAAATAATAAAGTTGTCCCCTCACTCACAAGGATAATAAATAATCGACCAGGTGAATATATATTCTTATTTACTATAATATATATATACGACCGCGATGAGATGCAGCGGCCGCACCGTGCGGCAGCCGTCCGATCACGGGTCTATCGCATCCAACGGTCGACGTGAATCGCACCCGACCGTCCGATGCGATGGACCCGTGATCGACGGCCCGTGGTCGACGCCGCACGGTGCGGCCGCCGCACCTAATCGGTGCTCATATATATATATATATATATATATATATATATATATATGCATTAAATCCAATACATATAGATATGTAAATTACTTTTTTATAAACAATATATTTAATTAGTCTATTACTTTAAAAAAATGACTATTGTGTAATATCAAATAATCTTATTTTACTTACCAAAAACAATAGGGATTTTTAGTTTTAAGCATTCGTAAACTATCGAATTTAGCTATCGATCCCTCACTTCTTCATATTTTGATTTTAGTTCCTATATTTAAATTATAATTTAGGGATAGGTCCCTCCAGGGACTAAAAAATAAACTTAATAATTTAGAAATAAGTCCTTATTCCTAAATTATCATTTAAATGTATGGACTAAAACCAAAATATGAAAAAGTGAGGGATCGATAGCTAAATTCGATAGTTTACGGGGACTTAAAACTAAAAATCCCAAAACAATAATCTAAATTATCCGGTATATCAATTTTACATGTCCCCCGTAAACGATATTAATTGTGTGTTTAGGGCTGCAACTTGGGTCGGGTTGAATCCGAACCTGACGGGTTGATCCGATTTTTATACGGATTGGGTTGGCAAATCGGATTCGGGTTAACCAATTCGGGTTAACTCACAAATCGGATTGAGTTCGGATTAGCCTCACTCACAATCTTATCCAACCTGAATATGTAAACTAATAGTTAAAAAAAATGATGATCGTTCATTCTACAACCTCTAATCTAGGTTGTTCAAATTTTAGGTAAACATAAATAATCTTATGGGTTGGGTTGGATCAGGTTGGTTTATTTAATTTGCACATCATGTTTACAAATCGGATTGAGTGAGATTGATTTATTTAATTCAGGTTGGGATTAGATTAGTCTAATTCGGGTTGGGGTCAACCAGAACCCAACCCGCCCGAGTTGCAACCCTAGGTGTGTTTCTATAAAAGTGAAAATAAGGAAAAATTGTGAAAAATGAAATTTTCTCTTTGATCATTCAAAAATTTAATGTTTGTATCAAACAATAAAAGAAAAAAAAATTCATCGCTTATTTTGTCTTATTAGAAAAGGTGATAAAAAAATCTCTTTTCCGTAGAAGAGAATTAAGAAGAAAGTGATTGAAAATTTTTTCCACTATAAACACAAACACAATAAAAAAAAATTACTTTTCACTGCTTTACTTTTAATCAAAATTATCTTATTTCCTCTTATTTTTTATTCAAATTTTTTCTATATCTTTATTTATACTTACTTATGTCAAAATAATTATATACTCAAGAATAAGTTATTCTCTATTCCAACGGAGGCTAAAAAAAATTGAGACGGTAAATTTGAAAATATGAGAGGAAAAGGGAAAAAAAAATAACAGAGAGAGAGGAGTTTGGAGGAGGGCGGAATACAGAGAGAGTGAGAGGGTGGTGTGGACTCCAGAGATGATGAAAAGGGGTTTCACATATTATTTTCTTGTATATAAAAAATAGAGAAAATGACTTTAAAAATCTCTTAAAAAGTTAAAAATACTCAAATCAACTACTTTTTAAAATTATACATAAAAAATCTTATTTTAAAATTTTGAAAACACAAAAGACTAATCTACTCTTATACAATTAGATCATAAATACATTTCATACCTCTTACATTTACTAAAATATTTCACCCTCTTAATTATGTTAATGTATATTTAACACATTTTCATGTAGATCAACTTTTTTTATTTTAAATTTTTTGTGATTTGATGAATTTTGTGAAATATGTACCAATATGATTTGAGTTTTTTATAATAAACTCTATTAAATGTTAATACTTCTTTAAAAAAATGTACTAATGACGTCATAAAAATATGTAAATAGCCAAAAAAATAAAAAATGTGAATAAAGATTTAGAATACTAAAATATCATCTGCTGCATTGAGACAGAACACAGATTTAAATTACATATTATGATTATACATAATGATAAATGATAAACAATATCTTGTAAAACATATATAAGAAACACACAATATGATATATAATTACAAAACCTCTAAGATGATTGATTTTTGTCACGTATAGAGAGATTATTGTTTTGTAAGAAAATAAATTTTTAGTGTAGAATAAATAAAGATATTAAAGATTTAATTACATAAGGACAAATTAGTCTTTTGTATTTTCAAAACTGTGAAATGAGACTTTTTTAAGTATAATTTTAAAAAAACAGTTGATTTGGGCATTTTAAACTCTTAAGAGAATTTTTTATCATTTTCCCAAAAAATAATTAAGATGGACTATCAGTTTTTATCCCCCTAAAGGTGTCCCCTCACTCACAAGGATAATATATAAATACATAACAAAAAAATATGTGCATTAAATCCAATTTGTAAATTTATTTTTATAAACAAATATATTTAATTAGTCTGACTATTACTTTTAAAAAATGACTATCTTGTAATATGAACCACATGGTAAAATAATCTTATTCTAACTTACCAAAAACAATAATCTAAAATATCATGTATATCAATTTTACATCCCCCCCCCTCCCACTTAAATGATGTAAATTGGAAAATAAAAATATGGTTGTCAAAAAAATCTAGTATTTGTATCATTACCTATTTTGTCTTATTATAAAAAATAAGAAAAAATTATATTCTCCCATAAAAGAGAATTTGGAGAAAGTGAGGAAAAATTTTTTAACATATATATATAAAAGTTTATCAAAGAAATATTTTTACTTTTCACTACTTTCCATTTGGGCTCCGTTTGGTTGCGCGTTTGGGACGATTCCGCTTTTTGAAAAGCTAAAAATCCCCAAACGCACGACCAAACGGGACAGCTTTCGACAGAATCAAAAGCCGGATTTTTTTTAATTTCTCTCTCAAAATCCGTGTTTTTAAAATCTTAAAAACAACGATTTTTTTAATTGAAAAACAACTTTTTCTACCAAACATTAAACTCCTTTCAAATATTGATTCCTAAATTAAAAAAAATATCCAAAAAAAGTGAAGGTTTAAAATCATCTTAAAAAACAATTTTATTCTAAAATCTAATTTAAAATCAAAATTCCTTTTTTTTTTTTTGTTCTTCAGAATTGTGTACGAACACACCCATAAGGATAGCAGATATTCTCTCCCTGTCACGGGTTACTCATGAGCAACGCTTTATCAAGAGAAGACATTATCATAACTGACACACATCCCCTGAAAAGCCTGAAACAAACATTTAAAAGCCCGTTTTGGGGCCAATCTCTAACCAGAGAGGCAGGCAAAAACCTGCGAAAGTCTCATCGTTTTCTGTATGAGGCCCCCCCTATACACTCGACCCCACCTATAGACCTTACGAAACCCATCACAAGTCATGCTCATTAGGTCCATCTTCAATGAATATCTCAACAGCAAACAAAAAAATAAATAAATGACAATACTATCCTTTTCAAGAATCAATCATGGTAAATGCACGAGTTTGCCTTAAGATCGGAATGCTTACCGATTCGGTTCTTCTTGAGGACGACAATGCACCGGACCCGGCGATAGAACTTGGGCTTGACGAGCATGCCGAGCACGTACGCCCTCGACCGCACCGTGAACGTCAGGTTGAACGGAACGCTGTTGGGCTCCTGGTTCGTCCCCGTCAGACTCGCACCCCCTCCGTATATCGGCAGCTCCTTCGCCCCCACCTTCACCGTCACCACTCTCTCGCTCTTCCTCGACTGGTAAAATTTCCCCATCTGAAGAAGAAGGGTACTTTCGTAATTTTATGTACAACATAAATGCATTTACCGGATATAGACTAATGTACAGCTGTCGATGATCGGATGAAGTTTTGCTTACATGTCCGCCGGCGATCTGGAAGTTGTAGTAGTAGAGGTCGAGAGGGGTGGCGGTGACGTGGACGCCGAAGAAGGTGGCCGGGTTGCGGAACGTCATCCTGACCGTCGAATTGATGGACAACATCTTCGTCGGTACTCCCGTCCGGTCCATCCCGCTATGGATGTTGTAGTTCTCGAATACCACGCTCTGCAGAGATACATTAATTAAAAAACAAATCTCCAGCAATCAAAGCTTGATCTCGCAAAAATTGATCGAGAAGAACCTTCATGAAGATCTTGGGCTTGTAAGGGCGACTGGCCCCCCAGAGAATGAGCGAGAAGAGCGTGAACAGCACGACGAACGACAAGAAGAAGCAGCCGCCGTAGAAGACGCGCGTCGACATCCCGCCGGACCGTCCGCCGTCCTCGTCCTCGTCGTCTTCATCCTCCTCCTCCTCGTCCCTCATCCGATGCATCTTCCTCCACGGGCCCGCGCCGCCGCTCATGTGGTTCTTGATGGAGGCGGAGAAACGCGTGGTGGAAGACTCCCTGGAGTGGTGGATCGGGGAGCTCTGATAGAGGTTTTGGTGGTGGTGAGGCGGCGTTCCCGATGGGCTCGACTGGTACGACATCTTCTCCACCGCGTCGTGGTGGGAGGGGCTCTGCACGTAGTAAACGGGGCGGCGGGGGGACGAGGGGGCCAGGCTCGTCACCTCCGAGTCCGATTTGGCGTGCATGGTTGCGGCGGCGGTTCGGATCGGAGAGGGAGGAAGAGATGGAGAGGGTTTTTTTTTTTTTTTTTTTTTGGGGGGGGGGGGGGGGGGGTGGTTTTGGTTTTTGGGTTTCTTGAACGAGTGGTTTTTTTTTTTGGGAAATGTGAGAGGGGTTTCCGGATTTGGGAAGGGTTTTAGGGTGACAGCGAGTGATGACTCGGACTAATGAATCGCGCGGGATGGGACTTTTCGTGCTTTGAAATTGGTTGGATGGGTTCACATTCGGTGAGTATAAGGTGTTTTTGTTTGTTTGGTGGTGATGGTGTCTGTCTCTGATTCGTGCCATGACAGGTGTTCTTGGGCGGGTCTCGATCGCTTCAGTTTTGAGTATTTACAGTGTGTCATTAATAATGATAAACCTGTTTTACGGGTAATGTTACACGAAAAATGGAATCCGTTTGAAAACATGTTTAAAAAATAAGATTATTAACCAAGTGATTTTTTAAATAGACTTAATTTATTCTATGCTTTTCAAAAAATGATTTTTTTATACTAAAAGTTGTAAGTAATTTTTTTAATTAAGTCTGTTTTTTAAAATGCGTTTAATAACATTTTTCAACTATCTACTTAATGAAAAGCATAATCATCATTATTAAGGGTCCGTTTGGATGCACGATTTGGGCGATTTTGTTTTTTGAAAAGCTAAAATTTCAAAATCGTGCAGCCAAACGGGTTGGATTCCAGCGGAATCAAAAGCTGGATTCCTTTTAATTTCTCTCTCGAAATCCGTGTTTTAAAAAGCTCAGAAACTGTGATTTTCGGTCGGAATCGATTTTTTGAATTGAAAATCGACTTTCTCTACCAAACATTAAACCCCTTTCAAATATTGATTCCTAAATTAAAAAAAAAGCATCTCAAAAAGGTCAAGGTCTAAAATCATCTTAAAAAGTAGCTTTATTCCAAAATCTACTTTTCAATCTGTGTTTTCAAACGGAGCATAAGTATTGCTAAACACCCATTTAGTATTTAGTTACGCAATTACAAAACTGATTATGTATGAATTTGAATTTTAAAATTGTTTCTCTATTAAGCTCACATCTCAGCTTTTAAAAATCACAGCTTCTGAACACTATTTAATTGAAATCTAGTTGTATGAAGCTGCTACAGTAAAATTGTTTTGTTGCACGGTTGCAAAAGCAGCTTCCTACAAACGTCAAAAATGTTTAATCGTGCAACTAAACGCTACTCTTAGTGCTTTTGGATGTGCGATTACAAAACATATTATACAAGAATATAAGTTTTAAAACTATTTGTTATATCAGTTTTTCTCAAAAAAATTTGTCTTTCGAGATATCATTTTGGCACCTATTTAAAAACTATAATTTTGTATAAAATAATTTAATAAAATTTAATTCTTAGAAAATTCTACTTTATTTGTTTTCCAAAAATATATTTTTGTATTAATATTTTTTTTAATTAAACGTACTTTTCTTGAATAGTTTGAGGGCAATTAGCACTTTTAGCCCTTGAAATTTAAAAAATTACAAAATAGCCATGCCCGTCGAATATTAGCAAAAACTAGCCCCAGTGAGAAATTATACTGGAGGTGGATTATATATAATCCGTCTCCAGTGTTTATTTTTAAAAAAAAATCGAGAACCCAAAATGAGAAAAATACACAGGAGACGGCATGTATATATGCTGTTTTCAGGAGATGTCATCTCATGTGCATTTTTCCTTTCTGGGATCTCGATTTTCTTAAAAAAATAAACACTTACAGGAGACGGTATGTATATATACCGTCTCCAATTTATAATTTTATCATTGAATGTTTGCTTTATATTGAATCGAGTCTCCTTTGCACAGATGGTAGAGAATGTCTTTGCTTTATCATTTCTTGTAAAAGATGGTCGTGTTGAAATTAAAGTTGAGGATGCAGACATCATAGCCATACAGTATATGGACGGCCGAGATCAAATGGAACAAAAAGAAGAAAATTGATCGATCGGGAGCATCGTAACTTCAAACGGTCGTAACTTTTAAACCATAGATCAGAATCGCTATTATAATATGTCCACATGTTCGTATGGCAATTACGTCATTTTTCAGAGCGTTCTGAAATCGTCTTGGAGGTCAAATCGACGGTTGAAAATTAATTTTTACTATTTTTAGGTTGTTTTAAGTTTGTTAGGAGCATATGAATTCGTTACTTAGATCGAATTAATTCTCTACATGAATAATGAGTAGTTGATAATTCACCAGAAAATGATCCAGTCTTTGAAAAATGTTCACCCAGAAAGTTGAGAAGGTTTGACTACTAAATCAGTGATGTAATGAAATATAGTAATTGAATATATATGAAAATTATATATGAATTTTAGTTAAGTTAGTAAAGCAGGATTTATGATGTATTGAAACAAAAAAAAAATTTCAAGTTGGAGATGGCATGTTTTCAGGAGACGGCATATATACATGCCATCTCCTGTCCATTTTTTCCTTCCTGGGATCTTAATTTTTTTTAAAAAGTAAACACTGGAGATGGCATGTATATATGCCGTCTACTGTATAATCTCTCACCGGGACTAGTTTTTGCTAATATTCAACAGACATGACTATTTTTGTAAATATTCAATTTTCAAAAGTTAAAAGTGCTAATTACCCATAGTTTGAAAACACATTCAACTTTTTTACTTTTTGCAAAAGCAGAATCGCATCAAAACAGGTCTTTCGAATGGCCTCGATACTTTTTTCTCCAATTTTCATCAAAGTTTGATATATTCACAAAATGCTCTTACTGGATTAAATGTGGACATTTTGACTATGAATCCCTAACCAGTCAGTTGGGGATTCAGTAATGAGAATCGCAGGCTAAACTTTAGACATACTGTGTGTTGATCAAGTGAATGCAAAGCTTAGAAACCAAGATAGCATCATAATTTAAAACAACTTCCACTTGGGTGTATTTGGCAACTCGATTGGAGTTGTTTTTAGCTTCTTTAAAAATTAAAAGTATACTTAGTTAAAAAATTGTCATCATCATTACATCAAAAAATGTGTATAAAAACTGTATTTATTCCAACAAAAGTACCTTCTGTTATCAGCAACAAACACGATTAATTGATTAATTAAAAAACAACATTTATCATTACATCTTAAGAAATTGTGTATAAAACTTAAAGTTACTTTTTAAACTGTGTTTTCAAACGCATTCTTAAAAAAAAAAAGCACAACTAGTTATATAGATGACTTAAAAAAAAATTTGGACAAGTTTACCTGTGAACAAAGGTCATGTGACAAAGTCCATCTCGAAGACCATTTGTGACCTCCGGTGTTCGATGAAGTATGCATGAGAATATGCTCAAATTTTGATGTGGGTTGTCAGGTACCTCAAAGCTTGTTCCAAAAGACGTCCAAAAATATCAGATGCAAAACTTTGGGTGTGTTTGTGCATGATAAAAAGTGAAGAAAAGTGAGAGAAAATAAAAATTTCTCCTTTGACCATTAAAAAAACTAACATATGTGTCAAACAAGAAAAAGGAAAAAAATTTCCATCACTTTTCCTCTCCTATTTTGTCTTATTAGAAAAAGCGGGAAAAATTTTTCATTTCCCCATAGATAAGAATTTGAGAGAAAGTGATGAAAATTTTTTTCACCATATGCACAAACACCATGAAAGTTGGTCAAAAGGAAATTTTTTTTACTTTCCACCACTTTCTCTTTAACCTAAATTCCCTCACCTTTTTTTTAATTTTTCTTTCAAATTTGTGCACAAATACACCCTTTATGACATGGGTTTTCCAACAAAATAAGAGCATCCAAGTCATGGGCTAGGATGCGAGGTGGTATGCTCGAGCCTAGACAACTTGAAACAACACCAGCAAGGGAAGAAACACAAAATTAAGGTGAGTGAATGTTTTACCGGTGAGAGAAGCAACATAAGCATCCATAGAGGAATGATATGGTGCCCTGAATGTCATATGCCCTTCATGAATGAGTTCGCTTTGGCCCAGCATCGGAGTGGCAAAAAGCATCTTCTCCGTATGCTTGAACTGAATGGCTGCAAAGATGAGTCACAAGATCATAGCGGGGGTGAAATATCGAACTGTAAATAGGTAAAGCAATGTGACTTGATCCTAAGTTCTTTTCATTCTGATATTGCCATTTCCCTTCGAGCATCACTGCTAGTGACTCAGACTCATTCTCTGTTTTCAGATTTTCAGACTAACTGGCCTTTACAAGTGTGCTCTTTTTTGAACTCTGTGATGGTACAAGCTAAAGGGTGTTCCATGGACATTGCATGTGTTATGAAGAGAGAATGGAATAATGGGAATCCTTGTATTTCACTTAGGGTTAAATCCCTTTATATAAACAAATAAATAGGAATTACACGTGTAATGTACTACACACATAATGAGATAACACATATAATCTAACAGCCCCCCTCAAACTCACGGTGGATCATACAAAGTGAGTTTGCGAAGGAGAAACTGAAATCGAGGAACTGGATGTGACTTCGTAAAGAAATCAATAAGCTGCTCGGCAGAGGAGATGTGCGGAAGCGATAATGTCTCTGCAAGAAAGTGCTGACGAACGAAGTGACAATCGATCTCAATGTGTTTGGTCCTCTCGTGAAAAACCGGATTACTGGCAATCTGAATAGCAGAGCGGTTATCACAATGAAGAGGAGTAGGACCAGTCATAGTAACTCCTAGGTCCACCAAGAGACGTCTAAGATGAACAATCTCCTTGGTGGTGATGGCCATGGCTCGATACTCAGCCTCAGTGCTGGATAGTGAAACAACCTCCTGTTTCTTGCTGCGCCAAGAAATGATGGAATCTCCAAGAAATATGCAGAACCCAGTGGTGGAGCGTCTAGTGGTCGGATCTCCAGCCCAATCAGCATCAGTGTAGGCCCTGAGAACCAGAGGTGAAGAGGATGACAGATAGATCGATCTGGTGATAGTACCGCGTAAATATCTGAGAATACGCATAAGAGCACCATAATGCACTGATCGAGGAGCTGAGACAAACTGACTAACAATACTGACGGCATGAGCTATGTCAGGTCTAGTGATGCAAAGATACACGAGTTGACCAACAATCTGTCTGTACCGAGTCGGGTCTGGAAGGAGCTCACCATCTGTAGGACGAAGCTTCACATGAAGCTCAAGAGGAGTATCTGCACTGCGAGTATCTGAGAGGGCAGCGCGCTCGAGAATGTCAGCCGTATACTTCTGTTGAGAGAGCAGAATCCCACGATCACTCTGTGCAATCTCGAGACCAAGGAAGTAGCGAAGAGTGCCGAGATCTTTCATCTGAAACTGTCGACTGAGGTGATTCTTGACCAGAGTAATACCGGCGGAGTCATCGCCAGTGATAATCATGTCGTCAACATATAGAAGAAGGATAACCCGGCCCTGCGATGAGGATCGCACAAACATAGAGTGGTCCTGAAAACTCTCAACAAAACCAGCTGCCAGAATAACGCTGCGAAAACGCTCAAACCAGGCGCGAGGAGCCTGTTTGAGACCATATATAGCCCGCCGAAGACGACAGACATGCTGAGGAGGAGTGCTGAGACCTGGAGGTGGTTGCATATAAACAACCTCAGATAAATCACCATGAAGAAAGGCATTCTTCACGTCCATCTGAAAGAGAGGCCAACGACGAACAGCAGCAACTGCAAGAAGGGTGCGGACAGTAGTCATCTGGGCAACGGGAGCGAAGGTCTCCTCATAGTCAATGCCATACTCCTGTGTGAAACCTCGAGCAACAAGACGAGCCTTATGTCGTTCAATGGATCCATCAGGTCGATGTTTGATCTTGAAGATCCATTTACAACTGATAGGTGTAACGCCATCCGGAAGTGGAACAACATCCCAGGTCTGTGTATGCTCAAACGCCTGAAACTCCTCATTCATGGCCTGCTGCCACTCAGGGTACTCAACTGCCTCTCGATAGGATCTGGGCTCACGATGGACATGGATAGCGGTGAGATAAGCCTGGAATTGTGGAGAATAGGTACTCACTGAAGCAAAGCCATATTGATCAGGTGGTCCAGAGTCAAAACTGAAGCGAGCAGGTGGATGACGCTCACGCTGAGGGTAGCGAGACGAGGGACGAGGATCCACATCAGAGGGAGGTGCGTCAGCCGTGAAAGTCGGAGGACCAGTGGAAGTATCTTCAACAGGGGCAATAGGAGACACACTGGTAGGAGAGGGTGGATTATCTGTAGTAGTGGCAGGTTGAGGCGCTGGAGTAGGAACAGACTCTAGTGCAACAGGTAGTCCAGGAAAAATAGGAGAAGGCACAGGAGGAGAGACCTGAACTGGAGAAGGCACAGGAGGAGGGGATGAAGCAGATGACGAAGAAAAATAGGGAACATCCTCAACAAAGGACACATGACGAGCGATCCAAAAACGATCTCCAATAGGATCATAGCAGCGATATCCCTTGTGTTCGAAGCTAATTCCCAAGTATACACACTTTACTGACCGAGCGGCCAACTTGGTGCGTTGATGAGGAGGGAGAAGCACAAAACACGTACATCCAAATGTGCGAAGTCTGCTATAATCAGGGTGAGAAGAGTAAAGACGCTCATGAGGAGTCATACCAGAGAGGACAGAGGAGGGGGTGATATTGATAAGATGGACTGAAAGAAGAGCAGCTTCAGCCCAGAATGTACTAGGGACTGAAGAGGAAAGTAAAAGAGCACGAGTCGTCTCAAGAATATGACGATGTTTACGTTCAGCAACCCCATTTTGCTCATGAGTATAGGGGCATGATTGCTGAAAGAGGGTGCCATGAGAATGAAGAAGAGAACGCATCGTAGAAGAGATGTATTCTCGAGCACAATCAGACCTAAAGGTTTTGATACGAGCATGAAATTGGGTATAAATCATATTGGTAAAAACCTCATAAATTTTAGGAACCTCAGAGCGATGACGTAATAAATAAATCCAAGTAAAACGAGAGAAGTCATCAATAAAACTAATATAATAAGAAAAACCACTCTTTGAGGTTACATGAGAGGGGCCCCAAATGTCAGAATGAACAAGCTCAAATGGACTAGAGGACTGATTATTACTAGGACTAAAAGGAGTAGCCACAGGTTTGGCTAATTTACAGCCCTCGCAAATAGAAAGTGAAGAAAAAGCAACACGACCTAAGACACCAGACTGAAAGAGTTCTTTGAGACGAGACTCAGACACATGACCTAACCTTCGATGCCACAAGTCGACATCAGAGGTGACACTACCACAGAAAACAGATGGATTGGGAACGGGAAGACGAAGATACTCCACGTAATAAAGTCCACCGATTCTACGTCCAACGCCAATCCTCTGCCCTGATCGTGGATCCTGCACAAGACAACCAGAGGTGGTAAATGTAACAGTGAGACCAGAATCACACAATCGACTAATAGATATGAGATTCATGCAAAGGTCAGGGGCATGCAAAACAAATGGCAATGAAAGGCGTCCTGTAGAATCAGAGGTGGTAGTGATCGATCCACACTGAGTGATGACTAAGGGAGAGCCATCAGCAGTATGAATCGTGGGTAGGTGTGAAGGGGCCGGTGAGCATGCAGTGAGGACAGAACTGTCCGGTGTCATGTGATGTGAAGCACAAGAATCAAAAATCCAATGAACAGGAGTACCCGAAGTAGTAGAGAAAGCAGAGGGAGTAGAAGAACCAGGAGGAGGATGCTGCACGATCAGCTGATCAAGACTCTCTCGGATGCGTCCGAGCTGATCTGTGTAGGAAGGCGGAGCGTCAGTAGCAACAGCAGCAGAAGTATAGGGATCAATAGGACGACGCTGTCCTCGTCCTTTAGGTCCAAAGCGCTTTTCAGGATGAAGTTTCCAACAGTCAGCAATCGGGTGACCAGGCTTCTTGCAGTGGGTACAGATAGTATTCTTTCGAGAAGAGCCTCTGATAGACGTAGAAGGAGTAGCTGCCAAAACACCCTCATAAGTGGAGGGTGGAGTGGACTGACGTAACGCAATGGAACGAAGACGAGTCTCCTCAGCGACAACTTCAGCGACAGCAGATTCCAGTCGAGGAAGCGGATCCCGATGGATGAGTTGACCAGCCAATGCGGAAAACTCTGGACGAAGAGCCATCAGATACTGGTACAACTCACGACGATCTCGGAAGGCCTCTCGCTCGGCAGGAGTAGCCATCGGTCCAGGCTCAAGTGCACGAAGCTCCCTGAAGTTCGCCCTCATGCGGCCATATAGAGTCTGAGCAGAGAGATCACCTTGAGTAGCAGTTTGAGTCTCAATCAGAAGCTGATATTCACGAGCACCGCTTTTCTCGACAAAGCGATCACAAAGATGACTCCATAGTGCAGCGGATGACGTGAAATCAGTGAGATCTGCACGGATCGAACGATCAACAGAATTGATCAAATAAGAGCGTACGCGTCTGTCTCGTGTGTGCCAGGTGACATATTTGGAGTCTCGATCAGAAGGTTGCACAGCTGAACCATCAATATAACCAACAAGATCATAACGATCGAGAGCACTCTGCACTGTAATGTGCCAGGGTGACCAGTCATCCGTAGAACTGAGAAGAAAATCTGTCGCGTTCGGAAGATTTTCCGAAAATTCTCAAAACATGCCATCTGAGATAGAGTAGCTGCCGAAGAGAGATTTGATATCATAGCAGCTGGAGGAGGATCATGTACCTTCGAAGTAGGTAATGGAGGAGGAAGGTCGTCGTTGGTTTCTGACATTGTGCAGGACCACTCGGATGAGGATCAGAAGCAAACGAGGACGTAGAGCACGAAAAATTGAACATAATGGACTCCTGGAACACATTAATCGGACTTCCGGAGAGGATGTTATAGCCGATTTAGTGATTCAGAGTCGCAAGGAGGTGCCAGACGGCGGCGATGGGCGGTTAGCGGCGGCAGAGGGCCGCCGAAGGAGCCTGAGGGTGGTCGAAGGGCCGGCAGCGGCGGCCGGTGGCAGTGGCCGGCGGTGACTGGCGGTCAGCGGCTGTGGCCGGCGGCGGTCGACGGCGGTAGGCGGCGGTGGCGGCAGTGGCCGGAGCACCGTGGCTGCCGGCGGCTGGCCGCGGTGAGTGCGCGCGGGCACAGGCCGCTGGCACTAGCCCGGGTGCTGTCACGCGGTGCTGGTGATGCTCCCGGGTGATGTGGGGAACACCCACGAGGTCAGATCCTGGAGATCCCGGGATCGCGTGCGGGACAGGTGCGCGGTGATCGCGCGACCGCGTGCGCGAGCTGGCGGAGACGCGTGCGGGGACAGGACGCCGAGAAACTCGGACGCGTTTGCGCGTACAGCGTGCGCGAGCTGGCGGAACCGCGTCCGGGGACAGAGCACCGGGAGACGCAGACGCGTTTGCGCATACCGCGTGCACGTGCGCGTACCGCGTGCGGATCAGCCCGGATTTGTGCGCGGCGCTCGATCCGGGGCATGGCAGTGGCAGGGGCTGCGCGGCAGGGGCCGGAGCGGCGCGGCAGGGGCCGGAGCGGCGCGGCAGGGGCTGTGCTGCAGGAGCAGTGCGGCAAGGCACGGGCAGGGGCTGCACGGCGCGGCAGGGGCGGCGCGGCAGGGGCTGCGCGGCAAGGCCAGGGGTTGCGCGGCGCGGTAGGGGCGGCAGGGGAAGGGGCCGAGGCGGCAGCAGGGGCGGCGCAACGACGACGGCGATGAAGGATTCCAAAAAAAATATATATATTTTTTTTTTTAGGATTTGTGAGGTGATGGCTCTGATACCATGTTATGAAGAGAGAATGGAATAATGTGAATCCTTGTATTCCACTTATCCCTTTATATATACAAATGAATAGGAGTTACACATGTAATGCACTACACACATAATGAGATAACACATTTAATCTAATAGCATGAATATTCTAAGTAATGTTACATGTTTTACTTTGATGAAATGCTGCACATGATAATATTTACCTGGCTTTGCTTGTACTTAATGTCAGATGTTAAACACTATGACTAACTTGCAATGGTGCGAGCCTTATCTGTTTTGTTTCTGTGGGAAACCTTTAGGGAGTCTTATGAGACAAACCTGTGATGACGTGCTGAGTGCCACCATTAATTAACACTGTTGGGATATCTTGTGTGGTATGAGTCACAAGTCATTTTATTTTATTTATAAAATTGAATATCTTATGTTTGTGTTTGATTTATATGCTTCCACCGAGGACCAATCTTCAACCATGACTATGAGAATTCCAAGAATTAGAAGAATGTTATGAATCTGTGGTCAAGTCCCAGTATTTGCTTTTTGACACTTTAGACATCTAGCTTATTTAAAGTCAAGGCTTATCATATGTGATGACATGCTGAACTTTATCAAGTCATAATGATATCATTCAATAATCAATATTATATTCTGATTCCCTCTAGCCATATATCATTCATTAATCAATATTGAACTAAAAAAATCAATCAGACTGTGAGTGATTGAATTTGATGGACTGTAAATCGTGATATGAAATTTTATACCTAAATTGTATAACCCCCAGTCTGATTGTTCTCCATGAATGCAGGCATTATAAAAAATAATACATTACGGGAAATTCGTAGCAGAAGCAAAATTTTGAGCCTCCCCCGAGGCATATGAAGCTGCGATCAGAGCACAAGCATGTATCCTTTTTTCCTTGAAAACCTTAATTACTGTTTGTGTTTCTGGCCTCGCTGGTCTCTAATTTCTGGGTTTGCTATTGCAGGACAGAGATCATTTGATGCGTTTGCTAACATATGAGACCGTCAAAGCTGCAATAGTGGAGAGGGTAGAAATGAAGGCAAGGACATTTGGACAAGAACTGAATGGTAACGGCGACCAGGATGGAAGTCCAATCTACAAGATCAAGCCAAGTTTGGTAGCTGACCTCTATGGAGACTGGATCATGCCATTAACAAAGCAGGTTCAAGTGGAGTACTTGTTGAGGAGGTTGGATTGAAATGAACAGCTCTTTTATATTTCATTATCTGCTCACATTATCTGAATAAGTTACCCATTTTGAAATTTGGGTAGTGGCAGTTATATATGTTTCAAATCTGATCAATCTCAAAGTCTATTTCACTGTTTTATTTTACAGAAAAACCATAGCCCCATATTATATCTTGATTGAAACATAAAGATTTTTTTTTGAGTTCTAAATAATTCAATTTGGTTCCTCGACCATGTTGCATCTTGTGATTTATCTTTCATTCACCAATATGGGTGTTGGAGCAGAAGCTCTCAGATCTCCAAAACACATCAAATTTGTACCAAATCAAACAAGTCAGGTGCCCAAATCAACAGAGCCAATCTTCATAAGACCTCTTCATTGCTTTGAAGCTGCCCCCCATGACACTCACAACCCAATAAAGCCTTCATGCCTTGTCCTGGAAGACTACAATAGTTTGTTTGAATCTCTGCTTTGTAAATTAAATACTTGTGTTTTCCAATAGGAAAACATCATAATCATTCATGCGGACAATTTTATTGATCTTTAACATGTTTTCAATTTTTTTTAGCATGTAGTTATCTATTAAAATACATGTTTTTACAAAAAAATTATGTGATGAATGAATACAATTTTCTTCATTTTCCACGATAGAGTATACGCTGATATAGTCAAATATACTGCTCTAAAAAGTGATGTGGTGTCTGCATAAATTACTACAAAAAGTGTGTGTAACAGTGCCCTTGCTTTCTCCAACACGATAGAGTATACGCCGATAAACTGTATGAATGGTAGTCAACCAAATCAGCAGCAACAGCAGCAGCAGCAGCCAGTGACTTGCCAAACTAATCCACCTTAAAAAAACTTATATACTTAAACCATGAAAATTACATGTTGCACGTGTGTGTTGCATCTGTCCTTGTGCCTTGCAATGCCGACATCCCACCCTCCGATCAGCATCCGACGACCATCGATAAACTGGAATCTGGGTGACATAAACGTCACCCACACACAGAAAACCTACCTTTATTCTTTATGTTTGACCATTAAAAATATCAAGGACTAAAAGACATGCAAATTTTTTTTTATATTGGATCAACATCAAAATTTTACTAATTAACAATCCATGAATCTGTCATTTCATGTGTGCAGTCTGATGTGAAGATGCTCTGTTGAATTTTTATACACATGAAAACAACCCTCCTGAGTATTATAAATAAAATAACAAAAGGTGGGTCGAACGAGCGTCCAGGGAGGCCGGCTGGCGTGTGAGGCAGCGAAGATCAAGCGGGGCGGCGAGGAAGAGGAGGACATGCGGCAATGGAGAAGCTGACCGGCGACTCGGATCAAGGGGCCGCAATCAGAAGGGTGCCGGGGAACCGAGGGCGCGCGCTCCACTACCTTTCAACCGCTGCTTCAGATGTCTGGGCACCAGACATTGGAGCAGGGAATGCCGGGAACCTCTGACTTGTCGGAAGTGTTACGGTACCAGACATATGGCATCATCCTGCCACCTTCGAAAGGAAATATCGGAGGTGATTCAATTGCCTCACAGTTTCAACACCAGACCCGAGGAGAGGAAGCTTCGCTGTTGCTTAATCATTTCGGCCCGAGGTTGGTCCCCGGCGACAGCCGAGGTTCGAAGCATGATTACAGAAAAATGGGGGGACAAGGGGTGGTCCCTGGAGGTATTCTT
Source organism: Acorus calamus (assembly GCA_030737845.1). Classification (NCBI taxonomy): domain Eukaryota; kingdom Viridiplantae; phylum Streptophyta; class Magnoliopsida; order Acorales; family Acoraceae; genus Acorus; species Acorus calamus. Next base: position 31,898,928 of record CM060868.1, on the reverse strand, counting down.
GGGGTCTTCCTTATCAAGGTATTCTCTAGCCAGCCAAGGTCCAGGATGGTACGCTGAGGTACTCTTGGGGTGGGGGAGCATACGCTCGAGGTTACATACTGGACAGCCGACTTCGGTTCTTCCCCCTGCGATACTTTTCGGTGGAAGATCCGCATCGGGGGCTTGCCCATTCACTGGCAGGGTGTCGACTGCATCAGAGCTCTCATGGAGGGATTTGGCACGGTCACGGAGATCGGACGTAAAGACTTGGACGACAAGGGTCGGACTTCCACCGAGCTCACGCTGATAACGGGAACCCGGAGACTCTGGCCGACTACTCTGCTTCTGGCGAAAGACAGGGAGGCTTTCAAGGTCTCCATTGAAGCACAAGAAATCCCATCGACACTTAAGCGACCCTGGTCGGAAATTGCGATGGAGACACCAGCGACTACATCGGGTTCATCCCGATCTGGGGAAGGATGCGGGGAGGGGTTCAGGCGGCGGTTCTCTCAGCGATGGCAGATGACTTCCATGGTGGTTTCGACAAGGCCACCAGAGCCCATGAAGATGGAGGAGGGCCCAGTTACCAACGGCGATGTGCCTGCTGCAGCCCAGGTGTGCGTTGACACGCAAGCTCTGACACGAGCATCGGGCCCCACAATACGACCTGCGACTCGCCAAGTCGCGTCCAAGGTCGTACAAAGGCCTGATGACCCTACGAATAGTGCAGTGCAGGAAGCAAAGTTGTTGGAGTGGGACGCACCAGTGGCTATTCGTCAGCATCCTCGGCCTCCTCGGGCCTCGCGCTTGCGACCGTTGCTCCTCGGGCGGGCACGACTCCGATTGCTCAGTGGTTCGTGGATCCAGAGCCCCGTTTGGAGGACCCGTTTCTCAGCGGATCCGGAAATCTGATTCCACTCACGGACCGGTGTTTCCGGGTTTCTCGGTTTCACCAAGAACCAGACCCGGTAGTCCTGTCCGTTTGGGATCCGGTAGCACACCTCCCAGCCCGACAATCAGCAGCCCGAGCCCATCCTCCATTCGTATGGTAAAGGAGACTCCCTCAGTCGGCAAGGCTGCCGATGCTAATATCGGTGGCTCTTCTGCCCTTTTCCTTCGACGCGGCAGGGCACCAAGTGATGTAGGACAGATTATGTAGATAGGACCATCAAAAGTGGTCCACCAAATAAATTTAAATCAATGGTCACGATCTCAGAAATCGCACGAAATTTGACATAGTGAAATATATCGAGGAGATCTTCTGGATTAGTTGTTATACAACTAACAATTTTTATTTTTTGAAAATTCATTTATTAGAGATTTTACTATTTTTATAAGTTTTAGATTTGTGATATCTCAATCATAACAGATTGGAATTGATTTCTATCAATTCCTATGATCATTTAGGATCTCATAGAATTTGAAAAATTAGTTTTCAAATTTTACTATTTTTAGTAATTTTTTATTTTATACTATTAGTATAAATAGCAGACTTGTAATTTAGGATTTTCAGTTTTTTATCAATAATATTTTAAAATTCCCTTTGTTTTGAGGCTTTCTTCATTGTGAATTCAATGTGTTTATGAGATCTCAACGCTTGTTGGTTCTTTTTATCTAGTTTTTCGCTGCTTTAGGTGGTATCAGAGCGAGGATTTGCCTTGTTGTGATGGCAAATAACGGAGGGGGAGACGACCAATCTAGGATTGAAGGATCTGTGGAAGGCGGTCGAGGAACAAATTGATCAGATGCGGGAACAACAAGATCAGATGCAAGAACAACTGCAGGAGATCCGTACAATGATCGTTGGCCTGAACCTCAATGCCAATAACACACGTCCTGAAGGTGATAAAAAACGCGTCAAGGGAGTCGCCCAAGGCCGACCTATTGCTCAAAACACCGTTCGACGTCCCACTCATTATCAACCTGATGATGAGGAAGACTTGGAGGATGAAGGAGAGTTTAAAGTATATCAGCCGAGAGGGCGGCGTATGGAGTACAACGATTACCGATTGAAAGCGGATATCCCATATTTCAATGGTAATATGCAGATCAAGGATTTTCTCAATTGAATCTCGGAGGTCGAAAGATTCTTTAAGATGATGGAGGTTCCCGAAGAAAAGATGGTCAAATTGGTGGTTTTTCGATTAAAAAGTGGTGCCGCTGCTTGGTGGGACCAACTTCAGAGAACCCGACAACGGAGAGGAAGGGCACTAGTTCGTACGTGGAGGAAGATGAAACAACTCCTCATGGATCAATTTCTATCATTAAATTATGAACGATGTGTGCCCCCATTGTATCAAAATTATCACCAAGCCGCAATGGTGGAATCACAATTAGAGAGATCAAGTGTGCAAGTTATGGTTGATGGATCGATGGAGGCGACCAAAGAAAGTCCTTCAAAAATTCAGGAGAGTCTGAAGATGGAACCCTATGATCAATATCTGGTTGAATCAGATATTGATGAGGACAAAAGTAACAACATAACTAACATCGATTATATATATGATGGTGCTGAGTTTGCAGAAGAAGAAAGAGAGCGGGTCAACCTCATCGTTGAACCAGAGATCGATGAGGACATGAGCAATAAAGAAGCAGATGATGTTTTCTCTCATGATTCTAAAAATGTCATTGGAGGAGAACAAGAAGAGTTTTTTCAAGGTCTATAGCGGTGACCCCCAAGATGGAAGAGACCTTACAGAAGCTCGTGTTGCATGATATGTGCACCATCAACAAGAGTGTTTTGAATGTCATCATCAACAATGATAACAATGAAGACTTTGCGGCTATCTACTATGATGAAGAAATTTGGGCTACAAATCGAGGTGCATTCAATTTTCTACATGATCGGTTTTATTGAGAAGAAATTTGAAGTTAAGAAAACGTCTCTTCTCTTGTCAGGGGTGAAATACAAGGACACATCAAAAAAAGAGTGGAAGAACTCGAGGACTGTAGATACCCCATTTTGACCGGTTTAGGATTCAATTTACTTATTCTTAGCGATATCCAAATCAGTTCAATACTTGTCCCAAATATATATATATATATATATATATATATATATATATATATATATATATATATATATATATAATCATACTACATCTAAATATATCATACATTAACTGTCTTATTCACTTTATCCCACACATCACTCTTACAGCTCATCTCATCACCTCTCATGCACACTCACACAACCATGCACGTCCCCAATGTGTACAACATATCTAATACATACATGCACTATCAAATTAACCATGCATGCCATCACTTTTCACACACTCCACCACTTTATCATGCATAACATACACGTGGAGGGGAGTGGGTGACCAAAAAAGAAAGGCCATGCATGAAGTACTATTGGATTTGAAAAGGGTATGGGAGGGTGTCTCAAAAAGGTTTTCTTAGGGGCTAAGGAAGATGAGATGGACTCTTTCTATTGGTTGGTTCAAAGGGGGAGGTACAAGAGAATTGTGAGGGGATCATTTGGATGGTTTTCAAACAGGGAGAAGAGATGAAAACAAGGGACATTGGGTGGTTTTCAAGGGAGTATAAAAGGGGAAGGTCGGCTGTTTTAGGGGAAGGGGGGGATGATAAAAAAAAAAAGGAAAAAAGAGAGAGGATCATCAAAGGTGTGTGTGTGAGAGACAGAGGGAGGAGGAGCCCGAGCTGCTTAAAAAAAAAGAAAATGTTTTATTTGTTTGGAAGTGCTGAGTGTGGGTCCTGTGGGAGTTAAACAGTGAGAGAGAGAAAGAGAGGAGAAGAAGAAGTTATAGAAGCTCTATGGAGGAGGGTTTTCTTTTGTTAACTTGATTTCATTTTCATTTACTAGTTAATCTCATTTACATCATTTAGTTAGTGCATCAAACCCAACCCATCTTTTTTTATTGCATTTTTAAAGGGGTAAATATTTTGGGGAGGGGTTAGTAAAATCATTACTAGTTCCCTCCCCAAATAAACCAACGCGGTACGTTTTAGTGTTCATATTTAATTTCTTTTTTTTACTTTTCATTTTAGAATAATTTACTACACAATTTCTCTAATCGGATCTTAATCATTTTGCGCGAGGTACCTGAGCTTCACCGCGTTGCGTGGCCGGCTGCGTCAACGTGAAGAGAATCCACTATTTCCCGGCAAAGGCGAGTAACAGAAGAAACCCTCTTTTCTTGCTTTTGAGGAAAAGCAAGTGGCGATCACAACAGCGTCCTTGGGAGCGGTCGAGCGAACTTGGACGATCTTTTGAACGGTGATCCGGTAAGTCGCGTACGGACCGGAACCAAGTTCGAAAGAACCGGATTAACGACGAACTTCGTCAAAAATCCACATCGACAAGGACGAGTTCTTTTGAAGAAGAGTAGTCTGATGTAGGACAGATTATGCAGATGGGACCATCAAAAGTGGATCACCAAATAAATTCAAATCAATGGTCATGATCTCGGAATCGTACGAAATTTGACATGGTGAAATATATCGAGGAGATCTTCTGGAATAGTTGTTATACAACTAACAATTTTTATTTTTCAAAAATTTATTTATTTAGGGCTTTAAATTAGAGATTTTACTATTTTTAGTAAGTTTTAGATTTGTGATATCTCAATTATAACATATCGGAATTGATTTCTATCAATTTCTAAGATCGTTTAGGATCTCATAGAATATGAAAAATTAGTTTTCAGATTTTACTATTTTTAATAATTTTTTATTTTATACTATTAGTATAAATAGCAGACTTGTAATTTAGGATTTTCAGTTTTTATCAATAATATTTTGAAATTCCCTCTGTTTTGAGGTTTTCTTCCATGTGGATTCAAGGTATTTATGAGATCTCAACGCTTGTTTGATCTTTTTATCTAGTTTTTCACTGCGTTACCAAGGCTAAACCTCGCCTGTTCTAGGGCAAACAGAATGGGTTTCAAGTTCCAGGAGGAGCCTGAACAGTGTAAATTCGTCTGCAACCTGAGAGGAGACTTCGGTCCACTTGGACCTTTTATAGATGATGACGTCCCAAGCTCGGTGTCCTCCCCCCCGGACACGAAGATGCGGACTGGAAGCTCGACGTAAGGCCTCCGTGGAAAGGTGGATGGATGCAGGGGCCCAAAGTAGTTTGATTATGTTGAAGGTTTTAGTGTGGAACATACGAGGTCTAAACGACCCCGCGAAACAGCGCGCCATACGGGAGATAGTGGTGGCTGAGAAGATTCATATCGTGTGCATCCAGGAGACAAAGATGGAGGCCATTGATAACCGCACTCTGCAGGAGTTGGGTGTGGGGCTGCTGGATGATTGGGCTCTGAAGCCAGCGCAGGGTGCGGCCGGGTGCATTCTCATTGGTTGGAACACGCGCTTTTGGAGCAGATTAAACCTCACCGAGGGAAGTTCATCCCTCTCTATCCTCTTCGAATGCAAGGCCACTGGGTGGAGTTGGAAGTTCTTAAACCTCACACTGACCAAGAGCGCGAGCTGATGTGGACTGAGTTATCTAACACCAAATCACTATGGGGCGCCCCATCGACGTTCATGGGTGACTTCAGTACTACTCGCTTCATCGCGGACAGGAATCGCAATGGCTCCCTCACCCTGGCAATGGTGCGCTTTGACGCTGAGGGGCTGGTGGACCTTCCAGTGGCAAACCACCAATTTACGTGGAGCAACATGAGGGATCAACCTTCACTGGCGCGTCTGGACAGGGTGTTGGTTGACGAAGCCTGGGAGGGTTATTTCTCGGGTAGTGCGGTGACCGGACTAGCCCGCTCGGTCTCTGATCACATCCCACTATTGCTCTGTTCTCAATCAAAGAGCACGCCCACTGCCCACTGCCCCCTTCCGCTTCAAGTCATGGTGGTGCGAGGTGGGAGGGCTCGAGGAAGTCGTGCGTAGTGCATGGAACGTGAATGTCGGGCGCACTCCGGGGAGCCAGGCGCGTGGCTTTCAAACTCAAGAGGTTAAAGAGGACACTCAAGGAGTGATGCAAGAGAGAACGGGTCAAAAGATCAGAAAAGAAAGCTGAGCTACAAGGGAGGATTCAAGCTATAGACCATGCGGAGGAGACAACTGTGATTTTGGAGGCGGACCGGGAGATTCGTAGGGCAGCTAAAGGCGAACTGGCGGACATCCTTAAACTTGAGGAGGCTGAATGGCGTAAAAAATCAAAGGCCCTATGGCTCAAAGCGGGGGACAGCAACACGAGGTTCTTCCACACCTTGGCGAGCCAAAGACGGCGTATGAATCGAATTTCTAAGGTGGAGATTGATGGCCACCTGTGGGAGGACCCAACATCCATCAAGGAGAACCTAGTTCATCACTTCAAACGGGTCTTTCGAAAGCGGCGGGGCTGGAAACCGGGGTGGTCAGATGATGCCTTACCCACCCTTGGACCCGAGCAACTAGCTTCTCTGGACGCCCCCTTCAATGAGGAAGAAGTCAAACGCACAGTATTCGGGACCGACGGTGATAAGGCACCGGGACCAGACGAGTTCTGCCTCAAATTTTTTCAACATTTCTGGACAATTGTGAGAGGAGATATCCTCTCCATGTGCGAAGACTTTCACAGCAGGATGCAAAGCATGGGATGTTTGAATTCCTCCACTTTCGTACTCATTCTGAAGAAGGACGGTGTGATCCAAGTCGACGATTATTGGCCAATTTGTTTGGTCAACGGAGCCTATATGATAGTGGCTAAAATCCTAGTCAGCAGATTAAAGAGTGTCTGTGGTGACCTCGTTAACAACGCACAAGCGGCATTCATCCCCGACAGGCTGCTCCAGGAAGGTTTCCTTGCGGCACAGGAGGTGGTCAATGCTCTCCATAAAGACCACCGAAAGGGGTTGTTGTTTAAGCTCGACTTCGCCAAGGCATACGACAACGTGGACCGCGACTTCCTTCTTAAGGTGATGGCCATGCATGATTTCTCCTCACGTTGGATCCGCATGATTAGCCAGTGTATCAATTCGGCACGAGCTTTGGTGTGCGTTAATGGTTCATTGGCCGGTTACTTCAACCTCAACAGGGGTCTTAGACAAGGGGATCCCCTGTCACCATTATTATTTGTTCTCGTGGCGAACATATTGAGTAGGCTTACTCGAAAAGCAGAGCAAGACGGATGGGTGACAGGTCTCGCATGCACGAGCTCGGGGCAGCGGATTTCGTTGATCCAGTACGCGGATGACACGCTTATGATGTGTGAAGCCGAGGAGAGCAATGTTCGAGGTCTACATTTCATACTTAAATGTTTTGACCTTCTTACGGGGCTGAAGATCAACTTTCAGAAGAGCGCACTCCTCGGGATCAATACATCAGCTGAGGAGAACGCGCGCATGGCGGCGTGGATGGGATGCGGAGTGGAGGAGTTCCCCACTCGTCATCTCGGGCTTCCCCTAGTGAAAGGGCGCTTAGTCAAGGCTGACTGGGACCCTCTCATTGAGAGATTCCAGCGGCGACTATCGGGCTGGAAGGGACGTCTCCTGAGTTGGGGCGGGAGGCTGATCCTCTTACAGTCCGTCCTCACCAACCTCCCTATCTTCTACCTTTCGGTGCTTCGGATCCCCGCTGGGACATTGGACAGGATTGATCAAATACGGCACAAATTTCTTTGGTGTGGTGCGGTTGACAGGAACAAGAGCCCTTACCTACTAGACTGAGACTCGGTGTGTCGGAGCAAGAAGGAGGGCGGGCTCAGGATCCTGAATTTGCACGACATGAACCGTGCTCTTCTCGCCAAGTGGGTATGGAGATGGCTACAAGGCAGCAATGCAATTTGGTACAGCTGCGTGAGGGAGAGATATGGAGGGGCGGGCCTGGGTGATAGAAGATGGCCCACCATTAGCGCGCGGACTTCACCGTCGTGCAAGGCAATTTTCGCAGATCGTGAAGAGCTACTTCAGGGTGCGGCATGGCATGTTGGTAACGGTGAATCCATTCATTTTTGGCAAGACAATTGGAGCGGCGACGGTGCGCTCCAGCTTGTAGCCCTGAACATTCATCAGATTGCACTAAACAAGGATGGTTCCTTGGCCGAGATCTGTGACGAGTCTGGGATTATGGGTTCTAGGACCTTGGCAATCTCCAGAGCGCGCATGTCTTCTGAGGAGACCACCCAATATGCTTTGGTGCTGGCCAAGTTGGAGACAGTGCGACTCACCCCCAACACTTCTGACGAGTTGGTCTGGAGGACGCATCCGAAGGGAGACTTCACTAGGGCTGCAACTTGGGTCGGTTTGAACCCGAACCTGACGGGTTGAACCTGATTTTTACATGGGTTGGGTTGACCAAATCGGGTTCGGGTTGACCAATTCGGGTTGATTAACAAATCGGGTTGGGTTCGGGTTGGCCTCACTCACAACCCGACCCAACCCGAACCCGTAAACTAATAGTTAAAAAAAGATCATGGACATTCATTTTGTAGCTTCTAATATGGGTAGTCCAAATTTTAGGTCAACCTAGCTAATCTTACGGGTTGGATCGGGTTGATTTATTTAATTTACACATCATGTTAGAAATTCGGGTTGGGTCGAGTTGGTTCAATTCGGGTTGAAAATCGGGTTGGGGTCTGGTTAATCCAATTCGAGTTAGGTCGGATTGGGTCGGGTTGATTTATTTAATTTTGGGTTGGGTTCGGGTTGGTCCAATTCGGGTTGCAAATCGGGTTGGGTCGGGTTAGAGTTGAGTAGTTTGAAATTCGGGTTGGGGTCAACCCGAACCCAACCCGCCCAAGTTGCAGCCCTAGACTTCACCGTCAAGGAGGGATATCGCCGGTGGCGCCGGAACCGTGTGGGCGCCCCATCAATTATCCAGAAAGTGAAGCAGATATGGCTCCCAAAGATACCACTCAAGATCAAGGTCTTCATGTGGTTGTTCTACCACGAGCACTTGCTCACCATGATGTACCGAGCCAAGTGGGATCATGCCGCCCCGACTACATGCATCCTGTGCGCAGAGGAGCCTGAGACGATCGGCCACCTTTTTTGCCAATGCAGGATTTCCAGACAATTATGGGCGGCGGTGTGTGCAAACACGAGACTCTCCTTCAACTTTAGTTCAATGGAGGAACTTTGGCGAGTCAGGAAAGACTTGAGTACGACAAGAGACAAAAGCAGCATTGCTCGCATTACATAGTCGATAGTTCCGGCGGCGGTTAGGTCCATCTGGCTTACTAGGAACGCCGCTCTATTTCGTGGTACTAGGGTATACTCGGAGAACATGTGGGGGCACTTCTGCTGCTGCGTCCGAGACTAGGGGCGCTTTATGGCCGGAGCGAGAGAGGTGAAATTTTGAAATGAGCGCATGACAATCACGGAGTAGTTGGATGGTGATGACGGCCTATGGTTTGGGTTGAATCCTCTTCTAACCAGGATTTTGGCCATTAGGACTTCTATTTTGTATTTCTTTCTTTCTCAATGCCTTCTCACCTCCATCAAAATTGTACTTCAAAATCAAAAATAAAATCATGGTGGTTATTTCTACCTTTTTCAAAAAAAATTCTCACAACTCATGCGGTTTCCAAACGTGGAAATCATTATATGAGCTGATCAATAGGTATTCACTATTCATAATGTGTGAGTGAAAGTATGTACACAGGGCCACATATTAAAGTGGTGGGGACAGTTGGGTCCCAATCAGTTGGGACGGCAGAATTGGTTCATACAATATAATGAGATTAGGGTCCCATCATAGAGACTACTTGCATGATTTTTTGACCAAAATAGACAGTCTAATTGAAATTTGAGGGGTTACTGAGAAATTGATGTTTTGTTATCATTAGATTATATGGAAATCCTGATGACTTGGCAGAGTGGTTGGTATGGATTTTCCTTACAATTTCAATTGTATTTAAGAGTCTTGCTTACGTGAACAACCCATCTGAACAAATCTCTATCTATAAAGACAGTAACAAAGGCAAAAAAAAAAAATGTATATTTTTATTTATTTTTATTTACTTTTGGTGCACGTTTGTCCAATTTAACCGGCTAACCTTCATTTTATATGCATGGTTGTCCTAACTACCAACCTATACAAAATTTCTTTGTAAAGATTAAATTTTTTTGTAAATGCAATACAAATTAACTCTCAATCAGATATCATCATATGAAGACAAATAAGAAGATGATTATGGATCACATGAATCTCAAAAACAAAAATTTAGGAGCTACACTACATTGGCTTCCAAGATTTCTATAAAAAAAACAATTAAAAAAAAATAAAGAAAAGAAAAATAAGAGCCTAAGATATTTTGATTTATTTGTGTTTTTTTTTTCTTTGTTGTTGTTGTGGAGAATGACAGACCCACCAGTGAAAGGGCATGAAATATAAAGGAAATATCAGAGTCAGATTTCCCTCTTTTTTTACATACTTTTCTAGAAAGCTGACTAAAATAAGAATTCCTTCATAGTATTCTTCATGGTTTTTGCAATCTCGCCGAACCAGTCAATTTGGGCGGCTTTTTTTTTTCTTCCTTCCTTCCCAACCATTTCTTCTCTTGAGCTGAATCAATTGATATAATCTTAAAAGAGAGACTATATTTTTGTACTTGGCGAATTATTCAAAGGAAGACAACCAAGATTGTATTCTGCACAGGTTTTACTAAATTTTGTGAAGATCGAGAAGCGACAACACGTGTGTTTCACCGTCAATTATTCGAGCCTCCCTCTTTTGACTCCCTGCAAGCAATGAAGAAGTGAAGACAGAGACCGATCTTCTGTAGTTTTGTTCGTAGGACACGAATACGATCCTGTGGTCGAGCACTTGGGCGATGATAGAAGAGCATGTCGGAAGATGCGACCGTCCTCCCCCATCGCTTCTTCTTGCGAATTTTCATATTCATCTCATCCTTGTTCTTCATAGGTACTCCCTCTTATATCATATCTTGATTTCTTCCTTTGGTGGTGGCACTGAATTTTCACTGTTTTTCTTACATGTTCATACTGAATTCTGTTTCCTAACGTGAATTGAAACAAGCAATTTGATGCAATCCTGATTTTTCAGTATTTACAAACAGTAGCTCTTATGCTCTTCCAACAGGCAATTCAATTGAATATCTATCTATTCAAAAAGATAGTAGGAATATTATATGAGAGAATAAGAACCTCTCTTTAAGACTTTATGCGTCCAATTTATTCTGCCTTTTCTTTCCCCTACAAAGCAGGACACAGAATCTCATTCACTCTGCTGAAGAATTCTTTTAGCATTTCATTTCACTGTCTATCAATAAATTCAATAGTTTCCAACTATTCATAGAACTCAATCAGTTCCTTTACATTTTTCCTGAACAGGCAATTTCATCACGGGTGACGATTCACTAGAGACCGACCGAAAAGCCCTGCTCGACCTGAAACAGTTTCTGGAGAGGTTCAACAAGATCAACCAAGGCAATTACGGTCAATGGGGCACATCCGACAACAAATCCCCGTGCAACTGGGTGGGGATTGCTTGCGAGAATGAGAGGGTCGTATCGATCGACCTCTCCAACTCGAGCATCTCCGGCAGCATCTACCCAAACTTCTCCTCCCTCACCGCGCTCACCCACCTCAACCTCTCCCAGAACACCATCCGCGGATCCATCCCTCCCGGGCTCAACTCGTGCACGAACCTAAAGTACCTCAACCTCTCTCACAACATCATCGGAGGAGGCCTAAATCTAAGCGGGTTAGGACAATTAGAGGTCCTCGACGTCACTCTCAACCGATTCTCCGGTGATATCCGACCAAATTTCCCGCTGATGTGCGTAAACCTGGTCAGCCTGAACCTTTCGATGAACAACTTCAATGGTGACATCTCAGACTGCTTCCAAGGGTGTCCGAAGCTGAAGAACCTCGACCTGAGCTCGAACAATTTCACCGGCACGATATGGCCTGGGTTCATGAGACTGAACGAGTTCTCAGTTTCGGAGAACATCCTCACTGGCTTCATCACATCAACAATGTTCACTTCTTCCGCTGCTTGTGAACTCAAATTACTGGACCTGTCTGGAAACGCATTCAGCGGCGGATTTCCAGACGAGGTCCAGAACTGCAGTGAATTGGAGTTCTTGAACTTGGGGGGCAACAATTTCAGCGGCGGAATCCCACGCGTGATCGGGAAGCTGTCGAAGCTCATGTACTTGATTTTGGGCAACAACAGCTTTGACCGCGATATCCCCGAAGAGCTCCTGGCGTGCGCAGACCTCGCGTTTCTTGATCTGAGCACGAACCGATTCGGGGGCGAAGTCCAGCCGATCCTCGGCCGGTTCACGCAGGTCAAGATCCTCGTGTTGCACCACAACTACTACACGGACGGAATCATTTCGTCGCAGATTCTGAATCTCACGAATGTCATCCGTCTTGACCTGAGCTTCAACAACTTCAGCGGTGAATTACCTATCGAAATCGCCGACATGCTGAGTCTGAAGTATCTGATACTCGCCAACAACAGCTTCACCGGTCCGATCCCGCCTGAATTCGGGAAGATCGTCGGACTTCAAGCACTCGATCTCTCGTTCAACAGCCTCACCGGAGAAATCCCACCGTCGATCGGCAACCTGACGTCCCTGCTGTGGTTGATGCTGGCGAACAATGGACTGACTGGGCGGATCCCGCCGGAGATCGGGAATTGCAAGAGCCTTCTCTGGCTGAACCTCGCGAACAACGCGTTGACAGGTCCGGTGCCGCCGGAGATCGCCGGGATCGGATCGGAACCGGAAACGACGTTCGACGCGAACCGGCGGAACGGATTGGCCAACGCCGGCTCCGGCGAGTGCCTCACGATGAAGCGGTGGTTCCCGACGAACTACCCTCCGTTCAGCTTCTTTTACACTCTGATGACCCGTAAGAGCTGCCGGGACACCTGGGACCGCCTCATCCACGGCTACGGAATCTATCCGATCTGCCAGAACCGATCATCGGCGGTCCAGTCGCTCGAGATCTCCGGTTACATCCAGCTCACTTGGAACCGTCTCTCCGGCGAGATCCCGCCAGAGATCGGCAACATGACGCGGATAAGCCTCCTCCACCTCGGGTTCAACAACTTCTCCGGCAGGTTCCAGCCGGCGATCGCGAACCTCCCACTGGTCTTCCTCAACGCGTCGAACAACGCGTTCTCCGGCCAGATCCCGCCGGAGATCGGTCGGATCACGTGTCTCCAGGTGCTGGATCTGTCCAACAACAACTTCTCCGGCGAGTTCCCGGGAGAGCTCAACAAGCTGTCCGATCTGAACAAGTTCAATCTCTCGTGCAATCCGCTCCTCACCGGAGTGATCCCGGCGACGGGACAGCTCGCCACGTTCGACCAACTGTCCTTCCTCGGCGACCCCCTGATCGTCCTCTCCAACGAACGGCGGAATTCCTCGGCGACGTCTCCTTCATCATCGCCGTCTAGGATCAGCAAAAGATCGGGGCGGTGGATGACGGCGATTTGGATCGTCGTCTTGTTGATCCTCTCCTTCTTCATCTGCGGGCCTTCTCCTTCTTGTTCTGCCTCCGCTTCCGGTCCGAACCGGCGACGAAGAACTTCTCCGACGACATGATCGTCGGCCGCGGCGGATTCGGGGTCGTGTACCGCGGGCGACACGTGGCGGTGAAGAAGCTGCAGCGGGAAGGCTTGGAGGTGTTGAGCGGAGGCGGCGAGGGATGGCCGCACCCGAACCTCGTGGCCGCACCCGAACCTCGTGACCCTCTACGGGTGGTGCCTGTTCGGGTCGGGGAAGCTGTTGGTCTACGAATTCATGGAGGGAGGCTTTACGACGTGTGCATCCAAACCTCTCGACCTAGAATACCTCCACTGTTACAAAAGGAAAAATGTTATATTTAATTTTTTTTTATAGTATAAAATACAGATTATATATATTTTTTATTTTTAAAAAAATAATAAACATATATACTTAAATGAAAAATATATGTCGCTCTATTTAAATGAATGAATCAATTTTTAATAATTATGAAAAAAATTAATGATGCATATACATCGTCTAATGATACATATATTTCATTAGATTTTAATGATGCATATTATAATTTGAATTGTAAAAATGACTAAGTGTAATAATACATTTTCAAAAGTCTATCTTCATCGATAAAAGAGCACTGGTACTGCCCCGTTATCGATTACATGTGTAATTTATCTGACTCGATTTGGACATGACCCAGTGGCCCCAAACATAAAATTGGGTCGGGTCTACGTTCACCTAAATCCTATGAACCCGAGACTCGACTATTTATATATAAGCCTATATGGTTATTAGGCTATCAATTCACCTATAAATTTCTATCACGTTTACCAAGTTCTAATCAATAATATTTTTATTTTATGTATTTGTATAAATTTGTTTTAGTTTTTTTTAATGTTTTAGTTTATATATTTTTATGTTATATGTTATGAAAATTATGTTTGATTTTAATTTATAAATTATTTTGTAAAAATGTTCCTTTTATTTTATTAGCCATTCTTGGATTTGAGTCCGACCCGGGTCCATCGTGTTTAGGTCCAGGTCTAGTTCCTAAAGACCGCCCAAATCGTAGGTTGGACACGGATCCGACAGGTCATGTCACGAGTTAGATATGAGTCCATCATGATCTTGCCTTAACTCGACCCGTTGACATGCCTAGCTGATACACACAGTTAGGGCAATGAATATCCACCTCCTAAACACTCAATTCTTTTGCAGCCACATACACTAAAAAAAAATTATACTAATGTATTTCAATATAACAACATATACTTCATTTGAAAAATGTATGATTTAAAAGAAAATAAAATCTATGTGTATTATAATTGAGGCTGCAATTGGACTGGACGTATCCTTCTCCATCCCAGTTTGAGTCCTTCATTCACATAATTGGGCCGCGGCCCATCTCTGAAGGCATCGACTGATTCTTTGGTCCAACATGAAGCCATACCATGCGAATTGCACAAGTATTCGCTTTCCAGAACCATCCGAAACCATACCCATAAAGGAAAAAAACAGAGAAAATAAAAAAGAAAGAAAAACAGCGGCATTCGCTTCATAGTTTCTCCGAACGGATTCTGTATCCTTCTCCGCATCCGATTCAAACGAACGATCCCCAAAAGAATCCCTGCTTTTCAGTTCCACAGCTCTTTGTTTTCCAAGGTCGGTATTCGAACCCCCCTGAAACCCTAATCCGACTACAGCTTTTGCATTTCCGATTCTTTTGTTCTTTCAATTCTCCGTTGAAGTGGTTTTTGTGTTTCTTCTATCAATCAGAACAACAAATCATCATTCTTAGGATTGATTGCTACACTTTTTAGGATCGATAAACTGCAATAAATCGTGTTGTTGAGAGCATTTAAAAAATGAGTCGGTTAAATCTCTTAGGATCTTTTTGTCTGTTCTTCGTGTATTTTGAATTTTTTGATGTAAATTGTTTGTGGTACTCGTTTTGTACGTACAGTGAAAATGGCGGACGGTTCTTCCACTGAAACCAGCAGTTCAAGCCAAGCTACTACCGATGCCGCTGAATCGACTGTCGAGATCAATGTCAAAACTCTGGACTCTAGGGTCTTCACTTTCCGGGTGAACAAAATGGTAATTGTTTTCTGATAACCTTATGTTAATAGTAATATATTAGGTCTTGGTTATTGTTTTTTGATAATCTCATGTTAATAGTAATATATCAAATCTGGATATTCGATTCTTCGGTGTGAATGGAATTGTTTTATGAGGGGCCTTGTATATACTACGTATTTCCTCAGATGCGAGTATTGACATTGAAGGAGAAAGTAGCCGAGGCAAGTGGTGTTTCTGTTGCACAGCAACGATTGATTTTCAGGGGACGGGTCTTGAAGGATGATGATGCGCTTTCTGAATACCGTATCCTTTTTTATTATCAGAGATATTGTAATATATGTCGCTGTTTATTTTTTTAAAACTTGGGTCATACACCACACCAGTTGTGTACGGTTGCTGGTTCATGCACATGATCATAGTTTTTATTTTATTTCATTTTATTGATGTAGTTATTTGATAGAGGAACGATACTTTTATACACCCATAGAATTTTTGTAAATGTTTTGCCCATGGAACCACAGGCCTCCTATGTTAGAATCCATAATATCATCCTCCTATGTTGTTCTAATAAGTTCATGCCAATGTTTGAGAATCTTGGGAGGAAAGACGTTCCAAATTTGGTACTGAGATATTTCCACATTGATGGAATCTTTATGCTTTGTATTGCATATATGACAGATAATTTATGGAAAAACAATAATGTCCAACACGCTAAGCTAAGTCAGTCATATTCCAGTGCCTGCAGGAACAATTTACAGGACTAGAACTGCAATTTAACATCCAATGCAGTGATATACATCCACCGAAATAATTTTGCAGTAGGCACTAATAGATGTTTGTTGTCACATAGAAGAGGCTAATGATTAGTGAATGTACTGTGTTGGCCTGTTGGGTAATGGAATAAAACATTTAATGTTTGTTGTTCTATAACTAGTTGCCAACTTTTATTACTTCTATTATAGAAGTTAATGTTCATTGTTCTATTACTAGTCACCTGGTTTTATATTACTTTTGTTATAGAAGGCTAGATTAATTTTTGTTTTGGGGAAAGGTGGGAGCTCACCATCAAAGGTTTATTAACTGGGATGACCTCCACAACGAAAGGAAAATTCTCCATTGTTTTCACCTCATCAGCCATTCCCACATCTGGCTTGGGTATTCGAAGTCACATCTCAATGCCATAGTTGCATGTTCGTCGTCCAAATCTCAATCCTAGGCAATCTGTAATCATAGGTATCAAATCATCATGTTATCCTCCACCTAGATGGAAACGATATTCCTGTCATCACCATGCATTGCCACATGAAAGTGGGTGGGAAATAGCTCTGCAGGAATAATTCATTGAAGCCCTACTCCTATCCAGAAGTATACCTCCGCCCCATTCCCCACTTTATAACACATCTCCATCAAGAAATCCCTTCAAAATCCTGAGAACGCCCTTCCATACGGCTGACAGCTTACACCTAGTATGGGGAAGAAGCAAATATCTATCTCAACTAGTCAATTATAAATTTCAGAATCTGAAACATTGTTATTTTCATGGTATCAGTATTCGTTCGCGGCCTGATTTGACTCCATTTAAGCAGAACATATATATTTGGCCTAAATAAACATTTTATTGAATCATGGTTCACGGACCGAGTTTTGATGTCACTACTGATATATCCCATATGTTTCTTCTAACAGATTTTATTATATTCAATTACTGGTTAGTGGTTGACAAATCTATGCATTGTTTTTCCTGAAGAAAAGGTAGGAGCAACCATATTAATAAATGATGCCTCTCGAACAAGGAATGACTAAGGAGGTGAGGGATTTCCATAAAAAGATAAAAGAAAACAAACTAAAGCAAAAAGGAACAACAAAGGCTTCCAATATTGGAGAAGAGGCCTTCATTTTTCACATCAAAGGTCTAAATAGTATTACAACACTTTCCAATTTGCAAACCAAGCTTTGATTAGTTGGCTAGCAACTCCCTTCTCCATGAAGGTCAGGTTATCAAACCCAGGGAGCATCCATTTAAAAAAACACTTTCCAATTTGATCCCATAATGCTAGAAGACGATTCTGTTTCATGGAGACTTGTGACCCATACTCAGAGTGAGGCCATAAAGGCTGCTCAAGTATTTGTCATTTTTTGCTGCTTGATTGTTCTTTGACTAACATCATCAGATGTGGAAGATGGGCATACATTGCACTTAGTTGCAAGACAACCAGTCCATTCACAATCTTCTGCTGGGGCAAGCTTGGGGGATAATGCTGCAAATAGTGCCAATCAAGGTTCCTTCATTTCCTGAATTGACAGGGTGCTTTTTTATGTATTGTTTACTAGACATCACTTTTTGAGTGAGGATGATAACCATATGTTATACTGTATCTCTGGCTGCTTACCTTTTGCATTCTGTGTATCAACATGTATTTGCATTTTGTAGCTCTTAGATCTACCATGCATTCTGGCACTATACAGTGTGGTACTTTTTTCCTCACAATATTGTTTCAAATTGGCATAATGATGCCCTAAGATGAATGATCAATCCATTTTGTTTTTACAATTTACATTATAGCTAATTAGATGGACACACATATATGGTGCACGCATAATTTTTTGGCAAAGATGAGAGGACATACATGAATATGAATCATTAATGTTTCACAAAGCTAAACTCTCCCCCTTCCCAAAATAAGGAAAGAAATTAATAGAACACAGATGGACAGGATCTCACAGATCCTCACACACAACAAGAAAATTGAAAATGTGACACTAGAATATTTTTGAAATTCAACTGATCTTTTTGTTTCTAACTCTTTTGGTGCTTTCTTGGTTGTGTCAATTTATGTTGCACTTAGGCCCTGTTTGGATTTGTGTTTGAGTAGATTCTGCGTTTGAAAAATAAAAATTTTCAAACACAGATCCAACCATATTTTCAACTTTTAGATTTTCAAATCACCAACTTTATTTTCTAGGCCAAAAAATTTTGTGATTGAAAAGCTAATAAAATAACGCTTTCAAAGTTGAGTTTGAAACACACGATTATAAAAAGCATTATGGTGGATTTGCTAAATTTTATAGGTAATAAGATGAGCTAACCAATATGTTTAAAGAAAAATAACTTTTGGTTCTTTAATTGTTTATAAATTTGAATGCAGTAGAATGGAATGTGCTGTGTATGCCTAGTGTTTTACAATGTGCATTATAGATTGAAAATGTGTTGAGAAAATTGATATGTATATGATATTATGATGTGCATATCAAGGCTAAGTTTGAGTTGGACAATGCATGTAAACAGAATATCATTGAATAGTTGGCATTTGACCAAGAATCTCCTTGGTTTGTGTCTTTTTGGCTGTTTGACCAAGAATCGAGGAATATAGACCCTATTTTAATTGTTCTTTTCAAACCTCCTTTGCCAACTTGATTTAAATTTTGCTAATTATTTGTTATTTATTATGTATATCCAAATTTAAGGTCAAAATTCTAATTTAACAACTATGGGTCACGGAGAACCTATTGTCAATAGACATGGTTTCTGTTGTTCTTTCATCAAGGAAACCTTGGTATTCTTCTTATTGTAGATATATTCTGGTGGTCTCTGAAAGCTGAAGGTCTTTTACATTGTCTCGTCGTAATTAGCAGGAAATGACACCACAGGGGTTGGTCCACGTGGTAGGGTTGGGCAAGTTTCACACGGTTTACTTTTTGGAACTATTAATGTCGGGGACCAAGGTGAAGCGATTGTTCCAGACCTTAGTCGGGTATAATTTTTATTTACTTTGGAATTGCATGGTTATGTCTGGCCATTGATGTCAATGGCTTTATTGGTTTCCCATTTTATTGAAGATACAAATTTAATGATTATTGTTGCTCTTGTACAGATTATTGGGTCAGTTTTAAATTCTATGGGAATAGGAACATCAACAGTCGGTGTCCCTGGCAACACACCATCTGCCACGACTGTAAGTGTTGGTGTTCTTTATTGCAATAATCTTTAACATGGTTATATTCTGTCTCAAGTTTGATTTATTTTTAGGCAAATCCTCTCGGCCAGGCTTCACAAAGTGTCGAGACTGGAAGTACACAAAATGTGGGTGGCAGTGGTCAGACAAGACCTCAAATGCAAACTGGATCTGGTCATCCATTTCAATCTGTACAAATTCCTTTGACCGGGGTTGTAGCAGTTCCGTCACTCCATATGGTGGTGGTTTTTTCTTGCTTTGTTTTTTTGCTTGGGACTCTTTCATCATATATAACTTCCTCTAATTTTTTGTTGACCTGCAATCCAGGCGATTCCAGATTCTTTGACAACAATTTCTGAGTTCATAAGTCGCATGGAGCTTGCATTGTCAATAAATGGTTGCTGTTTTTGCATGTCCCAATCTATTTGTAGCCAGTTCGATAATCTATATTCTTGATTGAATCCTCTCTTATTTACTTTTTGAAGATCATCCGCCATCCGCTTCACCTGTGAGTACCAGGATTTCACCAACCCTGGACACTGCCTCTGCTAATGCTGCATCTGCCAACTCACGAAGATTTCCTACCCCTGAAGCATTGGGCAGTATATTGCAACGTGCTCAGCAACTTATCAGTGGACAAGCTGCACCTGCACTTTCTGTACAATCAATATCCCCTTCCTTTAGATTTTTTAAATAAAGCCTTTAGCTTCATGAAAACACTGGAAATTTCTACCACATGAAATTTGAGCTATTTTAGGCATGCTACATTAAATTGGATAAAAAGGGACTTTGATATCATATATATACCCTGGGTATATACTGTTAATCTGGACTTACATGTTTGATTTCTGAGAAATACCTGTAAATCATGCCTGCACTAATTAAATCATGATTTCCAAGATTTTGATTATTTTTAGGGAAAATCCATACAACCCCTGAAATCCGACTGAAATCCATATAACCCTCTGACTTTTTTAAAAATCCATATAACCCCATGAAAACACCTAATAAATTCACATAACCCCCTGAATAAAATTTTCGTTAACAGGTGATAAATATTTTATGAATATTTCATTTGGTTAACCTTGACTAAAAACATAATATACTAAAAATCCACTACAATGTGTTAAAAATGTAAAAAATCCTAAAAATTATGATTTTACCATCTCTGGATGTATTATAAAACCCTATCCGGAAGGATAAAATTGTCAATTATATAAGATTTTTTGCATTTTTAACACATTTAGGGTTTTTTGGGTATACTGTGTTTTCCACTAGGGTTAATCAAACACAATATTCACAAAATATCATCATCTATAAACGTAAGTTTTATTCAGGTAGTTATTTGGATTTACTAGCCCCCCGTTTGTGTAACGAAATAAGGGAGTATAAGGGCGGTATAAGGGTGGTATAGGAATGGATAAGAAAAATAGTTGTTTGTTTGAAGGGTATAACTTGGTATTACTAAGCCAGTTTAAACGAGTATAAGAGAGTATAACAATTCTAAGCAACCCCTATGATAAGCTATACTCACCTTATCTATTCCCATGGGCCCACATGTCAAATCAACTTTTTACACTTTATCACATCAAATCACCTATCAACACCTCTTATACATCAAATGTCAAATCAATTTTTTTACACTTTATTTATATTTTATTCTTTATCAAACCAACAACTCAACCTTTTTTCTTACGTTTTCCAATGAGAATAAAAAAAATACAACCAAACAGAAAATCTTTTATTCTTGTAGATTTGTTATCTATACTGGCATAGTTATCTATCCAGAATAACTCAATTCCGCTATCCAAACGGGGGGTAGGTGTTTTAAGGGGGTTATATGGATTTGAAGAAAAATCAGGGGGTTATATGGATTTCAATCAGTTTACAGGGGGTTATATGGATTTTTCCCTTATTTTTATCATGTCCCAGTGACTGATATTTTGGATTTGTAAAGCTTTGTAGTTGCTGATAATTTTCTTTGAAGTGCAACTTATTTGCTTTTAAACAATGACTGGTAAATCCAGACAAACTTAACCCTTTTTCAGTTGAATGTAACCCAAATAAATATCTATGGTTCCATTAAGTCTCTTGCCACATCTTGGTTTTGAAATAGGAATAAGGTTTGATAGAATCTGTGTTCTAGTAATAGGAATAATGTAGCTATTCTGATTTATTTTATTTTGTGGATAAAAACTGGGATAACTGGGTCGATGACATGGATGACACATTGACACCCTAACAAAGTTAATCAAGATTCCTCTTGAATAATTATTCCAGGTTTATTGAAGGTAGAATTTGAATACATATATATATACATTACATTTTGTGCAACCAAATGGAGTGAAGATCTATATTTTTATTATTTATTTTTATTATGATCCTTATTTGTGTTTATTCCTGAACAAACATGAACTGAAGCGGCTCACAGAAATTTTTGGAAAGTCTTGTTGTTGAACTCTATGCTTCTTGAATGTTAAACAGTGAAAATCAAATCAATGCGATTTGCTATGACTATGGCTGCTAAAGCCAATACTTTTTTGCACACTCCTGCAAATGTGCCATGATGTACATCACCGTTTTCCAATTGCATTTTATGGATCCTGCTTTATGCCTTATGGAAGTCAGTTTCCCGCCTTGAAATCTTATTAGTTATTTATTTTGTTTGTTGAACTTCTCATTCTTTTAGCATATGGCTGAGGCTTTGGATAGGGAACGAAACTCCAATGATCCAACAGTGCGCAGCCAACTTCAGAGCGAGGCAGTGCATCTGGGGATGGCCATGCAGCATTTAGGTTCTTTGTTTTTGGAACTTGGCCGCACGGTCCTGACACTGCGCATGGGGCAGACTCCTGTATATATATATATATATATATATTCTGATTTACTTTCTTTTGTTCTTCTTGTGGTTTACAAGTAATCTTTATTTGCAAAAACTGTTGCATATGCAGGCAGAAGCTATGGTGAATGCTGGACCAGCAGTTTACATTTCTCCATCTGGACCAAACCCCATCATGGTTCAGGTTATTTTTGATATCTCATTATTTTCTATAAGGAGTACCTAATTTGTGTCATTGTACCTGACACCAAAAATATCTCCTGCAGCCCTTTCCCCTTCAAACTAGCTCTCTGTTTGGAGCTTCTTCTGCCGGTCCTTTTTCTGCTTCACGATTTCCAGGTGCTACTCCGGCAGATGCAAACAGACAGATTAACATTCACATTCATGCTGGTGAGAAACACAAATATTCTTAAATTTTCTGTTAATAATGAAGTGAATGAAGAAGATCTAGAAGGGAGTGAGGAAGCAAACTATACAGCTGATTTTCTTACAGCTGTAGTTGACCCATGTATTTATCAGGAACCTCAGCTGCTGCTGGTTCATCTTCTTTAGGCTCCAGAGTAACTACCGGACAGGTGCCTCAGGGAGGGCAGCCAAATCAAGAAAGTGGAAGTTTAAATGAAAATACTTCAGGCAATACCAGATCAGGAGGGCTGCTGTCCACTGGAGATGGTGTTCCAATTGTTCAGGCTGAGACCTCTAATAATTCAGGTCCTGCTGAAATTTCTGGTCCTTGTTCAAATAATTTTGTGCAACCTGGTTTCAGTTCTACTTCTCAAGTGCCACCAGAATCTACTTCTGTTCCCTCAGTTTTAACTTCCTCAAGCATGGAGATTGCCTCTTCACTATCAGAGAAGATGCCATGTGTTAGTTCTTCTACCCCCATTCGGAAAACTGGTGGCTTGTCTGATGGAGTTACTCCTCTTGTTTCTTCAGGTATCTTGCATCAATATATTCTATGAATTTGGAGTTCTTGCTTAATTTGATTTACTGAATTTCTTTTCGTTTGGGGGTTATCTTAATGAAATTAAGATTCATCGGACCATTCAGCTTTGGAATGCTTGCCCAACGTATCTAGGGTAGTGGACGATGGGATAAGTCAAATTTCATCTCACAATCTATCTGAAGGCCAGTCTAATATAAGCACAGACCCTTCAGCCTCACAGCATACTTCTAGCAGTCAGACGCGAGATGACGGTGAAGGAGACAGAACTATTCCTATAGGTCTTGGGCTTGGAGGTTTGCAACCGAAAGTATGTCATTCCAATATCTTAAATTTGATATTTAGAAAATCTGCTAATTTATTCTGTCAGTCTCTGATTGACGTGAATGATTGTTGCCCATGGGAAGCCCATGCAAATTATTGAATGTATATTTATTCTGTGTGCTCAGAGGCGGAGTAAAACCATGAAATCTCAGGAAAAGGATGCTGGATCTCAGAAACCTCTCTACCAGGAACAACTATCTATCTCAAGGGGTCAACAAGTCTTGCAATCTCTCTTATCTCAAAACTCTAACGCGAATGAGATGGATGCCAACAGGTTGACCAGGCAAAGGCCTCCCATTATTGGTCAGAATGTAAATGACATGCCTTCAACAGGGTCAGAGGGCAATAGGCAAATAAATGCTTCAAATTTAATTTCTCAAATTATTCAGAGCCCTGTGGTGAACAACATGATGACAGGCTTGTCTGAGCAAACAGGCGTTGGTTCCCCTGCAGACCTCACAAGCATGTTGGAACAGCTTACTCAGAGCCCTTCAGTGATGAACACCCTTAACCAAATTGCACAGCAGGTTGAAGGCCAAAGCCTAGATCTTGGTGACATGTTTTCGGGGGTTGGTGGACAGCATGGTGGGATGGATTTCTCAAGAATGATTCGGCAGATGATGCCAGTTGTATCACAAGCTCTTGGTAGGGTATCAAACCATCCAATGCCTGGACAGCAGCCCCCAAGTAATGTTGAAAGAGCATACAGAGATGATGAGAGAAATGTGCAGGTATGGATCTTAAATTTTTTTAGGATTTGATAGTAATTATTTTTACGGAGTGCTTTGTGATTAATGGATGCTTTCAACTGTTGAAAACTATTGAGTCTTGCTGAAATTGATGGTCAGAGAAATCATCCACTTATAACTTGTCATCACATGTTTCGTTGATGTTGGCCGGCATATAATTGGCATATTTTGACAAAAATGGTGATGACATGGTGGAAAACATCGGGATCTTAAAAAAGCACAAAAAAGTGTGATTCTGTCCAATCTAATTGACCACAGAATGAATGCATTCATATGGGGTGGCTTAGTTTACACACACAAACACAAAGAAGAAGAAGAAGAAGAAGAAGAAGAAGAAGAGGATAGGGTGGGCTTAATAATGAGGTGGGAACAGTATAAAACAGTGTGGGAACTGCGCCTTTTCACGCTTCCATCTTAAACCCATTTATTGGGAAAGTGTCTTTTGTTTTATTTGCTAGTGCTTATAGCTTGACGTTGTGTCCTTGCCTTTTGTACCAATTTATCCTATCAATTTCTGAAACTGGCATCATTTAACTGCAACATTGACTGTATCTTTTTTTATGGATTAGTATTTGTGCATGTCCCTGTTTGTAACTCAAAGAACTCACACCCGGAGGATTAATCCTTGCCTTGAAGGGTTTGGGATACCCCTGATAGCCAAAATAATAATAAATAAAATGATTATCTTGAAATTCTGCCCTTTGACTGCTTGGTCCGAATCATGATTTCTTCTTTGTTGATATAAATTTTTTAACCTGGTCCTATGATCTCTTTCAGGTTGATGTAGACCAAATTGTTGATATAATGGAGCGCCATGATTCCCCTGCTGAAATTTTTCATTCAGTTGTCGAGAGTGCGGGACGCCTGTCTGGCCTGGGAAACGACTATGAGGATCTTCTTGTTGAACTAAGCAATGATCAACAACTTGCCGGTGTATGTTATTTTCCTGATGCATATTATGCCATTCCTTTGGCAGCTGAGTTAAATGTCTATTATGCATCTCTCATTAATTTAGTGTCCCCCTCGTCACTGTCGTGTCTGTGTGCATGTTGCAGAATCACTGATCACTCCCACAGGCCACAGTAGTGCTATTTTTTTTTTCTTTTACCAATCAGGTTTTTCTGTGTGGGTTTGACGAGTGCTTTTCTTGCAGGAATATGTGGAAATGATCAACCGGGATTTGAGGGGAAGATTAGGTCGTGACTGTTAAGGCTGATGATGATGAATATATGGTATTCGCATCGAGAGGCACTGCATAGCCTCCATATACAATGTTCTCCTAGACAATCCACGGAGATGAGTGGACTTTTTCTTGCCTTTTATAGGATGTATTGATGATTGTAGAGGCATCTTATTTTATTGATTATGTGGTTTAAATTTCATGTTTCACAGGAAATTAGATTTTTGTGATTGCGGTCAAGCATACTATTTGAATGTCATTTTGGGAAACTAAAACACACTTGTGAACCTTTAAAATTTGAGATGAAGTTAATTCCATTAGATCCATCTGCATATGAAGAGCTTTGTTTGAGGCAATCACAACATCCAGGAGCCATTTGTAATTTTATGCACATGCACCATTGTTTCTTATACACTGCACAAAGTATATTTGGACCCTCATGAAATTATTTGAGCTACATGTGATGAATGTCGAATGAGCACTTCTCCCATTTCAAGCTTTGCTTTAACCATATAAACAGTTATGTATATGACTTTGTACCATCTTTTTTGAGTGAAGCAAAAATAGCGGTATCAAGTAATTATTTTAATTCGAGGTACTGGAGTAAACCAGTGTATTAAAGTTGTAAATATTTAATATGTCACATGGTTTTTATATTATAAAAATTTAATTGCTATACGAATACGACGTACATATTATTGAATTTGTTCGAATACATGAAGTGGTGACCATAGGAGGCCATGAGGTGCAGTTTTATGCGTCACTACTATTTTAGTTATTTTATTGCCCGGACATGTTGAACTTGGGAAACATATAATTTTCATTCTTCTGTATTGAAATATAAATTCATTTTATTTTTTTGATCGTTTTATTCTTATCTCACTCAGTCATATTCTTTGTTATAATAAGAATAAAAAATGACTATCTTTTTTTTAAATGACTATTTTCTTTAAAAAAAAAAAATGTTTAACTTAAGCGCACTTGAAACATATAATTTTCATTCTTCTATGTTGAAATATATGTTCATTTTCATAAAAATTGTTATAAAATTTTTAAAAAATATCACATTCAATTATTTTTACTATCGAAAATGCATACCACATGTCATCAACTATTTTAAAATAATAAACATGGTTTAATGAGATATATATTTTAATAAAAAAAAATATATCGCACCGATGAACTCAAAAAAAATTAACAATTCACTGAGTATACAAGACTTCAATTTAAATTAATAAATAACTAAGCATAACAAACCCCAAAATCAAAGCCCTACCCTCACATTATATACCTGCCCCAAAAACACAATAATTCATTTTCCGGAAACTCGCAGTCCTTCCTTTCACACAAGCAGAGCGGCGGCGACAAATGGCCTCACCCGCGGAGCAGCAGCAACAGCCACCGACGAAGCCTCGTCTGGCGAAGCGTTTCATGCAGCACGCGAGAGCGAGGAAGGACAGCTACATACAGCTCCTGATCATGGCGGGCATCCTCGGCATGAGCCTCCGCTCCCTCACCCAGAAGTACCGCATCCAAGCCCTCCTCGACGAAACCTCCTCCCTCAAAGACGAACACCGCTCCATCTCCTCCCGCTTCAACTCCCTCCGCTCCTCCCTCCTCCGCGAGGCCGACGCCTCCGACCCCTCCGGCCTCTCCTCCTCCCGCCTCCGCCTCCTCTTCTCCTCCTCCTCCTCCTCTTCCTCCGCGTCCCACGATGATGACGCGATCTAGGGTTTCTGTTGAGAGGATTCAGGTTCCGATTTTTCTCTTCTTATGATTCTGAATCTGATGTATTTTGATAATAAAGAATTTGGGTTTAGGCCTTTCTACATCCATTATTGAATGTTTGAGTAGAAATTTGGGTGGGTTTTGATACAATTAAGCATTACAATATCATGAATTCTTTGTTGAGATCGCCATTGTTCGTCCCTGCCTTGTTTGGATGGGACCAGGCACCATGCAGAGCTCATGCTCGACGATGAGCGCCAATGAAAGTTGTGAGGAATACCATGAGGGCCTCCCTCCGCTCCCAATGTTTGTTCTTCCTGGACATGGCGATGATATGCATGATATTGTGACGGTTTGGAGAGGTCCATTGCGGAATATTGTGATCGTCAACTGAACCCATGGCATGCTTTAAGTATCCCCGCACCAGGCAATTGGTTTCTCATATTGGTGTCAGCGTCAGAGTGTTTATAGTAGGAACCGCCATTCTCAACTTATGAGAGGTCATTGGGCACAATGAGAATTCAAGCACACAATGTGGCTGAGCATGAAGTAGACAGTTGTGTTTTATTTAGCTGAGCATTTTGGTGATGGCAGGGAGAATTCGTACTGGAAGATGAGGATGATGACCACCTGATGTTGCGTATAGAGTCGTGAAGATGACCATGTCGGCTATTGTGGCAAGGCCAAGGGTGAAGCGTTCATAGGGCGCCGCTGTAGGCGATGGTGGCCTGAAATATGTAGGTGATGCTTGATCTCGAGGCCGATGAGAAATATAAAGCACATTTTGGGGCTAGTCACCCCTATTTTAACCTATCATCTTTATTCAAGTGCTAAGGGTTTAAAGCCGCACATTTTGTTGTGATGACTGGCCATGGATTCCATCCTTTAGGCCTCGTTTGGAAACAGATTTGAGTTGTTTTTTAGTTAAACTGAGTATCAAACTCATTTAAATAATAATAAAAAACCACCAATAGTTTAATTAAAAGTTTTAGACATTTTTTTTCTCGTTTGGTTGAGCGGTTAGACAGATTTCGCTTTTTGAAAAGTTTAAATCGTGCAGCTAAACGGGACAGATTAATTCAGAATCGTAAGATAGATTCTTTTTAATTTTTACCTTGAAATCTGTGTATTAAAAAACTAAAAAATATTGTTTTTTTTATCGAAATGGATTTTTTGATTGAAAATTAACTTTCTTTGTCAAACATTAACTTCTTTCAAATATTGTTTCTTGAATTAAAAAAAAAACATCCCAATAAAAGTCAATGTCAAAATCATCTTAAAAAACAGCTTTATTCTAAAAGCTAATTTTCAATCTGTGTTTCCAAACGGATCCTCAGAAAAAAATGATCAAATGCTAATTTTTTCAGATTCGATGGGGGGAGACGGCTTCTTACAAACTGAGTTTTAAACCAGCTTTTGATAAAAATCTAACATCTAAACCCGTTTCCAAACAAACCTCCAAATGCAACTTTTAGTGGTGCTGGACCTATCAGTCTGTGTCCTTCAGGGTCCACCAATCAAGCGTTTTGAAAAGCCCATGATATAAATAAATTTCACTGTTTTTGGACGCTATAGATCATCAGAGCATCACTGGATTCGGTTTCTTATCCACAAAAATCTTTGCAAAAGCCGTCTCAAAGCACAAAACACACACACTCTTTCTTTTCTCCAAGAAATGGAGGCAATGCTCGCAAAGCCAACTCTTTCACGCCTTAAATTCACACCCAAATTCCCCACCACCTCCGCCTTCTCACCCGCCGCCGCCATCTCCCTCCGCCCTATCCCCCCATCCACCGCCGTCCAACACCAGACCCGCCGCCCGCCCTCCGCCTCCGCCGAAGCAATCTCCTCACCAACCGATGGTGGCGAAGACAACGACGATGAGGACTATGGAGAGGTGAGCAGGATCATCGGCAGCCGCGCCGTCCGATCGGGCCTGTCGACGGCGATGGAGTACCTTATCGAGTGGAAGGACGGCCACGCCCCGTCATGGGTCCCCGCGGGGGGGATCGCCGCCGACGTGGTGGCGGAATTCGACTCCCCCTGGTGGACCGCGGCGCGGAAGGCCGACGAGTCCGAGCTCCGCCGCCTGCTCGAGCTCCACCCCGCGCGCGACGCGGACGCGGTCGACGCGGACGGGCGCACCGCGGTCCACTTCGCGGCGGGGCTCGGGTCGGAGGCGTGCATCCGCCTCCTCGCGGGGGCAGGCGCGGACCTGAGCCTCCGCGACGGCCGGGGAGGGCTCACCCCGCTCCACATGGCGGCGGGTTACGTGAAGCCCGATGCGGTGAGGGCGCTATTGGAGCTGGGCGCGGACGCGGAGGGGACGGACGATAAGGGAAGGACGGCGGAGGACCTCGCGCGGGAGCTGCTGGCGGGGACGCCGAAGGGATTGTCGGCGCATTCACGAGGCGGCTGGGGCTGGAGGCGGTGATGAGGGCGCTGGAGGAGGCGGTGTACGAGTACACGAGGGTGGAGGGGATTTTGGAGAGGAGGGGGGAGGGGGAGAGGGCGGAGTATTTGGTGAGGTGGAGCGACGGAGGGGGGAATGAGTGGGTGAGGAAGGGGTGGGTGGCGGAGGATGTTGTGAGGGACTTCGAGGCGGGGTTGGAGTACGGGGTGGCGGAGGGGGTGGTGGGGGTGAGGGAAGGGGAGGGGGGAAGGAGGGAGTATTTGGTGAAGTGGGTGGATATTGAGGAGGCGACGTGGGAGCCGGAGGAGAATGTGGAGGCGGAGTTGGTGGCGGAGTTTGAGAGGCGGGAGGGGGTGGTTGGTGGTGGTGGGGCGGTGGCGGAGGGGACGGGTGTGGGTGGAGGGTTGGGTTGAAGGGTTTTGGGACTTTGGGTGGGTGTGTTTTTTGGGTTTTGGATTAGTGGATGTCTGGTGTTGCTTATGGTTTTGTGTAGTATGTGGTTCTCTTGTGGCTGGGTTTCAGATTTATGCATACAGATTTTTGGGGGCTGTATTCTATGGTTTGTCTTTGGTTTTGTTTCATTCAAAATTAGAATAGGAAGGCATGAATGTTTATTGCGTGTCTTGCTAGTTATGTAATATAGATATGTATTGCATTGTATAGGGAGTTTTTTTTTAATCACTTCAAAAACCTCCTTATTCTTACCCTATATTCTATCCAAATGGTATTTTTACCCTAATTCATATCTATATATTTAAAAAAATAAAAAACCAACATAAACACCACTTTTTCATAGACACATGAATCAATCACTACTTTCAACCCAATCAAACCCAACCCAACCCAACAACAGCATCTCTTAAGATAAAAAAAAAATCACAAATACAATCCAACAGCAGCACTTGAATTCGTGTAATAAACAACAACAAATAACACTGTTTCCTTTCAGGGCTTCCAAAAAATTAACACGTTGTATTACAATAATTTTTATATTTTTCTAAATCTAGACATTAATAACATTTTTATTATTTAAAAACTAGACATATTGAGCCATATCTAAATCCATATAGAGATAGATCCCAAGAGAGAGAGAGACAAATCTCCTGAGAGAAAGAGATATCGGCAGATGGCCGGACGGCCGACGGACGACGGGAGGGATGGACGGCAAACGGACGGCATATGAAATCAAAGATTTTGAGTTTTTATTTTTTTCTAGGGTTTGTAAAATAAAGAGGAAGATGGGATACATTTGGGGAGATAGGTTGAAAAAAATGAGAAGAGAGAGAGAGAAAGATGGTTGAAAAAAAAAGGTTTTGTTAAAGGGGTAATGTGGTCATTTTACAATGTAGTTTTTCTTACAAAGCTCAATACATGTATAGAGCCTTGTAGAAAAAAAATATGGTAGGAAGGAGTGTGGGAAGGTTTTTGAAGGTGGATTTTAAAGTTTTTGACTCCTTGTATAGAAAAAAAAATGTGTTATAAGGAATCTTTTGGAGATGCTCGTAATGCCTTGTGTCTATGTGTGTGATATGGTGATTATGGTGAGGAAGGGGATGCACAAATGAATGTTGGAATCATAGGTTTAGACTCATGGCTTAATGGTTAACATCAAAATTTATATCTATAAATTCGAGTCCCCCAAAGTTTAATTAACAAAAAAACTTATTTGATAGTATTGGCTCAAACGATAAGAAAATGGCTCTTAGCCCTTGGGATGGTTAGGCTCGTATAGTTGTTTAATAAGACAGCTCAAGAGTGGGCAACGACTTTCCCAGCTCCATAGATAAATTGGTGCTCTCAAGATTTGATCTTTAGTCCATCTTTTACAGAAAATGAGTGTTAGCCGACTTTTCTAAAATTTGATAAAAATTTAACCCCACAAAAGTATGATAGACCTATACAGAGACAACTTATTTGATTTTTTAAGGTATGCATACATCTGATCAAGTATTTGTTTGAGTAAATTAAATGTACACCCATTATGATATTTATAAACACGTTATAATTTTTTTTTTATAAGTCTGTCACATATAGGATTGTGATATTTGGGTGTGTTAGCTGTTTTTCTATTGCTGAAATGATACAATAACAAAAACTTTCACAAATTGTATAACCCAAATTGAGTGGATCAATCACGAAAATAATCTCACAACCACAATAAAATGATTGGATGATATGTTATGTTGTAATTGGTTCGGTCATCAAATCAATTATTATTATTATTATGCATCAAAGCCTATGAATCGAGTTATACATGTGATGTTCTTCTATTAGATACTAATGGTACTTATCACATTCAATTTTGATTAGATCCAATAAGAGAGTGACACATGTACTCGTACCCCAATTACCCCGTGCTTTTTTAATACATTTAACAACCGTGAACCCAAATTAATTCACCCTTGGCTCAAAAAAAAAAAAAATTCACCCTCTCCGTGATGGACGGTGGTCTTCAGCGAATAAACATTTTTGCCTTCCCCAACACGCAATCCAAACCATCGGATGGAAAATCAACAGCCTCCAAAGCTCAACAGAAAACCCACCTAACCCAACAAGAGAAAACAGGGGGAGATTACAAGCACATGCATTCACAGTAACAGAGATCCAGCTGGGGAAGGGTTGTTCATACGCGGTAATGCCATGTGGGTTTAGCGTATCTCCGGTCTGTGGGACCCACCCTTTGAAGACAAGTTAAAAAAAGTATTTTATTTAACGGCGCCGATACACCTAACGCGCAACAATGTACGAAATATTACAGTGAAAGTTACAAGCATATAAAATAAAAAAGAATATTTCAATTCACAAAATCATCTGAATTTGTAATACATTTATTATTTCAATATATATTATTTTATATAAATGTAAAAATATGTATTTAATGTATTTAAATATTTACATTATTTTCTAAAAAATGCAATACATTTATTAAAAATATCAAAATGTTTGCAGGTTACAAAAAATTGCTAAACATTTCATTTTTTTGTTAGATTTTTCCAAAATATTTTTCAAAAATTATTTTCATAAGATAAAGGTGAGACAGCTAGAAGCAGTTTGAAAACGAGCTTATACTCTTTTTATTTTTTTCTTTAAATTATTTTGGCTGTTGTTTGGTTGTACACATATCTAATAATCCTTTCAGTATGTTTCCTAGTATTTGCCGCGTCCACCACCCACCTCTCTTTCTGTACCGCACCATTGCATTTATGGCATACACATCATTTTCTTCCACACATACAAACCCCAATATATATCCTCACCTCTTCCCAGTTTACTTTTCCATTCCAGAAA